>JAZFAU010000112.1:0-320000 GCA_037178615.1 Dione vanillae
TAGTTTTAAAAAGAAAAGGGAAAAAAAAAAATATTTGATAGGAATGAAGTTTAAAGTTTGGGTTGATGGGAAGATAGTTTTCTTTGTCTGAACTGACTAAAAGAAAATTCACTCCCAGTGTAGGAATAGAACCCACAAACCGTCACGTTTATAGCCAGACGCTACTTCTGTGCGACAACGAAGACAATTTTTTATTTCTTCACACACAATTATTTGTTAAATCTTCAATATAAGATAAGCTTTATTACAAATAAATATAAAATAAAACAAAATATACAGAAGAAAAATACGTACAAAAAGACACACACTATATATATATATATATATATATATATATATATATATATATATATATATATATATATATATATATATATATATATATATATATATATATATATATATATATATATATATATATATATATATATATATATATATATATATATATATATATATATATATATATATATATATATATATATATATATATATATATATATATATATATATATATATATATATATATATATATATATATATATATATATATATATATATATATATATATATATATATATATATATATATATATATATATATATATATATATATATATATATATATATGTATATATATGTATATGTATATGTATATGTATATGTATATGTATATATATATATATATATATATATATATATATATATATATATATATATATATATATATATATATATATATATATATATATATATATATATATATATATATATATATATATATATATATATATATATATATATATATATATATATATATATATATATATATATATATATATATACATACTAGCAGATCCGGCCACGCCTTGCTGTGGCTATGATTTTCGTTATAATACATTGTTCTAAACTATTCAAAAGGAACGGTAGGAGAACAGTGGATATTGAGCAAAAATCAATACAAAGATTTTACAATTTTTCTTCATTTATTAAAAGTTGTAAATGTAAATGTGACAATTAAACTTATGAATAAGGTAGCTAGGGCAGATAGTCTTAAATCTTATCAATAATATTTATTATTTTGAATTATAAGTACTTTCAATTTCAACTTAATTTAGCACTAATCTGTGCACAATATTTTTAGTTAACCTGTCTTTAGCACAAATTGATTAGACGGTTTCCCTACACGTGAACATGCAACATATAGTTGTCCATGCGAGAAACATGGATTTTCGAAATCTAAACCACAAATGGTCATTGTTTGGCCTTGAGACTTATTTATAAACATGGCAAAAGCTAAATGAATTGGGAACTGTAGCCTTTTGAAGGGTATGGTAGAATCTGACGGTATCATTGGAATACGTGGCAACAGGACCACTTTTCCCTTTAAACTTCCCAGTTAAAATAGTTGCTTCAAGAATATTTCTTGTGATCTTTTGATTACCAAGCGCGTACCATTGCATAATAGTGGATTCAAATTACGTAGGAGAATAATAAAGGAACCAATGTTTAATCGGAGATTGTGTGGTGGCATTCCAGGTATATCCAGTGAATTTAAAAATTCAACTGGAAAATTTACACTTTTATTTTCATCAACAACATTCAATATCGGTATCGATTGATTTAAAATCAGATCGCCTGGTAACAACTGTTGTATCTGGAAGTAATTTCGTCAACATCAACATTTTTGGCTGCTAAAATCGCCCGATGACTGAGCCAGTCATGATTCAAGTAATTATTCTGTATATCCGGAAAAATACTCTGAATCATTTTGCAATCGTACGCGCATGTTTATTGTCAATCGAAGAGTTTCAACACTTCACCATATAAATGATTATTTAAAACATGCGTTAATCTCATTTGCGAAAGTAGAGCGAGGTATAACTGGTAAGGTCTGTTGGAAATCACCAGACAAAAGTAAGATAGCACCACCGAAAAGTTTATTATTGTCGTGTAAATCTTGCAGGGTTCTATGCAATGCTTCGAGTGAATATGTGTATAGTAATAGTGAGCCATTGTGCACTCATCCTAAATTATTATTGAACTCTTTCGCAACACTGCAGCTATTCCACTAATCATTTTTATGTTACATATGGCATTTGGTTTATTATGAATGTCCAATGGCAGCTGGAATGTTGAATGTGCCGTTCGCCCACCATCTAGCAAAGTAGCCGCAATGCTTCGATGTCTAAATTACCATGGTCATATTGTAAATAGGTGTTGACTAAGTCGGTGGCTGGACGATCAGATGATGGCATACCATACGTTCAATGCAATATGTCCTCAGTCATACAATTTTTATACTTTTCCCACAAAGTTTGTGCTTGCGATGGATAACATGTCGTTAAAATAATTACAAACAGTCTTGGTACGTATTGAGTACTCGACCATTAATTGTTCTCAGAAATTCAAAAGACGTTGGTCCGGGAACATTCCCTAATAACAAACGTAAATAGAAGCACTCACGTTGCTTTGGACGTGCCGTATAAAGTGACAACACTTGGGTAGACTCGACTGGATATTTACCACCCTCGGCATTTAAAACCGGCGTTAAGTAGTGGCTTCTTTTTGTCACTGCGTTTCGCATTAGGTAATGCCGAGCTCCAGAGCCCAACGTCAAACCCTTCCCTGAATAGGACGATACTGAAAGAGATTCTACCCCAGGAGGGTACCAGCACCCCTGGTGCTGGAGAATCCCTCCCTGAGTCCTTATACTCAGGCTGCCCGTCGAATTCTAAGGAGGGCACAGAACCGCGCAATAGACAAGGCAAACGAGGCGGCCGCTCTACGGCAACCCCTTCCACGCTTAAAGTGGATTTCTGTAACATCAGGGGTCTTCATTCCAACTTGAATGCCGTCCATTACCACCTTGAGACGGCTCGGCCTTGTTGTTTCTGACTGAAACACTAATTTTGAAGGTCGGGACCTGTCTATTATCTGGCTTCGTATCGATTCAAACGATCGCGTCCGAATCTACGCTTGTCCGTACAGGTCCCATAGTAGTAATAAAGAAACAGATCGACTCATGGAACCGGCCATTGATGATGTGCTCTCGCTTATCCGCTGAAATCGTGATATTGGCGATTTTAATGCCCACAATTCCGATTGGCTTAGGTCACGCACCACTGACCACGCGGGGAGGGCTGTATTTGACCTTGCTGTGGCTAATGGACAGTCCCAACTGGTTGACTCACCCACGCGTCTTTCAGACGTGGATAGCCATGATGCCTCCTTACTGGACCTTTTGCTGATTTCACATCCAGAACAGTATCGCGCTGCTGAGTTGACACCGGTACTAACGCGTCTATTTAGGCTTTCCTATTCAATCGGCGTAGTCCCGAACTCGTGGAAGAGCGCTCTGATCCATCCGATCCCGAAGAAAGGTGACAGCTCGAATCCGGCAAACTATTATATAGAGGATCACCAGTTGATCAACGACCGTCAATATGGCTTTCGCCATGGTCGTTCAACTGGTGATCTTCTAGTTTACTTTACTCACCGTTGGGCTGCAGCTGTCGAAAGCAAAGGCGAAGGCCTGACAGTTAGTCTGGACATGGCGAAAGCCTTTGATCGTGTGTGGCATAAAGCACCCTTTGCAAAACTTCCATCGTATGGGCTTCCCGAGAATTTGTGCAAGTGGGTCGCTAGCTTTCTTACCGGGCGTAGCATTAAAGTCGCTGTCGACAGTTTTTGCTCTGATTATTTTCCCGCAAATGCTGGCGTCCCCCAAGGCTATGTGCTGTCCCCCACGCTTTATCTTATGGATATAAATGACATGTTAGAAGATTCTAACATTCATTGCTATGCAGATGACAGCACTGTGGACGCCGTATACTCTGGCCGTGCAGGTCTTTCTCGGGAAAACGTCGACGATTGCCGAATGAAACTTGTGTCTTCTATTGAGACCTCCCTTAGTAATATCTTATTGTGGGGAGAAAGGAATCTTGTTCAACTCAACCCCCAGAAGTCTCAAGTTTGCGCGTTAACCACTAAAAAACCCTTTTGTCGTGTCACCAGTTTTTGAGAACACTTCTCTTAAAGCCTCGCCTACTATTAGTATATTGGGGCTCAGCGTTTCGAATGATTGTTAGTATCGCAATCATTTGGATAGCAAGGCCAAGTTGGCCGCAAAGAAACTGGGTGTCATCGGAAGAGCGAGACAGTACTTCACGCCTGCACACCGATTGGCTCTGTATAGAGCCCAGGTTCGGCCTACTATGGAGTATTGTTCTCATCTCTGGTCTGGGGCACCCCAGTATCAACTTGAACCATTTGATCGCATACAGCGTAGAGCCGTTCGTATCGTTGGGGACCCAATTATCTGTGAAAGGCTAGACACTTTGGCGCTGCGTAGAGACGTTTCCTCGCTGTGCATTCTCTACCGCTTATACCATGGGGAGTGTTTTGGAGAACTTTTTGATCTGGTGCCTGCCGCTGAATTCTCCAACCGCACAGTACGACACAAATTAAGATATCATCCCCACCATCTGGACACGTGGAACTCTTCTACTGTGCGGTTCCGTAGGAACTTTTTTCCACGCACCACGCTAATGTGGAATAGCCTACCTGCGGCAGTATTTCCTGATCGATACGATATGGGTACCTTCAAAAAGCGCGTCTACGTCCACCTTTAAAGCCGGCAACGCTTTTGTAACACCTCTGCTGTTACACTGGGCTGTGGGCGTCGGTGATCACTCACCATTAGGTGACCCGACCGCTCGTTTGCCTTATCCTTCCCATAAAAAAAAAGTTATTTATCTTTGTTGTCTATTGGTAAAATTGTGGTAAAAAACCCTTCAGTGCATCGAGATTTGCATTTGAGTGCATTTGAGAGATGGTTTGGTGATGGTTGCCGATTTCCGATTCCGAGCGATTGCAGAAACTTCCAAACTTTTGTAGGATTGCTGTTTTCAATAATTGAATGGATATACTGTTGCCGGGCGTCTGTACACGCCCTACTGCAGCGGTTCTGAAGATGCTTATATTTAACGAGATTAAAATCGGTAGGTTTATATTTGTATTTGAATTTAGCTCGGTTATATATATATATATATATATATATATATATATATATATATATATATATATATATATATATATATATATATATATATATATATATATATATATATATATATATATATATATATATATATATATATATATATATATATATATATATATATATATATATACATATATATATATATATATATATATATATATATATATATATATATATATATATATATATATATATACACACAACTAAACATACCATACGGTACCATAGTAACAAAATTATTCAATAGAAATATTTTGCTAACACAAAAAAATGAAATAAGCGGAAAATTGTTAAAGAATAAGTTGAGAGGTTTGTTTCTAGGTGAAGAAAAAAATCTAGTCATTATCATACGTTAATCTAAAATTTACGTTAATCTTTATGTAAAGTGAATACTGTATTAATATTTTTGTTAAAAACATATGTTTTTGTAAAAACGAGCGCGTCTGGCTGTTAAGTATAATAGTTTATTGAGAACAATTTTTGTTGTAAAAACTTTTTATAATAAATAAATAAAATTAAAAAAAAATAACCCCCCTATAGCAGAGTCCTGTCAAAGCATCATACTTATTAGGCGTATTGACGGTCTGCGCAGACGCCGTTACGGAAACTATTTTGCACGGAATGGAATGTTAAATTCCTATCGCTGTAGTTCGTGCCGGTGGGAAGTCGCAACCCTGGTTCGATGGGTCTTGTACAAGATCTAAGAATTCTTAACAGGAAACTTATCGACTTTGGGTCGAGGCAATAACTGCGAAGGACCCCCAAGCCACTAAAATCAAATTTAATACTGCTACTGCTGACATCTGCAGAATTGGTAAGAGATTAATAAGATCTTTGGTTTTCGAGATTTTTATACTCGAGAGAGGCAAGAGACTGTTAAGTTTTCCATCTGGAACACAGCATTGTGCCCTGCCAAATTAATTGAAGATAATTTCTGTAAGACACTTTGTTCGCACGATGTTGGTCTTTTGTCGATTTCTGCCTGGAGAAAGTTTATACAATTTCCCATGCTGGCTACTTGGACTTCAATTTCTGACATTATTTTCTTAATCGATCTTGAGTTGTCTGTGTCATTGTCGCTCTTTGCGTCTTTGCGGGTCTCAATGATTTTCTTAATGCCCTTCAAATGTCAGCCTTATTTAATTTGTAAGTGATGTCAGCTTTTTGCTTAGTTTAAGTTGTTATTGTTCAACAAATTCTTATTTTTATTTTCCGGCATGAATTGTATTTCAATGTCGTTGGCCTTTACGGATCTTCTTATATTTCTCCTCGAAGAAGCTTATTGAAATAATTTTAGATCTAGTTCAGATCTAAATTACCAATACTAACTTACATTCTTTTTTAGATTCGAATAGATTTCGATTCTAAGTTACTAATACTAACTTACATAAATATGCTATACCTAAGTTTTTATGTATTTTTATATAACCTAAAGAATAGTTTTATATATTTATCTTTTAATATGTTATATACATATATACAAATTTATATCTAAGTATTTTGTAACATCTCTCTTTTTTTTATAATACATAGTGTCCTACCTAAAAATATATTTATTTCATTTTATTTTTCTACGTTTAATATATATATACGTATGTATATACGTACACACTCACATATATATATATATACACACACACACACAAACACACACACACACACACACACACACACACACACACACTCACACACACATACATATATATACATTTTTTTGTTTAGTCTACCGGAACCCCAGAATGGATGGCCTCCTCCAGTGAAGCCCATATTGCTCTGTCTTGAGCTACTTGTCTCCAATTTGGACCAGCTATTTTTTTAATATCATCTTCCCATCTTATGACAGGCCTTCCTCTTTTTCTTTTGCCTGCTGGTCCTTTCCAAAATGTTGTTACTTTTGTCCATCTGAAATCAGCAAGCCGAGCAACATGCCCGGCCCATTTCCACTTCAGTCTTTGTGCGTGCCTCAATGCGTCTGTTGCTTTAGTCTTGTTTCTTATTTTTGTGTGTCGTATTTTGTAGAGTTTTCTTTTCTTAACATATTTCGTTCGAGTCCTCTCTCACAAACGTTGATCTTTTTCCTTGTTTCTGCAGTAAATTTCCATGTCTGGCAACCATATGTCAAATATGGGAGAAGGCACACATTCATGACTTTACTTTTTATTGGAAGTGGCAAATTACTTTTAAAAATGTCTTTAAGATTCCAGTACTTGTTCCATGTCAATTGAACTCTTCTTTCTGTTTCTATGGTTTTGTTTTCCCTTTCAAAAGTAATACATTTTCCCAGATATACATATTTTTCGATGTATTCTAATGGTTTGTTATTTATTATTATTGGTCTTTTCCAGCTATTTGTCATTGTTTTTGTCTTCGTGATATTCATTTCTAGTCCCACCTTTACACTCTGTAATTGTAGGGTTTCTACCATGTATTGTAGCTGTGAGGCTGATTCTGATATTTGTACGAGGTCATCAATTGTATAAGGCATTTTTATTAATAATAAGGCTTAAGCCCGTCATCTCGTTGACGATGCATGTGCAACGTGCATTTACAGATGACTAATTGTAATTAATGAAATTTTATGCTTCGTGTAAAATAAAATAGACTTTATTGATAACGTCAGTATAGTGCAAATTTGTGTGACAAATTTCTCGGAACGTGAGATAGAAGATGGCAAAGCGATTGCCTATGAGCATATTAATAGTGTGAATAGCTTGATAATTAGAAAAGGCGAAGATAAATCTAAGAAGAATATAATAGACAATATAATCAAGTTGTTGAAAGAAACGGAGCCCTCTGAACACCCTGTTTTTGTCGCTAAGGATTTAAACCGATTACCACTTATTTCACTCGACCATGTGAATGTTACAAGATTGTTAAAGGATATGACATGTCTTAAGCTGGATTTTGCAAGTAATAAAGGACACGTTTAAGGAATATCAAAATTTTAAAATACAGTTACTAACTAACCAGTTTTGAATAACACGTGTCATGAGGAAGCGAGAAAGCACGAAAAAGTCACGGTCACGGCCATTCCTAAGACGTAACATCCAAGTACAGGTACATCGTAAAACATCACAACTAATTACACCGACATAGTTAAGCCCGTTCATAATAACATTAATATAACAAAATTTAAATCCGAGCAGGCAGACATTTTGTGTGTGCTTACACATTAGCACACACAAAATGTGGACGTTGGTTTTACTGTAGTGACCCGTAAAAAATATAATTACAGAAATATGCGTCAGGCCTCAAAAAGTACTTCCAAACTAGAGGTTGAAAAATCCAACGCTCCTGTGTATTTGTTAAGAACGAAAAAACTTGTCGTTACATGTTTTTTCGTTCTTAACAAATACAAGGTTGAGTCTGATATTGGCAATTATATTCATGAGACCAATCAGTGATTACTATTGAGCGTTTGAAGCAAAATAATGAAATGTTATTTAATTCCTTTACAATTCTCGTTAAGAGTAGCTCAATGAATATATTTCTCGACAAGAATTTCTGGCCTGCAGGGCTAAAATATTTCGTAAATATAAGGAACGTTACCGTAATATCATAAAACCGTTGCTATTAAAAGTTTGAAATAATGGACACTGCAAAGCTACCTATCAATATAGCTTCTTTCAACTGTCATTCTATTTAGCGATCTATAGAACAAGTTCGCTCTGTTTGTAAAATTGTGGGCATAGTTGTGCTTCAGGAGACGTTGTTGCTCCCATATGATTTAGACTATGTACACCAAGTCGATGAAAATTTGGGAGATTTCACAAAATCTTCGGTTGATATTTTTGCTGGGATTCTGCGCGGACGTCCTTGTGGTTGATTATCATTACTACAACGTAAATTTATTTTTGGAAATATGATAATAATAGATTGCTCAAATGACAGATTAGCTGAGATTCTCCTAAATCTGGATAACTGATAATTGACAATTGTTAATATTAAATGTTTACATGCCCACGTATTTTGGAGAGAACTTTTTTTTGGTTTGTTAAGTTAGATCACTGTATAGGAACTGAGGCAGTACGCAACACAGTTAAATCAGTAACCGTTAAATATGTCGTGGGATGGTCAGATCACTGTCTTCTTCTTATTGCTTATGATTTCAACATAGTTGCGAGTAAAGTCAATACTAAAATTTATAAAAAATCGTTAAATAAAATTATATGGGGTCCACAAAGTCAAAATTTTAACATATTTTTTTTTTAATTTAAAATAATGTCAAAAACAGAATTTTGGAGTTGTTTAGGAAATAAGACTAATTTATTAAAACAATCCTTTTAAAAAACTTTATTGTATAAAATAATATAATACTTTACTATATTTATCTCCCATAACACTGGCAATTAAATTTATATTTATTCTAATAATGTAATGTATCCGTCTCCTTTAGAAAAAAAATAATATTAATAGACAATTACGACATACCCACAGCAGGACGTTTAGGCTCATTACGAATGTGTAACAAGATAAAAAGTACTATACATACTACAGGATAAAAGGTACCATTGGAAAGGCATGCGTAAAGATATTGAAAATTATGTAAAGGCCTGTTAGAAATGCCAAGAGAATAGAGCCTTAGGAATATTAATCGTGCACCCATAATAGCACCTTGTCAACTGTTTACTTTAGATGTAGTTGGACCTTTACCAAAGCCAGCGACAGCTAAAGTAAAATATATTCTCATTCAACAAGACGATTTAACAAAGTTTTCGGTAACGTATCCACACACGCCAGTTCTATAGTGCGCTCAATAGAGAGACTAACAATGTCCCTTCGGTCTTTACAATTTTAATTTGACGTTTCTCACAATTGTGACATTATGTATAGCAAGTTATGATACCTAAATACTATTTTAATGTAAAAATCTTAATAAAATAATACTGCCCAGTTGAAATGATGTTGTGAATTTAAAATTTCGATGACAGTTTCGGCCAGTTATTATGTCGAATTTTCTGAAGGCTGTAGTTATCACATATGTAGTTTTGTTCCTCAAATAAAATACTTTTATGAACTATCACACAATTAATTATAAATAGGTCTTAAGTTATGTAACAATCTTACCATAGCCAGTTTTGATGTCTGTTTACGTGTATTTCAATTAAGAAATGCATCAGAATTATCAAGAGAAGGGTAGTGAAATACAATATGCCTATAGATAATCTTAAACTTCTAGAACACTGCCTTTCATCTTATACCTAGTTTTTAATTAAGTATTTTATTAACAAGTAGATGACATTGTAGATTTTGTGGGTTCACCAGTGTTCATAGTAATAGCAGATGTAAAAATGGAGGACTTTGAAGAGATGGCTCTTAGCACTGCACCCTGTCTACCAAGAATATGTTAGCGGTACGTAAACGATACTAATATCATTCTAGCTACGGACAATATTAGTATATTCTTTAACTATTCTAATTCTATTTTCACTATTAAATTTACAATAGGATTACAGACTAATAATTCTTTAGTCACTGACACTAACAGATATCTCAATGATGAATGTCACCCTACCCCCCTACATAGTTGTCTATCGTTGGCAAATCTTTGTTTCAGAGAGCTCTCTATCTCTGTAACGTTGAACATTTATGGGGACAAACTTCGAATGGTGTAAAATGCTTTTTTCACAAACCCACCCTCAGTACAGATATAACTAGCAAATCTACCACGTGTGGAGGGAGTTACAGATAGGATCGACAATATCTTAAGAAGTGCTTCTATAAAACTATTTTTAAGCCGAATAAAATAGTGAGCCAATTCTTTAGACCAGTAAAATGTAATATCCCTTTGCAATGTTCAGGTGTATACAAGCTTGATTGTGATTGTGGTCTATCTCAGGTTGGTCAAACAAAGAAAAATATCTCCGATTCTCTAAATGGACATGTGTCGAAGTTTGCTGTGTTTCATTGAATAGACTACTACTCCCTAGTGATACTATTGTAATACAAAAATATTCCAATTCAAAAGAGAAGACGATTGGAAGCTTTTTACCACTTAGGATCCACTGATAAAATCTATAAAATCCCAAACATCTCATACAACAACATCACACCACAGGGCAGGGTAAAGTTAGTGTCGACAATAGAACAGACGAGGAGTAGACGAGGCAAAGTTGTATGCACCGCAGCGTTTAGGGAAGTTATGTATGTGTGTAAATTTTATCATTATTACTGGAAATGAAACCCGGAGTAAATATCATAACATGTCAATGTGAGTAGAAATTCGAATACGTATAAATTACATTCATAGTATAAAATATAAACAGGTCATATTTTTTACTTCAAAAAGAATAACAAATATTATGGAGAAAGATAAAAAAATTCATAGTTTTGTTATTGAAGTAAGCTCCAAGTGCACTCAAAATACACCAACGCAAATCAATTTGATCAATCAAAAAACAATCGTGTGTGAGGAAAGGGATAATAGTCTCAGCATCTGCCTGTGATTATTTCATTTTTCATTTTCTTAGACTCACATTTACATTTTCTTAGGCGGAAAGAGGGGAACAGATTGTCTTAACACCAGGTTCCTTTCTAGGTACTCTTCATGCGGTTCCTTCTGTCTATCCTGCTACATGTGGGCTGTACTGTGAGTTGTAAAAAAATAGCGCATGGCATTATGCTTTGTTTTATTTTAAAGAAACGAGCTTTTTTATAGTTTAATTTTATAGAATTCCAGCGATTTGTAATGTTTTGTTGTTGAAAAATTCAATACGAACAAGAATCAGCTTATTAAATAAATAAGAAGTCACAGGTTGCTTTTAAGTAATATGTCTCAAAAAAAGTTTATAATGCTTAATGTCATTTTAAATGTTTTTTAACGTTGACATGTTATATTTTTTCTAAGTAAGCCTATTACATTTTCGTAAACAAAGCGTCCTTGTCATATAAACACCTATTGTATATATTCTTCCAACACACTCATCTGGCGGTAGTATTAACGATGTTAACTTTTTGGGCTGTCGTTATTTTATTATATTAGTAATTATTGATCGTTGGAAATCAAAAAAATATATACAAATTCATAAACAACTTGGAAATGACACTTTATATCTACCTATTATAGGACACGCGTATAATTTTATTGGGAGCAATGAAGGTGAGTGTGTATTTATTTGTTTAAAACACATAAGTGGTACAGTTAAATTAAGAGCATATCAAAAGGCCTTAGTTAATGTTTTGAATACTTATCGGAACAGAGACTTAATTTCATTATTTGAATTAACGAAAAAATAGAAGTATCGATATATTTCTCTTTTGGCTATTTAATATTTTCTGCATTTGAACTTTATAGATTTTTGTTTTAGAAAAAGAGAAATTTCTGAAACAGCCTTCGCTTATTTATTTCTTTTTAAATTATAGACATAAGTATGTAAAGAAGTAAGTAGTTTAAAAACATCGAAACTTTAAAACTCTTGATGACATGAGATGATAAATTTCAACGAAATTGTAATAGTTTTAATATGTACACAATTAATATTACAAATGGCTTAAGTTAATACTGTTCTGCGCTAGTTGGCACATTACAAAAGGCTGCTGTTCAGTTTTGACTGCTTCATCATGAAACTCTCTGATAACTAAATATTTGACAAGCGGCAGCAACGAAGCAGCGCAATTATTAGGGCCAGTTTCACCGGTTACGGATAAATTTCAGATAATTATCTAGTAATTAATGCTGTCTACCAAATACAGGATGCTATTTTTTTATTTTTCACTATCTATCTCTTCAATTACTTATCTGTCAGGCAAATGTACTAGCTACATAATATTAATAAGTAAATAGCGTTATTTTTGCATTTAGTTACTACAAATTTCCTTCCACTTAGTATTATCCCGGCGTACTGCCAGGGTCTGCTTTGCTACTCAAACTACTCCACTTTGCACGGTCTTTAGCATCCTCAGTGGTTAGTCCATCGGCTCTCATATCATGCATCACGACGTCCAGCCATCGCTTCCTGGGGCGTTCGGGCAGTCTCACTCCAGGAACCGACATAATAAGGCATTGTCTTCCGACATAGTTCCTAGGCCGGCGCAAAACGTGGCCATACCATCTCAGACGACGATCTTGGAGCTTATCCGCTACGTCACGGACCCCAGACTACCTCGAATGAATGTATTGTATTTATGAATATTGCGATATCAATATCTAGCACTATATTAAACAGAAACGGACTCAGAGCTGAGCCTTAGTTACTACAACGTAAAATATAAAATAAAATATAATATGACGTTGACGTGGATTATTTTTAATAAAAAGTATTGTATAAACTTAATTTATACAATAATTTTTATTGAAAATAAACCAAGTCAGCGATTTTAATATTTTCAAGCATAATTGAAGAACGAAAATAGCAGTATTCGTATGATTTATTATATAAATTCCAAATGTAAATATAAATATAAAACGCAAGTGTCACTTTTTTTGAGAGAAGGTTTTGCGTCTGTTGATAATTTGTGTTAGCTATTCATTACGCAGCTTAACATTGTTTTTAAAATTTCTTTCCTTGACTTTCTATTTTTATTTTTTATAATTACAGATAGCAAAATGCAAAAATAAAAAACAAAGCGAAATGTTAACTTCTCTCTAGACTAAAGTCTAAAGGAGACTAAAGTCAAAAGGCCACTGAAAACATGAAGTAGTAATGTTTAAATCAAAATTAAAACTGTATTCGTTATCACCACTTATAATATTTTTTCTGTCAAATGACGTCAGTGTCATTTACTTGAATCGGTAGATAGTTTGAAAAAGTCTATATCTTTTAGAAATTTCTATAGGAGACCTTTAGAATCAAAATTTATTGTTTATCTACTAGATAACTGGAATCAGCAAGAGGTAAAACCGGCTCTCATTATTATAATTTGTGATATTAAGTGATAACTGTTCTGCGTCGAACAAGAAATAATTAAGTTAATTAGAATAAATATTTCGGTGTAATCGTTGTACATATGTAAAAAAACCAATCAACCGAATCGAGAACCTTCTCTTTTTGGAGTCGCTTAAAATATTACTAGTATGTAATTAAGACGCCACTTGTCTATCTGATACCATTTTATTAATGTCAAGTATTCGAAAAAGATGTCTTTTTAAGTATTAAAGTATATTGGTTAAAATATTTGAAATTTTTTTATATAGATCACGAGAACATACAAATTTTAAATAAATTTGAATATGATAATATATGCAAATTAGATGTCATGTCTTTTGTTTCGTATGCGGAAAACGTCAATTTATATCTCGTTAACGTTTAAGAATGTTATTCAACTTTTTATTTGTATAAATGTAGCGCAGAGGTGCAGCGTCTGCCTGTAAACGCGGGGATATGTAGGTTCGATTCTTACTCGTGGAAGATAGATTTTTTAATTTTTTGAGGAAAAGGATAGATGAAAGATATTTTTCACAGTTAATATTGAGCTGAGATATTGATACTTTTTCAGATACCGTGTACTTATTTTAGTACAGATGATTTTTCAGTTACATATTTTCAGATTTTTGACTTACTTAGCATAAAAATTTAAAGTAAAGCAACTTACAGTGCTTTGACCATTTATAAAATATCCATTTAAAAATTAGATCAGATATTTCTAATTTATTTTTTTACACGACAGGTAGAATTTTGTGTCAAGATATTTCTTTCCCATTTCGTCCATATTACAGATAGTATACATTTTGTGTAGGAACTCCAAGTCACACTTTGATTTACCGCATCGCGGAAATGAAAAAAACATATTTCAATCAACAAACATCTCATTAACGTCGAGATGTCTAACGTTTCAAACTTCAATTCTTAACAATTGCATTTGTTGCCAAAACCTAAACAATTCCATTAAAGCGCTGTTTCATTTTTATTGTAATTTGTTTATTCTACTAAGGATTTGCAAAAAGACATGTATAGATTAAATAATTTTATATGGAAGACATTGCTAATAAGCCATAAGATCGCCTTTTGTATTTTTTGTTATTTTTTTATTTATATATGTGGTGATGGTATAAAAAAAATGTGTGCTTTCAAAAATATATTACAAAAGCCTTAATGTCTCTATCATTTGTATTATATACAGCGACATAAATTATATGTTACATAAACAAAAGATACATTAAGCTTGCAAATCGGACTCCCAAAAATAGATAGTTTCTTTCTTTTGCCTCCTAAAAGTAGAAAGTATAAGTTAAAAAGCAAACAACGTAATTTTAGTTCTTATGGACACATTGATAAAGGCATCGTGGCAAGCATATGGACGCAAGCATGGCGCTGCAAGCATGTGGATGGCGCATCAGCTTATGATACGTATGTGTCGAATTTTACATATTTTTTTTAGTTTTCGCTATCAAAAACATATTTAAAAAAAAAATATGTTTTTGATGTAAACTTTTGTTCTAATTTTTTTTATTTCTTTATTTTTTATTATTATAAGTTAAACTAATTAAGGTACCGAGGACCGTCGTGGCGCGTGGATCTGCCTGAAAACGCAACGGTTTATGGGTTCGATTCCCACTCGGGGAAGATTCTATTTCCATATTCTTCGCTCTGGAAACTAGGCAAAGTGCGGCGTTGAGTTCCGCCACTCAACACGCAATACCTCGAAAACGGCGGAAAGCGGGGACGGAGAAAGCAGGAACTAAGCAACGGAGTGTCTTATCACTAGGTTCAAATAGTTCCTGCAGTTCCCTCTGCCTAACCTGCCATGTGCGGGATAAAACGTGAAGCTAAAAAAAAATTATTAAATCATAATTAAACATAATATGATTTTTAATTATTAATAAGTGCATCCTTCTTTAAGTGCGATAACTTCATGTAAACAAAAATTATTTTTTATTTTTTTTTTATTAAATTTGTTCTTTTTAAAGTGTAATTTTTTGATTTTCACATTAAACAATTATCTTTAACATGACATAACTTACTTGCTCGTAGTACTTTACCTTACTTATATGCAACATTGAAATTACTGCATAGAATATGCTTTCAGCTTATCCCGCACCCATGTGCAGAATACTGCAGTACTATAGGAACATAGGTAAGACACTCGCGTTGGTAGTCGCGCTTTCGTCCGTCCCTGCTTTCGAGGCATTGCGTGTTGGTAGTAATAAATTAAGTAGATATTAATTTATTAAAAAAATTGTCAAAATTCATTAAGAATCAATTGTGACACCTAGAACATCGGAAAATTGTGACACGCTGCCATGTTTGATGTTTTAAAGAACGTAATTACGTAAAGTAAGTATAAGAGCCTCTTGTTTGTGAATTAACCGACGAACTTTACCGTTTTCTTTAATCTCTTAATTTAATCCAAGTTTTATTTTTTTAAGCGTAGAATAAAAACGATAAATTTAAAATATGGCCAAGAAATTTTTCATTAATGGAAGTAATAAAATAATATAAAAAATTGTTATATAAAAGAAATTAATAAAGTATTTAAAAATTATTATACACCAATTTGATTATTTTAATTAATAGTCATAGCAGATCAAATACAAGCCGCCGCTGGCTAAAGAAGACGGCATAAACAAAGGACTTCATCACAAGGTGATGAAAACACTTACTGGGAAGGGCAAGTATTTACCTCACGTAAGTTATTCGATTGGTAGTATTGGGCGTAACAAGTGGGGAGGCTGCTCGTGCCTGTCCTTTTAAAAAAGCGAAATTATAACATTTAGGACCATTAATTCTGATTATTTATTTATGTTGGTAATACTTTGCACAATGGGTAAAATAAAGTTACAATACTTATGTTGGAATTTCTTACCGGGTAAATAAAAACGAATTCTATTAACTAAAGTACAGATAAACGCAAAACATATTTATTATATAAAGATGACGTTATTATTGACATAAACAATAATGAATAAAATAACAAAGTACAAATACAGATAATACATACATAACCCTAGAAAGCTAAAACTTATTTTTTTCTACAGAAATAGAAAACAGCGAATCTGAGGCGCAAATTTTAAATATCGATTTTTTATAGATATATATAAGTATAATATAGATATATAATTATATTATATATATATTATATATCTTATAATATATTATATTATATATATACGATATATATTAATATAGATATATATATGTATATATATATATATAGATAAAAATATGTATCTATATATATATATATATATAGATATAAATATATATATATATATATATATAATATATTCTATTATTCTATATATAGATATTATATTATACTATCTATATATTATATAGAATATATATATATTATATATATAGCTATATATATCTAGATATATATAATATTATCTATATATAGATAATATTATATATATATATCTTATATATATTTATATATATATATATAGATATTTATATATATATATATAATAAATATATATATATATAGATATATATATATATATACATCTTACTCTTATTTATATATATATATATATTATCTGATATATATTATATATATCTTATATATATATATAATATATACATATAGACATAGATTATATCTAATATATATTTATATATAGATATTATATATATATAATTATATAATATATATATATATATATATCTATCTATAGAAAGCTATATATATATAATATATATATATATTATAGATATATATAGATATATATTATATATAATATAGATATATACATATATACATATATATATAATATATATACATATTACATATATAGAAAACGAATCGCTGGATTTAAGTCAAGAGTGGAGCAAAGTAATAACAAATTAAGGACTTGCTGATAGAGTATGTTGTAGTCCCATGTCCAAAATAGCGGCCATAGGGGAAAAAAACAGATAGCGGCCCATAGGGAAACATGTATATTTCAGTAGTGATTTTAAGTTAATTATAGTAAATTGTTTTTTTTTTTTTTCATTGACTTATTTTTTTGCGTGCTTGTTTCAAGAATGTAAAAATATGAAGATTTATTCTGAAATAAAGCTATATTAGTAATATTACCATTAAATATAACATATAGTAAATAAATATAACACGAATAGGTTATTTAGGTGTTATTTAGGATCAATTCAAAATTCAATTTATAAAAAAAGTAACAAAAATAGAAAACAATTTTTTTTTTTTTTTTTTGTTTTTACTTAGTACTAACAATTATAAGAATTTGTTAAAAAACACGTTACAAAAATAATCAAAGTTATCAAATTACCAAACTATACTGCCAAAATATAGAGTGATAAAATTTGTTGGAAAACATCTTTTTACGTTCGCCACCTACAGTTTTTTACATTTTTAACTAGTCATCTTGACATTATCTTTTTTTATTGTATAAATGCTACAAAACGCCGCACTTAGTGGAGGTTGCTTCATCAGCTTTTGAGGAAGGTTCTTGATTAGATTGTGGTAGGATCTTTCAATATCCTTCTCTGGAAACTTCTGCAAAGTAAATGCGCAATCTAGAATCTCATTTAGTTAGTTTTCCTAGAACAAGAACTCGAAAAACACATCGATTAAAAAGTATAGACACCGCTGTTAGTATGGTTGTAGAACATAATGATCTCAGGTTTATTCAGCATCGTCGTCACACTGATGACACATATACACCACTCTTTGAAGTATTCGGTTTGTATAAGCTCGGGTCAAAAAGTCTATCAACCGGAACATAGATGTTCCCATCAAGTCGAGGAACGACTGTTTTTAGATTCTTCAGAAGTTCCCGTTGTGTGGACAAACAGTACCCCACAATGTCAGAATTTACGGTTTGTGAACCAATTGTGGCCATGTAATATTGCGGTTTGAACCATAACTGGCTGAGAGTCTTCTTCAAGAATATTCTCCTTGAGGCAAACCCATGTATGTGTAGCTTTTCAAGATGTATGGCAAAGATTATCATATAATTGGGTCCTCTATCGCTCATCATTGGAATCGTTATGCCATAACTTACTGGTTTGTGTGGTATGTACATTCAAAATGGAAATACTACCACGAAAATCCGAGTCGTAACTGTTCCTCTACATTTGGATTTGGGTGTATTAATTCATTTTGCTTGAGCTATAAACATATTCCCAAACCTTTCTGATTGGAGTAAATGGATAGTACTGGCGACGGGTGGGACGTAAATTTTGTAATCCATTCGAGGCACCTGGACAATAAAGTCAACTATCTTCACTAATTAACTGCCACCATACCTATATGAGCCAGTAAATCGACTGTCAAGCGCTAACTATGATAAAATCATTATCTTTCATCGCAACGCTAAGAGTAAGCAGTTTCCATGAAAACCTTGTGTTATAAAAATTTATATAACCTGATTTTTTAAAACAACTCGATGCACCGTTTTAAAAGGTTAGGAATCAAAATATGGTAATTATGCGTTAGGTACCAAATAAGAGCCAAAATACCAAAAAGGGAGAATAACACTGTAATCCAAGGACTCAGAAGGGATTTAAAACCACGCTATATTAAGGGGGGGGCCAAGAGGGATGAAAAACCACCGCTATTTAAGGGGGCCCAGAGGGATGAAAACTACGCTATAATGTAAGGGGACCCAGAGGAGATGAAAAACCACGCTATAATTCAGGGGGCCCAGAGGGATGAAAATACGCTAATATCATCAGAAAATGTATATAGTAGGATTAATGAATATAATAAACTGCGTTCGCTACAAAAAAATGTATATAGTTATAGTGAAACCAGCCCTGCTACAGAAAATGTATATTGAATAAATCGGGTAGGGTGTGCTGCATTTGTGGAAGCGTGCTGAGGGGGAGGTTTTATTTATTACTTTTGTACTTATAGTCGGTTTTAGGATAATAAAATTGTAAAGTAACTTATCTTCATGTTCACAACACAACCACTGATTGTTCCCGGGCCGCAATGGAATGTTTCTTGAGTCTTTTCACTAGGGGTTACTTCTGCACTATTATCTTTGTAGGTTTGTCTTTTCAGTTTCAATATCACGAGGGACTACACAAAAGGGAAATTAATAAGGGCGAGGGAGGGAAAATCACACCCGAATTAATTAGATTCAGGAAGGAAGTGCGCTCGGTCGCCGTCTCACGTGCCCCTTTACTACTTCTCGACAACTACTGTTAGCTAAAACGTTAACGAACCGCGCGGGGTGTTCGAACAAAGACTCTAAGCGAGTCGGGGTTGCCATATATGAAACAAACATAGCCCCGCCATAAACATCTAATGTTTACGAGAAAAGGGAGTAGCTAAATAATAGGTAGACGAAACTACTTTGGGTAAGGCTCTCTTAGGATACCTGTCGTGTCTTAACCTCGACCACACGCCACACCCCCCCCGCTTATCTGTACCAGGATAAATTTGGGGAAATGCGACCACGTCGCCCACTGTAAAGGGGGGAATTATCATTTATGAGGACTAGCTCGCCCTACTGTCTGGAGGATTCATGGATCAGTCCACTCTGCCTAGTCTGCAGAGTGTATAGGTACTCTAACTGCCACCGCGACCAAAAATGTTGAGTTATCTGTTGCACTACTGAAAGGGTTTAACACGCTTATTTTTCATGTTATAGGGATACTCCGGCAAAGCACTAAGAGGTTGGGGCCAATCAAAAAATGACCAGGCGTCAAAACTTCTAGATCGTTAGGGGCATAGATAAGGGACATAACGGAACGAAAATTTAATAATGCTTCATTTTAGCAAAAATTGTAGTAATTCCTCGAATGTTAAAGGAGGAGTTTCATAACGACCACCGACTCTGATGATTCTCTTGTTCAACGACAGAGTGAGAGTCGTCTTAGGAAGACCGCAAGGAAAACGCCACGTTTAACAAACTCAGATCATCAGAAAAACAATACGACTGTACTATTTTACTAAATAAAGGAGTGCATGCTTTCTTTCTTGGGTAGATAAAGATACAGAAGCTCTCACCGGGTACGTTGCGGGTGGTATTTACAATCTCAACATATAACAGGGTCCACCAATTAATTTTGTAAAGGAACAAAACGTTCAAGTAAGACTAATGGATCAGGTGCAGGTAAGGAAGTAGTGGGTTAACAAACACCGAAGTCCGGGAAGGATTAGGATCAGAATCAGTATAGCCTCCCCCTGCCACAGGCCATGGGGTGAGGAAGTATAACCAGGTACAGGACCACCATAAATAATTTTAAGTAAGGTTTGATGCTGTTAATCACGGGATGCCACAATCGCTCGGATTCACATTACCAGGAATATGCCGACACTCTGATTGAACTTATGAGCCGATATCTGGGAAACTCGATTGGCTTCCAAAGGTTTGTACGTATGAGGAGGGGTTCTTAAGCCAGGCCAACACACTTTTACTATCGGTCAGGTAGTGATGAGTCTAATGGATGACTTTCGTAATTCAGGGCCCCCCCCCCCCCCCGGGCATGATAATTAAATTAGTAAGCAGGGTAGAACAAGTAATTATAATTTAGGTATAGTCAATAGGGTACGTATAGGGGCAACTGTAGTTTTCAGAATTAGGAGATGAAACTGAAACACGGGCCTGAAGGATATTCTGCTTTAAATCCTTACTGCGGCACAGGCGGATTCTGAGGCATCACAGAAACCCTGTTATGGAATAGGAAAAAAGGAACTGTCAGTAAGGACACGCGCGGGAGTGAAATCTTTCAAACTACTCAGGTTTCTAATAAAAAGTCCATGCTAGGGTTAGTTCAGGGGTAAGTACATCATCCCAGGAAAGGCCCGACAGCCACAATTTCTGTAAAAATAATGTTGCTTTAATACAACAGGGGATATCCCCCGCAAGGATCATAAAAATTCTGGCTATTAAGGGACAAAACCTGCGCTTTTGTGAAGGTCTCAGTAGGTTGAAATGAAAAAAACGGTAAGTAAATGCAGCACTGGTGGGGTGATTATAAAGGACACGGCGGGACTGTTAAATGTTTGGAGGGTTATCAGGGTCTGAAAGAGTGAGACAGCTGCAGATGATCTGAAGGTTAGTCGGCGAGGAAGTTCAGGTTTGTTACTATCCATTTACTAAGCTCGTAAACAACCACACGTCATAATATTATCAATTTCGAAAAATTAGGATACGAGCATTTCAAGGAATCCGAAACCAGTAGACGTCATCAACGATCCATATTCTCTAGGACTGCAGCAGCTTTGGGAAGTAGCACGTTCCTGCTCAGCCTAACTCTAATAATGTACGCATTGCACGGTAAGACGAGAACGCAAACCATACGTTGTAGTATTTAGGGAATAGGGTAGTAAGGATCAGGAAGGGGATTCACGCAATAACAATAACGGGGTATTTACGATCATCCTGGATGTACACACGACATACGGAACATCATGCGTATGTCTGCACAAACACAACGACATGATTACGAAAGGTAAGGAGGATTAGACTAATGTCCTTTTGTAATTTTAGGACCACTATGTAGGAATCATTAAGTGAGATACCGTAGACGCGGGACAACTCCATCAAAAACAACACGATTTTAAATGGGTCTCGGTCTTAAAGACACGGACACCATGGTGGGGAATAAAGTACTGTGCACTGGGTAAGGGAAGGGATAAGCCACCATAGGATTTAACTCAATATACTCACGCATAAAAGAAATAGAGTTATCACGTAATTTAGGGTCCGCGTTTAAACCGATTCCCCGAGGCCAAGGAAACGACGGATCGCGGTAGGTTTAGATTCTCCAGAGTAGGCGATCGTCAGGAAGGGGAGTCTCCAATGAACGAACGTCAGTGTGACGGGAGGTTGTACTTTTAAAAACTATCTAACACGCGTGATCTAAGGGGTTAGTAATTAGAGAGGAGGGTCTCTTCGGACTTCCAAGAATCTCTCAATGAGGACGGGATAAGATATTCCAGTCATAGGGGCTACAATTCACCCTACTCGGCGCCGCGACTGACCACAAAACAATAGAACCAAAAAATTGTAGGATACAGCAGTAAGGCCGTTTAAAGTTAAAATCTTGTATCTTGTAATAAAAGCGCGCCGAAACACGTCAGCACCCAATGTTATCTACGGGCCAGGGCTTATTATAGGTAGGGTCAAGCAAGGGAAAAAATCACTACTAGGAAAAAACACAGACTCTGGAACTCAAACTAGGATGCGTACCGGCAATCAATCTATAAACCATAGCAGAGGTTGACACCGCAGGGAAGGATTATACAAAGGGTTAAAAAACAGGGGAAATAGAACCACGGGGAAACATAAGGAATACTTACCTATGCCACGTACAGGGGACAGGAGGGGGAGATGGTCAAATTGAGGTAATTAACAGCAAGATCGGTTGTAATGGGCAACCATGGGCCACCGTATCACATAAGGCACGCGCTTCAATACTAATAACCACTAGCAGTGAACGTGTAATTAACCGTAGGAATAATACGGAATTGGTGAGATATTCAGGCAAGGAAGGGGAGTGATACAAGTAGCAGCTTGGGGGTCTATCTTCTCTATTATAGGAATTATCACGATATCTTCTCTTATTTTCAACCGTCTGGTTGGGGCGGAGCATTCTATGGGGGGAGAAGCTCTCTGGGAATGTCGTGGGCGGAGAGTGGAGGGTGCGAAGGGGATATGCTTATGCGGCCCAACGCCCATAGGGGACGCGGTAGAAGCAGGACGGGGGTACGCGTGATAATTGAGTCTATCAATTTGGATTATAATTATAATTGCGATTGGATGGGTGGGATACATTGGGTTACGGAATCATTAAACATAGCATAGTGTGATGGGATGAGCGACGCAGGTTGAACAATTGTAGTCCCGCTGCACATAAGAATTGAATGTTTGTACAAAACAAACTATAACATAACGGGAATGTTTTCCAAATCCGAGCTTTCTCTAGGATCATAGCTCTAAATCTGGACATAATCAACGGAGGTAAGTGGGAAGAGGAAGCACACAGGTAATATTTTCTACTATTATTATGCAGGTAAACATTTTTGTCTATGTTTAATATAGGGGGGGAGGAAGACGCAAAGTAAGTATGTTTAGTTACAATACAGTTTAAAATTCGTCAGGTTAGAATCTACAAGGGAGGTGTTGCCAACGTTGTCATGGTGACGACATTCGTCTTCAAAAAGGTAATAAGATTTCAAAGGGAGTAATTCATCAGCGTCACGCCAGACAACGCTCAAAAACGGGATTTTCAAATCAGAGGAAGCTTAGTCACACATATGTATAAAAAATATAAGAGCATGAGGAGACCGGGGTAACTCTAAACGTTCTAAACAGCGATAGCAGTTAAAAGGGGTGCAAGAAGGCGCGCGCAAAACTGTAAAAGTCTTCGAAAATCTCGGCAGGGTAAAAGTATTGGTATGTAGGTATCCAGCCAAGAACCCGTGTATGTGATACCGCTGTTTCAAACAACTCACGAGCAACTTCATAGTTGCCTTCTTCACTTTAATGTAGCAACAACCTTAGGTTCATCGCTAGGATCCAACCAAGTACTGTAATTTCAATTGTGGGGGTTAAATGGTGTTGTTGGGATCTATACACTGTCAAATGATCATAAAAACTTATCCAGAGTCAGGAAGTTCATCGAACTTAGGGATAGGTAAATCAGGTAACTCTATTATAAGAAGTTCGCTCAGTAATATTTTTACTAATCATTCTTTACTGGTGTACTGGCCAGGACCGGATCAAATACGGGAGCAGGTGGGCACAACTCTAACTGACAGCACACGGAGATCGTCTATTTTCTATTTACTAAACGGCCCCCACCCCACACTATCTTTTTACATGATAATTTCTGTACTCGATAGCCGGGTCTAACCCACCCCGGAAGCACAGAGGACGAGTTTCAAAAAAATTCAATGAGGAATTCTAATCTTGAACTAACTAATAATCTAGGGATTTCAGAAGTGCCAAGAAGTTCGAGGTATCGAATCCAATCGGAAACAAAGCGTACCCACACCTATATTTTTTCTTATCTGCGCTTTCCGTATATAGGAACATTTTACTGTTTCTCAGAGTAGCCATTTAATATCAAGTACCACGAATAACTGAACCTAAAATATTAAACATTACTCAAACGCGTAATAAAAAATGAACCACTACCAAACGGGTGAGATCAGAAATCAAGTAAACAAAAATCAACTAATATTAAAAAAATAATAAAACTCGTAATAAACAAGAACCCACTTAACAAACGGGCGGCGAAACAGAAATCAAGGAACAAAAACTCAACTAAATATTAAAAAAATAATAAACTCGTAAGAACAATGAACCCACTACCAACGGGCGAAATCAGAAATCAAGTAAAACAAATAAAATCAAACTAAAATATAAAAATAATAAAAATCGTAAATAAAACAATGAACCCACTACCAACGGGCGAAATCAGAAATCAAGTAAACAAATAACTCAACTAAAATATTGAAAAAATAATAAACTCGTAATAAACAATGAATCCACAACAGCTGGCGAGATAAGAAACCTGTTACGGTCAAGTTCAGGGACGCGTCGCATCTACATATATCGCAATACAACAAAATAATATGATATACAATATGACTACAATTAAGGCTTAAGCTTCATTTAAATAAAAATAAAAAAAAAGGGTGACAATAAAAGTGTAGGGATAATATTTTAAAGTAAGTTAGTTTTTTAAGGAAATTATATTAAAATATTTTAACTAACTTCAATTATAATTTAAAACGGGATAGGTAATAACGTATAGGCGTAATATTATAAAATATATGTAACCATATTATGTGTATTTATTATATTTTATATTTAATATATAAAATTATATTCAATATTTATTTATATATTTTACACATTATGCATTCACCCTACACTTCGATTTCAGTGGCATTTGTGTCTGCAAATGTCAAACTAGTCATAGCATCAGAACGTTTTTTCGATATCTCTACATTGGTCCACTGAACAAATTTTTGAATGATTTCTTCCGTAATAAATAATTGTAAGCATCCAAATGGTTCAAAAATTTTTCGATATATAAGACTAGGTCTTTATTTGAGTGAACTATATTGATCGCAGCTGTTCTGCCACTAGCCTGCCCTTTGGAAGTAGCTCCGTCTCGCTGTTACTGTCACCCTCTATCACTTCATCTTCCTCATTCAAAAAAAGAAGCAATTTCACTATCTTCCAACGGTTTTCTGTATGCTATCTGAAGAACTTACCGGACAGCAGCGGTCGTCCCTCTGGTGTGATGCTCAAAAATACAAGCGTAAACTCGCGCGGGTTAGAAAAAACAATGAGATATCTGTTTCACGGGCGCCTCTGAGGCGCAGTTTATCTTTCTAGGGTTAAATACTTGAAATACACATAAATAAATTCAAGAGTTACTTATATACTTAGTCTTGCCATAAATATTGTTATAAAGAAAAGCACGATTTTTTTTTTATACGTAACATTTATTCCTTTCATAGTGAGTTAGTTTAATACATCAATATATAACTATTAGAAATATACAATGTTTATTCGAAGTGGTCCCCATTGGCTGCAATACAGTCTTTTAAACGTTGAGGCCAGTTATCAATAGCAGCACGAACTCTTTCTAGAGGAAAATTCTTCACTGCCAACCGAATGGATCGTTTTAGGGACTCCAAATTATCATGGCGTTTAGAGCAAGCGTTACTCTCTAAAACTGACCATAAATCATAATCCAATGGATTTAGGTCAGGACTTGACGACGGCCAGTTTTCAGTGCTGATAAAGTCCGGAACGTTAGTTTTCAACCAAGATTGGGTGGATCGAGCTCTATGACCCGGTGCCGAGTCTTGTTGAAAGCACCATTCTTTGTTATTGAACATGGTGTTAGTTAAAGACTTAACTACCGTCTCAAGAATGGTATTTTGATAAACTTGTGCCGACGTTTTAATACCTTTTTCACAAAAATATGGCTCAGTCACCCCTTCATAGCTAACACCCCACCAAACCATCACTGAAGTGGGATAATGCCCACGTTGTACTCTGTTTACTAATTGCGAAGCTTCTTTAGAGCTTCCAGCATAAATACGGTCATTTTGTTTATTAAAATACTGCTCAATTGTAAAAATTTTCTCATCCGTAAACAAAATTTTTTTGTGACCTCCCTTTGCGTACCGCTTAAGTAGTTGTTTGGATTTTACCACCCTATTCTTCTTTAAATTATCAGTTAAGAAGTGACCAGTACGTCTCTTATAGGCTGCAAGTCCTAAGTCATCTTTTAATATACGCGACATGGTTCTAGGAGCTATCTTCATCTCCCGAGATAAAATCTTTTGCTTACGGACAGGATTTCTTCGAATTCTTTCCCTAACTGCTTTAATCACCTTTTTCACACGAACGGTACGTGGACGGCCAGATCTTTTTCTGTCACAAACAGAGGAGGTATCATTGTACCTATCAATAGCCCGGTAAACAAACATTTGACTAATACCAAGCGGGTGGAGGGTTTTAAAAATTGCACTTTTCTCCATACCTACTTTATGTAAGGCAATCACAGCGATTCGGTTCTCTTTATCACCCCACTCCATTTTAATATAACAAAATATTTAACAATATAATGGCGCGAAAATAAGAAAACACATCAAGCAATCATATAAAAATGACAGATTCCAAATTCAAACGTAATATTTTCTTTTTTTGAATAGTAACAGTATTTATGGCCAGACTAAGTATACATGAATTACGACATTGTACGCTTATAGATTTAAGTCAAGATTTAAATCCCAACCGTCTGGGAATGTCTCACTTCTAGTGGTAGATCATTCTAAAGTTTTACTACTTTAACAGTAAAAGAGTCACCATAGTATTTCGTACGGCAAAAAGATATATCAAGGTTATTGATTTGATGGCAGAGGAACTTGAAGTATTCCTTGAGGCATGATGGAGTACGAGGCTGGTAGAGTAAGAGATATCTGTGTTCAATTGTCAACAATTTAACCTGAAGACGGTACACATGGTCGTATTTCCCTAACCTAAAGGTAAATCTTATTATACTGCAGACGTTCGAGTAGTTGTCGCAACTGATCTAAATGTTATATCAGCATTATCTAGGATAGGTAAATAGAGAGTATTGGCCAATGATGTTTTGGCCTTTAGTGGTAGTATGATTTTCCATTTTCTTAGCCTACCTATTGTGGACAAGGTTTTGTGACCTACACTACACTATAAAATAAAATTGGAGGGAGAGAAGAACGTATTCTTGATAGTTACATGGAGTTCCAACCATGTGGCTTATTTAGAGCGCCCAAATGATTATGATTTTCTCCAGGTGCGAAATAGTTGTAGATCGGAGTTAAGTTTCTTTATTGTCCCCGAGGTAGCATTTACCGCCGCGGTTTGGTAAAATTGTAAATCATAACAGATGATGTCATCACAACCAATAAATCATCAAATTTAATTCCCAAATACATACTTGCGTACTTCTGCTACTATAAAAAAAAGAAATGGATGTGTTTAAATGCAGGATTAGAATGTGATGATAATAAGTGAAGAATTTTAAGTTTAGTGCTATTATCCAACAGATGGAGAGTACTAAAAACTTTGTTAAGTGAGACTAACTCCGTATGGCCGCTCAGTTATATAATTAAAAATGCTTAAAGAAAATATATAAAAATGTGAACGCAGCGGGACTCGAAACCGCACCCTTTTGGAAACCGTGCAAGCGCTCTCGCCTTTGAGCCATGCGTTCTTCTTCACGCTGCGTCGAAATTCTTATATGCGTTATACAATTTATTTCGTTGTAAACGTACATAAAACGAGAGATAATTTAAAAATATCGATATTTTTTCCCGTTTGAACTGCACATACCAGAATAGGCACAGGGATTGCAGAAACCGAAGGAACCTAGTATTGAGACAATGCATTCCCCGCTTTCTACCTACAAAGCATTGAGTGTTGAGTACAGAGAAAATGAAAATGGAATAAACCATCTTCCCCGAGTGGGAATCGAACACATACCTACTTTCACCCATTCTCGTTTAAAGGCAAACACCAAGGGTCTAAGCCACGACAGTACAAGTCAATAATTATTTTATTTGCATTCCAGCTGATTACTGGCACCGACGGCGTAAAATTCTTCAGCCATCTTTTGCTACGAGATATCTCAGCAAATTTGTATGTGTATTCGAAACTAACAGTAAGGTGATAGCTGAAAAGCTAGAATCAAAAGTAGCTAATGGAAATTTCTCATGTTTTGATTACTTCTCTCCATACGCTTTGGACTCCCTTTGTGGTAATGTTTTATTTAAATATACAAAGTAAATGATGTTTAAAAAAATGTTTATGAAAATATAACTTAAAATTCAGTATAATTTTTTAAAATAAAAGAATATTGAAAAACTACTTTCTACTACTTTCTAACTAAAAAAAATACTTTTTATTAACATTATAACACTTTTTATAGACCTTTATATCAAGTCTGTTTTTCTTAATAAATGCAAGTAAAGGCGTAGTAATCAAGTTATAATCACATTACATTTCATTTATAAATTATCTGTAAGTAGTATATATCAATGTAGGATGTATTGTAAGTATTGTGTAACGTGGATGTCGAATTATGTAAGTAAACGTGATAAAATATAATTTTATATTATTATAAAGAAAGAAAGTATATTCCGAATGTCCTTGCTACAATTTTGAATATAATAAATCTATTTCAAAACCTTATTACAGAAACAGCACTTGGTGTTAATATTAATATTCAAAACTATCCAGATCATGAGTTCTTCAACTCATTTAAAAATTATTTTAGCAAAGTGGCAAAACGTGCTTGCCAACCATGGCTACGTTTTGACGCGGTTTACGGATTATTACCAGATGGCAAACGACAAGAGAGAAATAAGAAAATCATGTACGAATTCATTGATAATGTAAGTATTTTTTTTTTCAAATTTCACACTTTATCTCGCTTATAGTATGATAGGCAGAGGGAACTGCAGGAACTTAGTGTTATGATTCTCCGTTCCCCGCTTTCTGTCTTTCGAGGCATTGCGTAGTGAGTGGCAGAACTGAACACCGCGTTTGCCAAATTATAAGAGCGAAAAAAATAGAAAATGTAATAATCCATTATCTCATTTGAAATGGGAATCAAACCCACAAACCGTCGCCTTATATATTTGACTATAGCAAAATTCATGTAGTAGTTAAAGCTCTAACACAAACCTACTGTTAAGGCAATCATTTATTCGTTATTCATCGATTTTTTAAAATATATGTGTGGAAACTGTCTCTCTCTCTCTCTTATTCTTACTCTTTTTCTTAATCAATAATTTTTGGCAGAGCGGTCGTGTTCTACAAGCCGGTGGGCAGATTCACTGGCAATCGCCGTTTGATTTCCCGATAATTTGCTCTGATTGGCGACATCCTGATCCGCTTATATATAAGTCCGCTTATACATAGTCTTTATTTTATTAAGCCATCGCATTAAATATCTTTTGCATGGTCTAGTGCCTTCTACGTTGCCTTGTACAACAGAACGTTAAGTGGAATCATGTGGTCAGTCGCGAGATGTGACCAAACAGCTTTCTATTAATTTCTTTGAGTAGAAATTGAACCCACACTTTACTATTCAAACTCACAATAAAACATTATTTCATTAAGTATTGAAAAAATAATGATATTTAAACTTAAGATAATATAATTTTTTTTTCAGCTGATTTATAAAAAGAAGGCTTTAATACATGGTGAAAAAAAAATTGAGGAAGATGGAAATGGTAATATATGTTATTAGCTAATGGTTAATTACTGCATAAACAACTTATAAAAATATTTAATATAGTTAATTTTTTTTTTAAATTATAAAAAATACCTTAATTAAAGTTTGAATGTAAAAAACACGTATAACTATAAAATAAACACGTATAATTAAAAAAAAATAATTTCATGATTAAATTAAATTCATTTACATTTTATTATGTACATTAATAATTCTAAATTACTTTTCTTAATTAATTCTAAACGGATATATGTATCCTGTTACCTACTATTGGGTAATATTACGAAAAATTCGGAACACAGTTTATTGGGTGGCGCAAGTTAACGCCACGATTTTCCTTAAAGTGATAACCTGAAACTCGATAACGATAGCTTTCTGTATAAGTTATGAATCTAAATAATATGTACCAAGAGAAGAAACAACTTAGCGTTCCATGGATACAACGTACGGGTGCCGGGCCCATCGTGTTGTAGAAAAAGGAGCTCCGAGCAGCGCTTGGGACTTGCAACCCAAGTGTAGGTTTAAAAGGCCCCTTTAAAATGCATTAACTTTCACCTTCACTGTCCGAGATCCTCCTACTTCCTAACCAAATTTTAAATGATTCTACCAAAGCCGCCTTTGAAGTGCGTTCAAGAAATGAATTTGTGTTAGTTCTAGAGAGGTCGAGATCTTTTAGTAAACTATAGAGAGATTTCGCTGTTATACCTCTCGCTCCTACTTCAACCGCATATCAGCTAGCTCTAAACCTATTCCTGGTCAGTTCGTTTGTAAGATCGAAATTCTTATTGAGGTTAGGGTGATAACTTTTCGGGATATTTGTTTCCTACGGAACTGTAAGTTGTACCAGTACTACGCGTTTTAGGCTTCGAGATCATCCTAACAATATCGACGTTACGATAAGCAAAGTAGCTAAAATTCTTAGCAAAGTCAATAGTTAGAGAACAAGTAATAAATATTTTATTGCATCGTTATTTGAACGTGCGTCTTTTGGAAAAGCGCACTGACTACTAAGCCATGTGTTCGTCATCACGCGTCGAAATTTTTCTATGCTATGTACAACTTATTGCGTTGTTGGTATCTCTGTAGAATTTCTTTTTCATTAATCAAGGATTTTAGCTACAGAGAATCCTATTTTTATTAAATATTTTTATGGTTTTAAAGTCTACACTAAAAATGAAAAAAAAAAATGCCCGAAGAAAACATTTAACATCATCTTTTAAAACAGGGAGAGCAAATATAAAAACATTCCTCGAGTTAATGATAGAGACCTCTGAAGAAACTGACAAAGGCTACACGCACGAAGAACTGCGTGAAGAAATATTAACACTTGCTCTTGCTGGTACTGACACGTCTGCTGCGGGCGCTTGTTTTACTCTAGTATTGTTATCGCACCACACTGATGTTCAAGAGAAAATATATCAAGAGTAAGTTCAAAAAAATTTAATTGTTTTACAATTTGAATTATATTTTGAGTTTGATTCCCATTTGGGAAAAATGGATTATTTTCTGGTTCTAACAAGACAAAGCTCAGCGAGGTCTGCCACGAAAAACATTTTTTTCGAAAAGTAAGTGGAGAGCGGAAAATCTTAACACTAGATTTTCTCTGTCCACCCTGCTATATGACAGCGTTTAACTAAAAAATATTTATTTATAATAACATGGTACAATTAAAAATATATTTTATATAATGCTTATTTATTTCTATATTTGTATACAATAAATAAAGTGTTCAGACGTATAAATCGTGATAAAGAAATTAACTGGGGCACGTGAGCCTTAGATCAAGTGGTCAATCTTGAATGGTAGGTAATTGTTTGTCGTTAACCAAAAGATCATTTATAAAGTAAGATGGTTACGTCATTTGCTTTGTAAGAAATTTAACATAATTACATAGTATAAAGTCACTTCTCAATTCCACCGCTCGACGTACAATGTTTCTAAACATGGAAAATTGGGTAAAGGATGGAGTGTCTTAGCTCTACTATTTATCCGTCTTAATAAACTAGTTATAATATGATTTCTTATTTCTATTAAGAATAATAGACGTATTTGAAGATCCAGATAAACCAATAGAGATGGCAGATTTACAAAAACTTAAATACATGGATGCAGTTATCAAGGAGAGTTTACGTTTATATCCTCCCGTTCCCATACTTTCGAGACGCACTACAAGCGACGTTGAATTGCGTAAGATTATTAATTTCTTTAATTTTTTTGTTTTTCAATATTTAATATCAACTCAGTTAAAAAAATATCGGTTAAGTGCGAGTAGTACTCGCGTCTAGAGGGTTCTGTGCCTATTTTATGATTTTAATCTTAAAATTTATTTTATTTTTATTTATTTAGAAAAAAGAAGAGAAACACACACTCTAAGCATCAAGTATTCAATGTACTTGAGCTTTTTTTATCTATGTATTTCTTCGTTTTGCTGCCGTATAACAGTGCCGTAGATATTTACATTATATTAAAATATTATTTTGAAACATAATCGACACTAATCTTATCTTTATAATTAAACTATTTTTGTACTAATTGTTACCTACAATTATATATTGAAATATTTACATATAATATATTATTTAAGCATCTGGATTGGTCATACCAGCGGGCGTTGAGGTTATTATTCACGTTTTGGGAATTCAACGCAATCCCTACTATTGGGGCGTCGACGCCGACGAATTCAAGCCTGAGCGGTTTCTACAGGACCCATTCCCAGTGATATCTAGTGCTTACTTACCCTTTAGTAATGGACCAAGAAATTGCGTTGGTAAGATAAACTAGTGTAATTGAATATATATATATATATATATATATATATATATATATATATATATATATATATATATATATATATATATATATATATATATATATATATATACATATATATATATATATATATATACATATATATATATATATATATATATATATATATATATATATATATATATATATATATATATATATATATATATATATATATATATATATATATATATATATATATATATATATATATATATATATATATATATATATATATATATATATATATATATATATATATATATATATATATATATATATATATATATATATATATATATATATATATATATATATATATATATATATATATATATATATATATATATATATATATATATATATATATATATATATATATATATATATATATATATATATATATATATATATATATATATATACACATTTCGAGAATCAGTTATTCTGTTATAAATTTTATTAAATTTTCAGAATTTATCAATTTATCTATTAATATATCTGTCTTTATCTAATTAATATTAAATACTCATTTTATTTTGCAGGTTACCAATATGCACTCCTATCTATAAAGACAACTTTAATTACATTATTAAAGAAATACAGATTACTTCCAGCCACTAGCTTTAAATATGACAAAACGACTCCACTTCGGAATTCTTTTGAAATTATGATGAAACACGTGGATAACTATGAAATTCAAATAGAATATAGAAACAAAAATGAAACATTGAATGGAACGAATAATATACATGAATAAATAATAAAATTATTGTGATTATCTAGATATTATAATATTTTGTAATTATAAAATAATAAAAGATAATAAAAGTAGCAAATCTCCATGATTCGGAGAACCAACCGTGACCGAGACCATTGTTTTTGGTAATATCGGATCGGTGGATTTATAGATAAGCCTAAAAGTTTCTAATACACTTCTATACCTGTACAGAACTAATTGTCTAGAAATTTGAAACTTGTTGTCTAAAAGGTGTAATGAGAAGAAACTACGCAAAATTCAACTCGGCCGTGCTGGGCCCATCACGTTTTAGGGACAATTTTAACACTTTAAGATGCACATTAACGCCTATCCTAACTGTTTCTACTAAATTGTACTAAATTGTATCTACATAAGCAAGTTCGAGACGATTCTATTTGTTTCGCCTTCAAAGTTGGATTGGATTGGAAATTAATTAATGATGATTTTAATAAAGTCAAAATTTTTCATATGCTATAAAGAGATTTTTACTATATGTCTCTACCGTATAGTACAGTTACTAGGAGTATCATCCATTATTAATTTATAACAATCTAGGAAAACAATAAAATAATTACCATCATATAAACAAAAACCTTTATAATGATTAAAGTGAGAAACTTTAAATATTGGACAGTTAAAAAATATATATATATGGAACGTAGATAAAAACATCTACGTTCCCAGAAATATGCCAGAAAATAATGGCGTATCTTGATACATTATAAAATGCACATAAGGATGGTTTGCATTAAACACTATAATATCTGGTGATGGAAGTACAGCTGACATCTTAGTTATAACGATAGCTGAAATAAAATAAATAAAGATATAAAATTGTTTTTGATATCATGTAATTTATACTCTAAAATATTGTTAGAGAATACAATTTAAATATATCCGACGAAAGACAAGTTCTAGAGGTTCAAAATAATTTTGTCGCAATTTTCTATCCAGCAAATATTCCGCAGAATAAAGGTGTCTTGTCATATAAAATGAAATAAATGTAAGGATGATCTGCTTTGAAAGTTATAGACGGGGCAGGTAATGCTGATGTCACGCCAACTACTATAGCTGAAAATAAAATATATTGACTGTTTTTTTCGTAAATTGATTTCATCTAGAACCTTAGTAATTATTTTTTAAAATAGTATCTTTAATTTATTTATGAACTAGTAAAGTACAAAAATACTAATATTTTTAATTTTTTTTTGGATTTAAAATTTTAGTAAGTAAAATAATCCTATTTATAAGATCGATTGATATTATAAGATATTAAATTGGAGCTTTTAATCTAATCTAAGCTTCAAATGAAAGCGAAATAGTAAAGACGTACCGTTTCCTGCTGCAGCTTCAGATCCTGATTCGTTAACGATTATTGCAGCTTTTTGAACAGCGGAAGTAATTGCTAACTTCTCTGGCATTTTAAATATACCACTAATACCAGCGGTGTTTGGATCAAAATGGCTGTTACATTTAACTGAAAAATCGTATTATATAATATAAAAAGATGAAAAATAGTATTTTTATTTTAGTTTCTTATCAGATTAGGATAAGGCATTTTGTAAATTTACTTAAATTTATAGATAGTTAAAAATATGATGTTTCAAATTTATTTCGGAATTTGTACCTTTTCAAAAACTTCTTTAATATCTGTTGATGTTGTAGTTTCTATCGATGGCAATGATAAATTTATGTTATTATATTTAAGTTTACTCAATACATCTTGTAGGACGGAATTAGAGGTATTTCTTATTTCTTTCAAAAGATCAGCGAGCCCATTTTTCCATTTGGGTAATAGCACCAAATACGAAAAATATGGATTCTTGTACTGTAACTCGATTGCCTGTAAGGTTTTCAAAATTAATTGTCAGATTTTACAACGAAAGAAAAAGAATCAATATTTTTGATTTTATTAAATTCAATTACCTGAATATTCAGGCTAGGGATGTCTGCATAGTTGAAATATCCCACTTGGTTCATCATTTTTACTGTTACATTCTGGTTGTCGTTAACAAAAAATTCAACTTCACGAGTTCTCCGTTCTTCAAAGGGCAGTTTCCAGTTTGACTACAAATTAAAAGAAAAATGAAGAGTGTAAAGATATTGAAAAATATGTTATACGATTTCCTAAATATACTAAAAAATACACATGAAGTAATTAAAAAAGTAGCAGAAGAAACCAGTAGATACCGTCGATAGTAAATAACTAACCTTGAAATAAATTGCATCAGCAAGTACTATACGAGTGTTCCTCGAAAGGGAGTCAGATGGTACCAAATCTTGGATTAAGTTATTTGTTTTATTTGCCACCTAAAAATATAATGATCATTAATAAACTCTTTTTGACTTATGAGGGAACTACAGGAACCATTCGAACATGCTTTGCCTAGTTTCCAGAACGAAGAAAATGGATAAAGAAAAATCCATCTTCCCCGAGTAGGAACTGAACCCACAAGCCGTCGCATGAGGCAGATACTTGCGCCTCTGCGACACGACGGTCCTCCAGTACCTACAGTAATAATAATAAAGCTAGATATACTTTATTACTATATCAAAATTTAGCATACTTTGTGATTATAGATAATATATAATAATAGAATGGTACATTTATTCGCTATGCATGATAGCTGAGTGATATTTAAAAAATAAAATCGAAAAGGTGTGAATAGTATTAAGTTAATTTCAAATAAATTGGGCTCGATTCTCATATAGAGAACGTGATTTTTTTCGTGAAAAAATTCACGTTCCTGTTAAGGAACGAAGCTTATTAGTAACAAAAAATCAAAAGCTGCATATTGTTACCCAATCATTAATAATTTTTGCTGCTTCATTAGGTTTACTAAAATCCAAATTCTGCGCTTGAGAGAAAAATATGTTTTTGGTGTCTCTTAAAAAGTTTTCACTCAATTCATATTGATAATTAACATACACCTTCTCTGCTAAACTGAAGTTGACATCAGTTTGTGAATTAAGGTCAGTCAAGTACCTAGGAATTGTTGACCGAATCTGAAAAAAGTATAAAATTGAAATTTATTGTTAATATTAACGATTATTTTATAAAATGTTATTTTTAAAATTGCTTATAGTATCTGGAGTTTAAGGACGAAGTCTAGGACTAGATACTTAGTTTTCTCACCTACCCAATTAAACGAGGTAAAGTTCGAAGGTGGATAAAAGAAATATTTTAAATTACATCGTATATTAAGTACTGTACGCACAATTATATATACGTACCGAATCTTGATTGAGATTTATTATCGATAGAAGTTGATCCAAGGATATGCCAGAAGCGTAAAGCGCTAATTGAGCTAGCAAGAACGACAAGCTGAACGGTGAGTATATAACACTAGTCCCTGGGTCCAAGCTGGAAGCAGCCTGTAAATATAATAAAAAGTTTATGTAGAAAAATCATTCATCTTTCATTCTATATTATATATACCACACATATAAAAAAAATAGAAAAAATATACATTTTTAAGTGTAGACCTTATCAACAGGTGATTATTCCTAACCAAAAAAGTCGAAGAAATGCATTCGTCGATAGATATTTTAACTTATTTTTTAAGTCATTCGTATAAATTTTATGTTTTTAAGTATATAAATTATTAAGTTTTACTTAATAATTTATACCCTTTAAAAACATATACCTATAAGTACATGTAAATAAAATTGAAGCGTCTGCTTGTATTTTAAAAATAACTGTGTTTATTCAAGTGTTGTTACGTTACAAAATTACCCTGAGATTGCTTAGTCATACTTCCAATAACATTACATCAGATACGTGAATAATGGCATTATGATATATACAACATAATCATTTTTTGCGCACTATTTTAACTGATGTAAGGTATAATTTTAAAATAATAAATCACTCTTGTTTTCTCATATCGAAATTAAAATATCGAAGTAAAAATTCTGTACTCTAAAATCGGCAGTCTGTGTGTCTGTGTTTCAGTTCAGGATATTGCTCTGGAACTGCTAAAGCAATATTTCTAAAAGTATCACAGGCAGATTTCACAGATTATTGGAGATTCACAGATTTCCAGTTTCAGAAAGAACGGTATTAACGCCAAAATTAAAATTTAATTATCATTTTTACATACGTTTTTCATACACATTTATGTAAGAGTCAATACTTGAACATTAATTAGCGTACTGGTGGTTAGTAATAAATAAATATATGAAAATATGACAAAATGTCAGTTTGCTGAAGTGAAATGTTTGTTGAAGTAAGTTCGATTCCTGGTTTGGAGCATTTTACCAGGTGGCAAGACAAAGCACGATGCAGAAATCTTTAATCCTTGATATTTATACAATAAAACAATATACAGGTGTAAATGACAGCGCGGCTTTTGTCAAAACTATATTACTACACAGGCTTTATACAAAAAACTAATCAAGAATTATTACTTATTTTGGCACAGGATAATTTTTATCGTTTCGCCAATCTGTCACCTCTCATTCATTTTTGAAAATATTACTTATTTCATAATTTTACCACATATTACATACTGCATATGAACTAGTAAACGTGTAAATTTCAAATAAAAATTGAAAATAATAAAAACTAACGTAAAGGAAAGCTTCTGTGAAGTCAACGTTGCCCTGGGATAGTTGCTTAACAGCATTTTCATATCCTGTAGAAAATATCAATAATGAGAATATGTAAAATTGAAATATTATACTTGCTACTTATAATAGTAGAAGAGAAACAGTACGATTCTCTTTATTATAAAAAAAACTTACTACACTCTGACTTTGATACACATTGGTTGTATTTGTTTCTATAATAATTCTTCTTGCATCTGCATGCGGACTTGCAATCCGCAGGTGGAGCTTTGCATTTATATTCCCTATCGACGTTCTCACAAGCTTCCGGGGGACAAGACACGTCGCAGGCAGCTACTTCATTTTCTCCGTAACATATTACTGTGGAAGTAGTACATTTTTTGTATAAAATAAGAAAATAATAGTTTTAAATTGTGGTCTCCGGACTTCAGTGAGGCATTACTATTTCGAAAAATTAATTATCGCTTATTTGGGGGTCGAAGGCTTGCACGCAGCGATCCCTGCCAGCCCTACCTAGGGCTGCAACATTCCATCAGCCACGAGCACCATACGGGAGCACACTGCTAGGGCGTCCCCCCGAGGCGACGCGCACCAGTGCGTCCCCGCTGGTGTGAAAAGTGGAGACGAATGCGGCGTTGGGGACCGCCACGCAGCACGCCATGTCCGGAACGGCGGGAAGTGGAGGACGGAGCTACAAATAGCTGCGTGGAATGTAAGAGGAGGGATGGACCAGAAGATGAATGAGCTATTAGATGTGATGGATGAGCGAGATTTGGATGTCATTTGTATGACTGAGACCAAACGAAAGGGTAATAATGCAACCGATTTGCCGGGCAGCCGCGTCGCTCTCTGGGCCGGCGTTCCAGAGAGCGAACGCGGTTGTCAAGGTGTAGGTGTGTTATTGTCCTCTCGATTGGTTAGTGCAGTGGTAGAGTACGAGGCGATCAACCCTAGACTGCTTTGGGTTCGCTTCAAGCTGGGGATTACAAGAATATTCTTGTTGGTGGCATATGCGCCGGTATCCTCAGCTTCATTGAGCGAACTTGAGGGGTTTTGGGAGAGTGTCAGGGATGTTCTAGGCAGTGTTAGAGGAAATGAAAAATTAATATTATGTGGAGACATGAATGGATGGGTCGGAACCGCGAGAAGTGGTTACGAAGGTGTGTTAGGTCATTATGGTGACAGAAGAGTGAATGAGGCTGGAAAGCTCATTTTGGAACTTTGCAAGGAAAGGAATTTGTTTGTGGCAAACACGATGTTTGACCACAAACAAATTCACATGTATACGTGGGAGCGCATGGGAGAGAAAAGTATGATTGATTTATTCCTAGTGGATCAGCGGATTCGAAAACAAGTGATGGACACACGTGTGTTTAGGGGTGCCGACTTGGGAACGGACCACTATCTAGTAATTGCTAGATTTAGGGGTTTGTTCGTAGGATGGCGTAACCGCACGAGGTGTTCATACTTGGAATCGAATTATCGCATAAGAAGCTGGAAGCTCAAGATCCACCGATCAGAGAGGAATATATAGAAAGGGTTTCCGAAAAGCTTGACAGTTGTGAAATAGGAAATGAAAGTGTTGAAGTATGCTGGCAGAACCTTAGGAGCTGCATGGTGGAAGCTGCGACAGAGGTATGTGGTACAAGGAAAAGAGGCTTTAGTAAAAAGCGTGACGAATGGTGGGATGATGAAGTGAAAGATGCTGTAGAAAGAAAGAAGAAGGCATGGCAGGATTATAAAGCCTCGAGTAAGAATAAAAGTATGAGAGAGATTAAAAAGAAAGAGTATAAGCTGCAAAAGCACCAAACGAAAGCACTGATAAAGATGAAGCGTGAAAGAACCGAGAGTAAAAGAGATGAAAGGTTGACGAGCAACTTCCGGGATAATACGAAGCTTTTCTGGCGAGAAGTTAGTGATTCACGGAGTTGTTCGTCAACCTTTAAAATGAAAGGGGTGCTTTCGAAGGACGGTGAGATACTTACAAACAGATCACACGTTTTGCAGCGATGAGCGGAATTCTACAAGGAGATGTATGAATGTGATGACGCTTCTGCCTCAAGTGACAGCGACAAGGTGAGTCTTGATGTAGCAGATGGCGAAATCAGTATAAAAGAAGTTGAGAGTGCAATAAGAAGCTTGAAATGTGGTAAGTCAGCGGGAGCGGATGGAGTTACTGCCGAGATGATCAAATATGGTGGACCTCGCATCTTGGACTTGTTCTGGTTTCTGTGCAATTTATGCTGGAAATCGGGGGAGGTCCCAGATGATTGGCAAGGTGCAGTCATCGTGCCTTTGTATAAAGGCAAAGGTTCACAGATAGACTGTGCAAGCTATAGGGCAATCAGTTTGATTAGCTTAGGTGGTAAAGTATATGCAAAAATTTTAGCGAGAAGAATGCAAGACAGATCCGAAAGGCTACTGTGGGAGGCCCAAGGAGGTTTTAGACCTGGAAGAGGATGCATGGATCAGATCTTTTCCATCCGTATGATCACAGAGAAGTTTTTGGCTGTAAACCAAAAGGTTTTCTGTGCTTTTGTGGACTTGGAGAAGGCGTTCGACAGGGTTGTGAGAAAGAAGTTGTGGGAGATACTACCCCGGTACAATGTGAACGGACCCTTGCTGCAGGCTGTAAAATCTCTTTATAGAGATCACTCAGCCTGTGTGCGAGTAGGAGCCGACATGTCGCCTCGGTTTGGCATCCAATCGGGTGTCAAACAGGGTTGTGCCATGTCGGCTTGGTTGTTCAATTTGTATTTGGATAGCTGTCTCCAAGGACTGAAAGAAAGTGACATGGGTGTAAAAGTGGGTGACTTGAAGGTAAATTGCTTGTTGTACGCAGATGATGCAGTGCTTATTGCATCATCAGAAAGCGAGTTGCAGGCATTGGTCACCATTCTGAAAGACGGGTGTGAAACTAATGGTCTAAACCAGAATGCAAGTAAGACAAAGGTTCTGGTATTTGAAAGAGACGAGGAAAGGACGGAATGCAAGATTTTCGTGAATGGAAAATTATTGGAACAAGTGAACGAAGTAGTATACTTGGGAAGTATGTTAAGTAGAGATGGTAGATACGAAATGGATGTGGAAAGACGTGTTGCTGCCGGTAACAGAACGAACGGTGCCTTAGCTGCGTTGTTGAGACGGCGGAACGTCAGCGTCGCTGCACGTTTGGCCGTACACAATGCAGTTTTGGTTCCGACGCTGTTATATGGCAGTGAAACGTGGGTATTACAGAAGAAGAATGAAAGAAAGATGAATGCTGTGGAGATGCGATCTCTTCGAAGGATATGCGGAGTCAGCTTAGCTGACCGAATCCGCAACGAAGAGGTACACAGGATGGCAGGTACCAGCGAGGATGTCACAGTAAGAATGAAGAAGAACGTGCTCAGATGGTTTGGGCACGTCGAAAGAATGAGTGACGAAAGAATGGTAAAAAAGATATATGATGGAAAAGTGAGTGGTAAGAGAGGTAAGGGGAGACCTCGGTTGACTTTCGAAAACACAGTATCGAAGATACTGGAGGAAGGTCACGTAAAAAGCATGAGGACTCCCCGGAGAGCATGCATGAAGAGGTTAATGACAGTGGACGAGGCGAAAGAGGTATGCAGGGACCGCAGCGTTTGGCGCTCCGTTCTCTCTGACTACCCCGCTAGGGATAGAGCGTGAAGCTATGTATGTATGTATGTGTATGTAATTATCGCTTATGTCATACATATAAAAAGTATTTGATTTTGTAACTATTAGGTACTATAATATTTTGTTCGTGTGTTTGGGGACCGTCATGGTGCAGAGGCACAGCGTCTGTTCTATTACCGCGAAGGTCTGTGAGTTTTTTCGCTTTGTCAACATGGCAAAGAAAGAAGAAATGCTTCGAAAGGAGAAAAAATGGGTATAGAAGTGTCTTAATATTAGATCCCTTTTACCAGTGGTTCCCATTTCCTATCCTGCTGTGTGGGAGATATACATTTTTTAAATTAATTATTGGTAGAATCACTTCGTTTCTTGTATAATGTTTATAAACAGTAGCGAGATGTGTGCTTGTATTTAAAGCAGTAAGAACGATTAAATATATATGTACATAAAAAAATAATATCCTTACAAGGGCATTGGTCTTCTGGAATACATTTGTCATTATCATCTCTCGTGTAATTTTCTTTGCAAATACATCCACCTCGGCAGCCACCTTCGATTAAGTCAACACAAAGCAGGGGTATCGAGCACTTAAACCGTCTGCATCCGCCATTCGCACAACTTGAATATATTTCGTTGTCTTCACATGCTAGGGTCACATTTTGTTATTAGTTCTGAACGCCACATAAACGCCATTGTCCCTTAAGATCTTCGATACTTTTTCAGATATTGGTCCTAGATCTATAGTTATGGACAACACGTTCAGGTGGCGTTGGATATAAAAGACCCATCACCTGTTGGTTAACCTTCTTTTAAGAAGAAGGTTAACCAACAGGTGATGGGTCACCAACAGGTGATGGACCCTCACGTGATTGGCCGCGTGACTTTTGAGTGGTAGTGGGGAGGAGGAAGCATATTAATAGCAGTGCGGTGACGGTCGGAGCTCACTCGGTGTCTATCACTTGGTGGTCAAACATCTCCTGATGATGCCTCGTTGAAGGGTGAAACACGTGTTGAGAGTTTAGTGGTACGGTGGTAGTTTTGTTTTGCTTTGCTTACTGCACGCGCATTTATCAGCGGGCGGGCGGGCGGTGCACTTAATTGCATAACTACTACTGCATAGCGGAAGTAGCTATATATAGTTCCTTTCTGAATTAAGATGGACTTCCGCAAAGTAAAGCCTGATTCTATTAGATATCGTATTAGGAGTTTTTATCGATCTTAAAAAAGCCTTTGATACTATAAGCCATAAAATTCTATTGCATAAACTTGAAAACATCGATATTAAAGATTCTGCTCTTGAAATATTATAATCCTATCTGACGTTGTTAAAATTGGAAATGAGTTCTCTTTTCGATTTACATAAATAATATAACATCTTTGGAATTACACGGTCACTTAACTTTGTATGCGGATGATACATGTTTGTTCTATTTTGGTAACAAAATCATCACTCAAGCACAAAAAGATCTAGATCTTCTACATGAATGGTTCCGCCATAACCTATTAACTGTAAATACCTCAAAGACATGTTACATAATATTTAAACCTAAAAATAAAATAATTTTGCAACATGATACGCTAACTATTGACAACATTGTAATCGAGCAAAAAACCTACGGAAAATATCTTGGCTTAAGAGTAGATAACCACCTTAATTTCTACAATCAAATAGACCATATTAAAGGAAAACTTTCGTCTTTACTTGGGTCACTAAAGAATATTTCTAGGTGCATACTACAAAAACTACACTATAATATTTACAACTCTTTGGTTAAGTCTCATTTGTTATACTTAATTAAAGTATGGGGTAATGCTAACAAAACAAAATTACAAGAACTTCAAAGAAAACAAAATAAAATAATAAAAATACTCTTTAAATATCCGTTATCTACATCCACAGTTAAAATATTTGAAAAAAACGAAGATTACGAATTTAAAACAACTTTATATATACAATTTTTGCATTCTAATAAGAAAAATTATTAATAAATCTGAAAACTCTAAATTGTCATTTATAAAACAAGTCAGTATGCGTAGCACCCGTCATCCTAGCTTACTAGTTCCCCCAAAGACAAGAACAAAATTTGCAAAGAAGGGTATCACATCTGAGGGAGCACAACTTTACAACAAATTACCGTCTACTATAAGAAATGCAAGCTTAATTAACAAGCTTAAATCTCAGCTTTCACAACATATTTTAGAAATACTAACGATATAACACACTTGTAATAATATGTTACTATCGTTAATTGAGTTTTAAATAATCTGGCGACTATTTTTTGTATTCTAATTTTTGTATGTATGTTCTCATGTAAGTATGTCTTTTTGAGAATAAATTCTTGAAACCTAACTCAAAGCAATGTCAGCTGCTATTACGTTAAGTACACGAGTTTTGTACATGGATAAAAGGAATGAGGACAATATCTAATAAGTGTCACAGTTTGCGTCTAGGAAAACGAAACTCTAAAAAAAATTTAAAAAATTAAAAACAAAATAATAAATTACAATTTCGCGCTCCATCTTTAGATATACTAGTCGACAGCTTTGTGACGGACCTTGAAAAGGTAGACCATCAGCCTATATTTGTAAGTAATGTCAAAAAAAAAATAACCTTTTCTCGAATATACGAGTACGATTTTAATAAAACCCTGTTAGCGGAGTTGGACGCCAGTGTCATAAAAACATTGAAGGTTTGGTTTGGGTTACCGCATTCAGCCAATAACTCCACCATGTTTATAGTAATAGTGTTGAGTTGAGATTAAAGAAACCGTCGAAGATCTATATACAACGTCGCTAAAACAAACATTCTGGGAAAGTGACGTGATTAGATTGTTACTTCATGTCCAAAAGGCAGAAGTGTCCCAGAATTAAGTCGAGTCAAGATTTTAATTTCATAAATATTTATGACAGGACCTCAATCAAGTAGAGTAGGGTCAGTAGTAAAGAGGACAGTTCGAGACAGAGACATAATAAAATATGTTATTAGGCAAGACGAGAATGATAAGTATAAGATGCACGCAATGGGCCTAGAAATGCAAAACGAGTGGCTAACTGGAGCTCGGTGAAGAAAATGAATAACATTATTATCGTAGTCACTCTAATGAAAAGAATTATTATCAAGAGTTACCTTATATAAAAACAATAATTTTATTTGGCAAAGACTTTATTATTTATTCATTTATATTATTCAATCTATTCAATGTTTCATTTTTGATTTCGATATTCGACTTGAATTTCATAGTTATTGACGTGTTTCATCATAATATCATAAGAGTTCTGAAGTGGAGTCATTTGGTCGTATTTAAAGCTACTCGCTGGAAGTAGTCTGTATTGTCGTAATAATGTGGTTATAGTTGTTTTAATAGACAGAAGTGCATATTGGTAACCTGCAAACGAAAATTAGTAGTTATTATTAATATTAAAAGATAAATAAATACTTATAGACGGATTGATATATTAATAATTGTATACATATGACAAAAATTATAAAAGAAAAAATACAAAATGACAGAAATATAGCATACTAAATCGACCTTATCACTAATAGTGATCTGAAATCTTAACTTGAGTTGCAAACACGTAAAAGCATAGGATATTGCTATCAAAAAGTAAATAGATATGTGTGTATAGTAAAATCTATATTTTGTTGTATGTATATACGAGTAAGTATCTTTTGTATTGTCATGGTATTGATAAAGCTGCCGCATATATAAAAAAGGAAAAAAAAAGGAAATTAGATATATTTAGCTTGAAGATTTATCTCGGATAAAGCAGAATAGACACTGGAGGAGAGTAGTAGGTATTGCAGGAACTGTGGATACCTAATCAATTTGTTCTCTGCTGCTGGCGGAACTTGACACTTCCGGCGGAACTCTCCAGGCTTGTTTAGTTACCAGAACGAAGGAAATGGAAATTAATTAATCTAATATCCTTAAATATATATTAAATATATTTTGATATATAAATATATATTAAATATATTTTTATTTAAAAATTGTCTCGTAAATATATATTAAATATATTTTATATACTAGTAAATTCCATCTTACCGACGCAATTTCTTGGTCCGTTACTGAAGGGCAAGTAAGCACTAGGTATTACTGGGAATGGGTCCTGTAAAAACCGCTCAGGCTTGAATTCGTTGGCATCGACACCCCAATAGAAGGGATTGCGATGAATACCCCAAACGTGAATACCAACCTCAACGCCCGCTGGTATGACCAATCCAGATGCTTAAACAATATGTGTTATGTAAATATTTAAATATCATAGCCTTAGTTCTTAGTCCTAAGTAAGAATTGATTTAAAAACAGTGTAAAGACAAAGATAAGATTTATAATAATTATTAACTAGTATGTTACCTATGCACCTGCGCTTCGATTTTATTGTGGATGGGATTATAAAATAAGAATTTAGCAGATAATTTTCAAGCAAATCTAATTGGCTTAAATTAGCTCAATCAATTGAACTGTACAAAGTCGAAGTGTTCGTTTTCGAAATTTTTTATATGTTATCAAAAGTTAAATTTCTAGGTCGAAAATTCGTCACTCTAAGTGTGCACATTTAAATATCTTATACGAAATTATTATATTAACACAACTACATATTTCTAAATTGAAATAGACAGACTATAGACGCGAGGATGCTACAGTGAGAGTAAAAAAACATGCTCAGATGCTTTGAACACTTAATGCTTAGAAGAGACAATTTTTTTATGGTTTAGCACCTAGAAGGAAAGAACGGTACTATAGGGTTAGTAATAGTACTCCTGTCTGTCTGTTCGTACGTATGTCACGAATAAATGAAATATTCACAAAAATCATTTGTAACATTACCGCTGTAACAAAAAAAGGATCCTCACAAAATTAACGTGTTGATTTTCGTAATTATTTCAACATTACTAATAATGGTAATACGTGGATAGATGGTTAATTTTTTTGTTTTGTGACTTTCGCAGACGATTGTTGGTTGAAACACGTGTTGGTGAGAGTTTCATTAACATAGTGCTTCTCCTTTCTATTTCACTACCGTAAAAATTGTTTTAAGATATAAAAGGTTCCATATTAACGACGTGATTAGTTGCAATGAGTATTTGTGTTTTTTTATCAAAGTTAGATAAGTTTTAGTAAGTTTAGGTAAGGAGTTGCCTGGTAAGACATTTTCTTGTAATTCCTCTCTCCCCGTTGAACCTTGCAAATTCACAATCTATGTCTTATTTACTGTCGCTTTGAATATGTAAAATATAAGTGCAGATTTCAGCCAAGATGTTACAGACGTCCCCAGTAACTGGTGATGCATGTGACAAAACTAATTCAAATTGTCTCCATTGTGGTGATAAACATTTTATTACTGACAAGATTGTCCTAAGTTTGCAAGACTCAACATAGTCAATCAAAATTATAATGACTCATAGACATATTCATTCATGATATAGAAGCACTCCCCGTTTTTCGTCTGTCCAACGATTTAGTAATAATAATAGTAATAGTATAATAAATATAAAGAGAAGCTCACATGCTCACAATTATAAGTAGTATAACACAGTGAGCTGCATAAAATCATGACATACATAAGTACGGAACTCTCCAGGCGCGAGTACTACTCGAACTTGACAGATATTATTTTTTTACGTCTTCACGCTTTTATCCCGTACATAGCAGGGTAGGCAGAGGGAACTGCAGAAACCATAAGAACCTAGTGCTCGTGTCCGTCGGTGTCCAGTAAGACACTCCGTTGCTTCCTCGGTTCCTGTTTTCTGCCTTTTTCGAGGCCTTGTGTGTTGATTGGCATAACTCAACGCAGCGCTTTCCCTAGTTTCCAGAGCGAAGAAAATGGAAATAGAATAGTCCATGTACCCCGAGTGGGAATCGAACCCACAAATCGTCGCGTTTATAGTTAGACGCTACGTCTCTGAATCTAGACGGTCCTCCTTTTTTTAACATTCTAATTTTTTTAATATGAAAAAGTGGAAAAAAAAATAAAATTAAGCTTATTAGTAAAATAATCTTACGCAATTCAACGTCGCTTGTAGTGCGTCTCGAAAGTATGGGAGCAGGAGGATATAAACGTAAACTCTCCTTGATAACTGCATCCATGTATTTTAGTTTTTGTAAATCTGCCATCTCTATAGGTCTATCTGGATCTTCAAATACTTCTATTATTCTTAATAGAAATAAGAAATCATATTAAAATCATTTTATTAAGACAGATAGGAATCAAAACTAAGACACCTTACCCTGTAGCCAATTTTTCAGATTTATAGATATTGCACCGTCGCGTTACAGGCAGACGTTGCGCCTTTGCGCCACGACGGTCTTCTGGGTTCGATCCCCAGTCGGGGAAGATGGATTTTTCTATTTCCATTTTCTTCGCTTTGGTAACTTAAGCAAAACGGGGCGTTGAGTTCCGCCAGTCAACAAGCAATTCCTCAAAAACGGCGCAAAGCGGGGACGGAGTAAGCAGGGACTAAGTAACGGAGTGTCTTAACACTAGGTTCGTATGGTTCCTGCAGTTCCCTCTGCCTACGCTGCCATGTGCGGGATAAAGTGTGAAGCTATTTTTTTTTTAAGATATTGTACGTCGAGCAGTGAAATTCAATACCGCGTCTTGTCTTATTACTATAGATATTGCCTACAATAAAAATTGTAAGGAAATAGATAAAAATATATCTTAAACTTACTCTTGATATACTTTCTCTTGAACATCAGCGTGCTGCGATAACAATACTAGAGTAAAACAAGCGCCTGCAGCAGACGTGTCAGTACCAGCAAGAGCAAGTGTTAATATTTCTTCACGCAGTTCTTCGTGCGTGTAGCCTTTGTCGGTTTGTTCAGAGGTCTCTATCATTAACTCGAGGAATGTTTTTATATTTGCTCTACCTGTTTTAATTAGAATTAACATAAAGTAATTTAGAGCTATATAATTACATAAAAACATACGTCGAATAATAATTAAATTGATATGTATTGTATGTGTTTATTTACATTTTTGTTATTATTTGTTCGATATTTTTATGTGGTTATTAATTAACTATTAACTTATTAATTATATTACCGTTGCTATGTTGTTCAATTTTTTTTTCACCGTGTATTAAAGCCTTTTTTTTATAAATGATCTGCAAAAAATAAACAATATTTTATGTTTAGTTTTCTTAAAGACTTAATAGGTTTTTATTGCATTTAATTGAGATAGAGATTTTATGAAAAAGAAGAGGTGGTCTTAAAGTACTTATGTAAACATAATGAAGCTACAAACATGATGAAAAATATGCTTTTACTGATTGTATATAGTAGTATTTAATGAATATAATAAACTGCGTTCTGCTACCAAAAAATGTATATAGTATATAGTGAAACCACGCCCTGCTACAGAAAATGTATATTGAATAATATAGGGTAGGGTGTGCCGCATTTGTGGAAGCGTGCTGAGGGGGAGGTTATTTATTAATTATTTACCTTATAGTCGGTTTTAGGATAATAGAAATTGTACAGTACCTTATCTTCATAATTCACAACACCAACACTGATTGTCCACGTGGAATGTTTCACATTAGTTTTCTTCACTTAGGATTACTTGCACTATTATCTTTTGTAGGTTTTGTCTTTGTCAGGTTCAATATCAAGAGGGAATACACAAAAGGGAAATCAAATAAGGCTGAGGGAAAATCACACCGCTAATTAATATTAGATTCAGGAAGGACGTGCGCTCGCGTCGGCCGTCTCACGTGCCCCCTTTACTACAACTCGACAACTACTATTAACTACTACTGACCGCTCGCGCGGGGTGTTCGCACAAGACTCTGACGACAACCCACGCGGGGGTCATCGCAGGGGGCGGCACAAATAGGAATAAACATAGCCCCCGCCCTAAACATCTAATGTTTACGAGAAAATGGGAAAAACTAACTAATAGGGAACGCTAAATTTTGGTTTAAAGGGTCTCTTAGGATCCCTGTCGAGTCTTAACATCGACCACACGCACAACGTTATCTTTACCCGGATAAATTTGGGAAAGCGACCACGTCCGCCACTGTAAAGGGGGAAATTAATCATCTTTTGATGGGACTAGCTCGCCTACTGGTGGGGATTCACGATCAGTCCCCTTCTCTTTTCTGCCTAGTCTGCAGAGTGGATAGGTACTCTAACGCCACCGCGAACCAAAAAATTTGAGTTATCTGTTGCCATTCTACGAGGTTTTGCCCAATCAAAAAATGACCACGCTCAAACTTCTAGATCGTTAGGGTCCATTAGATTTAGGGACAGAACGGCCGGGATTTAATACCGCTTCAATTTTTAAGCAAAAATTGTAAGTTCATTCCTCGAATGTTTTTAAAGGAGTGTTTCCAAAACGACCACCGACTCTGATGATTTCCCTTCTTTGTCACGAAAGGTGCTAGTGCGTCCCTATGAAGACCGCCAGAAAAACGCTACGCGCTAACGCGATAAGATAACAGATAGCTCAATCGGGTAGTTTTCGGGGTTTTATTTATAAATCTCCCATCGTTAATCTAAGGTCATCCTGGTTTGAGGGGTACTCTTCAACCTTCCAGACTTTCTCGGGGACATGTAGATACTCCAGTCCTGGGGGCTCTAATTAAATTCACCATAATCGGCAGCGACTGGAACCACAAACAATAGACAAAAAATTGTAGATAAAGCAAAGGCCGTTAAAGTTTTTTTAAATATTTTTCTTGTAATAACAGCGCGCCGAACAACGTCAGCACCCAATAGTATATCTATCGGGCCAGGCTTATTATTAGGTCTGGTTCAGCAATGGAAAAATCATACTAGGAAAAACACGACCTCCGGGACTCAAACCAGGATGCGTACCGCAATCACATCTATAACCATAGCAGAGGTTGCCACCTCGGGAAGAATTTTTTATACAAAGGTTTAAAACACATGAAATAGAAACCACGGAAACCCTAAAGGAATATTACCTATGCAACGTACCTGGTCACAGGGGGGGAGATTGTCAATTGAGGGTAATTAACAACAAGATCGGTTGTAATGATGGCAACCCTGGTCACCGGTATCACATAAGGCACGCGCTTCAATAAAAGAGCCACTAGCCATTTTTAACGTGTAATTTACATTAGGCAATATATAAGGGAAGTGGGTGAAGATATTCAGGCAATGGGAAGGGGAGTAATACAAGTATCTAGCTATGTTGTGTCTATCTTCTCTATTATAGGATTATCACGATATCTTATATTTTTTCACCTGTCTTTATTTCAACCTGTCTAGGATGGGGCGGAGCATCTTCTCTGGGGGCCCGCTCTCTGGGAATGGCGTTGGGGGGAGCGCTGGGAGTTTGCGAAGGGGACTATTTCTTATGCTGGCTGGCCCCGCCCAAATGGGGAACCGTCGGGTATAAGCAGGCCGGGTACGCGGAGAATTGCGGCTATTAAATTTGGAATTATAATTATACTTTCGATGGATGAGGTGGGATACCCTTGGGTTACGGGAATCTTAACACATAGCAAGGGTGATGGGATTGAGCGACCGCGGTTGAACATTTGGGTAGTCCCTCTTGCACATAAGAATTTAATGTTTGTCCAAACACCTATTAAACATAACCGGGAATGTTTTACAAATCCCGTCTTTTCTTCTAGGATTCATAGCTCTATTCTGGACATTCACGGAGGTAATGGGAAGAGTACGCACGCACAGGTAACATTTTACTATTATTTATTACAGGTAACATTTTTTTGTCTATTGTTTTAATATAGGGGAGGGAGGAGCTCAAATAAGTAGGTTTAGGTACAGTACTTTTAAATTTCGTCCAGGTTAGAATCTACAGTGAGGTGTTTGCCAACGTTTTCATGGTGACGACATTCGTCTTCCAAAAAAGTAGTAGATTTTTAAGTAGGTAATCCATCAGCCGTCCACCGCCATAACAACGCTAAAACGGGATTCAAATCAGAGGGAAGCTTAGTCAACATATATGTATTAACATATAAGAGCATGAGAGAACGGGTAACTCTAAACGTTCTAACAGCGATAGGGCAGTTACCCAGGGGTTCAAGAGTCCGCGCGCAAACCTGTAAATTTATTCGAATCTCCGGCAGTGTAAGTATCTGGGTTATGTGTGTATCAGCAGACCCGTGAGTGTGTACCGCTGTTTTTCAACAACTCACGAGCAACTTCATAGTTGCCTTCTTCAATTTTTAAAGTAAGCCACACCGCTTAGTTTCATCTGCTAAGGATCCAACCCAAGTACGTAATTCATTGTGTGGGTTAAATTGGTGTTGGAATCTACTACACTTTAAACTGACAATAAAACTTACCAGGATCCTGACGTCCATCAAACTTAGGGATGTAAATCAGGTAATCTTATTATAAGGAGTTCGCCTCAGTAATATTTCTACTACTCATTCTTTACGGGTGTCTGGCCATGACAGATCAACTACGGACAGTGGGCACAACTCGAACTGACGCACCCGGAGGTCGTCTATTTTCCTTATTTCCTAAACGACACTTCTTTTTTTACATAACTAATTTCTTGTAATCCGATAGCCGGGTCTAACCCCCCAGGAGCACTGAGGACGCGTTTACAAATAAAATTACAATGATAATCTAAATCCTTGAACTAACTAATAATCTAAGGTATTTCAGAATTGCCAAGAAGTTCCGAGTATCGGCAATCCAATCGTAAACAAAGCGTACCACACCTATAATTTTTTTCTATATTCCGCGCTTTCCGTGAATAAGTAACATTTTACTGTTTCTCATGATAGCGCCATTTTAAATTAATCAAGTACACTAATAACTTAACTAAATAGTAAAAATTCCTAAACGCGTAATAAACAATGAACCACTACTCAACGTGCGAGATCAGAAATCAAGTAAACAAATACTCAAACTAAATATTAAAAAAATTAATAAACTCGTAATAACATTAACCCACTACCAACGGGCCGATCAGAATCAAGTAAACAAATAAACTCATAAATATTAAAAAAATAATAACTCGTAATAAACATGAACCACTACAACGCGCGAATCAGAAATCAAGGTAAACAAATACCTCAACTAAATATTAAAAAAATATAACTCGTAATACAATGAATCCACAACATCGGGCGAGATAAGAACCAGTTACCGTCGAGTCGGCAATCTACTATATCGCAATTATACAATACTAATGATATATAATATGACTACATGAAGGCTTAAACTTCTTTAAATAAAAATAAAGGAAAAAGGGTACCATAAAGTGTAGGGATAATATTTTAAAGGAGTTAGTTTTTTTTTTTAAGGAATTATATTTAAAAAAAAATAAAATTTTTTTAACTAACTTCATTATAATTTAAAACGGGATTAGGATAACTTATAGCTTAATATATAAAAGATAATGTAACCATATTATGTGTAATTTCTTATATTTTTATATTTCTATATAAAATTATATCAATTTTCTTTATATATTTTTACACATTATACTCAAGCCTATCACAATTATATTATATGTATACAATTTCATATAACATTTTTTTTAAAACACTCGAATCGAACACGTTTTACAATGTTGGAAATCAATTAATATTGTAATTATGCTTAGGTACCACTTAAGAGCCAATTACCAAACGGGAGAAATACCACTGTAATCAAAGGGACTCAGGGGCATGAACTACGCTATAAACAGGGACTCAGAGGGATTAACCACCTATTAATATGGGGCCAGAGGGCTAAAACACGCTATAATTAATGGGGCCCATAGTGATGAAAACCACGCTCTGCTACCAGAATGTATTAGTAGTATTTAATGAATATAATAAACTGCGTTCTGCTACCTAAAAGGTATATAGTATATAGTGAAACCACCCCTGCTACAGAAAATGTATATTGAATACTATAGGGTAGGTGTGCCGCATTGTTGAAGCTGCTGATGGGGAGGTTATTTATTAATTCATTACCTATAGTCTTTTTTAGGATAATAGCAATTGTACAGTACCTTTCTCTCATAATTCACACACCAACACGATTGGCCACGTGGAATGTTTCACATTAGTTTTGTCACTATGTGACTTGCACTATTATCTTTTGTAGGTTTTGTGTCTTTGTCAGGTTCACTAATCCAAGGGAATACACAACGGGAAATCAAATAATGCTGAGGGAAAATCACAACCGCTAATTAATATTAGATTCGGAGTACGTTGCGCCTCGCTTCGGCCGTCCTCACGTCCCCCCTTACTACAACTCGACAACTACTATTAACTACTACTGCCGCTCGCGCGGGGTGTTCCGCACAATACTCTTACGACACCCACGCTGGGTCATCGCAGGGGCGGCACAAAATAGGAATAAACACTGTGTTAAAATCGGAAAAGTAAAAATCAAATTATATAAGTTAAGTTTTAAAATCTAAAATTATATAAGTTTACCGTCTTGTTCAGAGGCGTAGCGTCTGCCGTATACTCACGATTTGAGGGTTTCGATTCCCCTCGCTCTGTACCCTCAGCAAAGCGCGGCGTGAATTTCCGCCACTCAACACGCAATACCTCGATAAAGGCGGAAAGCGGGGACGGAGAGAAGCTGGGATTAAGTAACGGAGTGCCTTAACACTGGGTTCATATGGTTCCTGCAGATCCTTCTGCCTACCCTGCAATATGCGGGACAATGCGTGAACCAAAAAAAAACATTACATTTTATCACTATGGTTGTAATTTTGCTATCATGTCTCATTTTTATCATTTAATGATTAATTCAAAATCATATAATGATTCATATACAGTCAATGTAAGACAGATTTCAATAAGACCACAAGAGAGAGGATTGAACAACAGTAATTGGAATCATGACCGTGACGCAGGCGTGTAATAAAAAATCTACACGTGAGTTATTTTTTCAACATAAGCGTCATGTAGTATATGAAAGGAAAAGTAAATTATAAAATTATACAAAAATTAAGAATTAATTAAAAAAATATATATTATTATAAACCTTCAATAAAGTTTATGTATTATGTCCGTTGTGATCGTGACCAATGCGTATCTGTCATTCCATGGCTATCTTTATATTGTACTCTACAATGGTTTTAGTCATTATTACCTGGGCAAAGCGCGCCATATACGTAAGTACCCTTCATAGTGCCGATGATCTGGCCGATCATATAACATATAACGTATATGGCGGCCTATGCTTTTTACAGTTTTACTTTTTCTTTTTCCAATATAATTTCTTTCAGTTCTCGTATTGTACTAAGTTTGGGGTTGTATCTGGCCCATTGTCGCTTTTGTTGGTTTTCTGTCCTGTGAACCCCTTTACTGCCACCGCCTGTTCATCAAGAATCAGAAAATTTCTTCTGCACAATAGACTTCCTAAAATTGTTTTCAAGCAGTTACACATGAATTTTCCAGCTACGTGTCAATTCTGCATGGAGTGTAGCCATTAATTTCTACCGCCATTCATTGAGCGAATTCTGACTTACTTTTTGTGATTGAAGGAGGCCTTAAATATTATTACCTCATGCTGTTCGGAGGCCTTTATACATCCCAATCAATCTACTACTTCCCCTGTGTCGTACTGGACCACTTTAGCTTCTATGCTAATTATTATTTTTTCTTGTTCTTTTATATCAATGAATCTAGTGAGCAATTCAAAATCCCGCACAAAGCGGCGTTTTGTTATCCCAATCGAGCAGTCGTATGGATTTGCTCGATTGATTTGATTTTTTTACTAAACAACATACTATGTCGCTAATCGTTCTCGTTGGCAAGTTCATAGATAGTGTGTCTGACTGCAATTTTATTAGAACTTCCATCCAATAGACCAGCCAGATCCAATAAAGTTGTAATGTTTGTGGATTATGAGGCGACGACATAAAAATAGGTACTCAATCGGTGTTTTTAACCATGAAAATAAGGTCAAATCCTGGTTATCATCTTTGAGCCTGTTATTAGTGATAATGGTGTCTGGATTCGCACTTTGCTTTTTTCTATTTTGTTTCACATGTTGCTGTAAATTTGTGTTCGTGATCATTTGTTTCGTAGGCGCATATAGAGCCTGCGAGTCCACTTTATTTCTAGTCGCTGTACCGATTACATGTAATTCTAAAAGATATTTCGACATAGGAAATAGAAAACTTTCAAGAGTAAGTATCCTCCATGATACTTGGCAGATTGGCCTCGGCCTACACTTTGTGTATTGATTGTGGGTAGATATTACCTTACTCGTCCTCCGGCGGCTAGCAGTATAAAGGTGGATAATAATAATTTACACACAAGTTCTTTATGCACATATATTGTATAATTAATGTCTACACACAAAGCACAACACAGAGAAAGTTATTATTAATAATAGTGGAAGTAAACAAGCACAAGATATAAAAAGTACAAGGCACAAGATACAAAAGTACAAAGCACAAGATATAAAAGTTCAGAAAACAAAAGGTAAACGATAGTATGACGTAAGCAAGCGGCGCGAAAGCAAGCGACATGCGGTTGGCGTCAAGACGAATGTTCGACTGTTTTAACATCGTACGCGGTGGCCTCGCCTTATGGGCGGCGCCAGCGCATCGTCCGAGCTGCGGCTAACGGTAGTTGTTTACCGTTAGCCACAAACAGCTGATAAAACTCTGCTGGCCGGCGTGCGTTTGTAAATGATGTTAAATACATAAATATATTAAATAGAATTAAATAATATATATATAATAGTATGATATATATATAAATGTGTGGGTGTTCCCCACAGTGCTTAAAGCTCGAATTGGTAGACAGCAACTAATTAGCATTCCAACACCGTGTACATTACTGACTCAGATGTTTCTTGCTCACATTCACAACACGGAGAATATTGGAGCTTATAGCGGTATAAATATTCAGTAAAGGCAACGTAACACCTGCTTCGGCATAAGAACCGTTGTCTTTGTTATAACGAATGCCAGTTCCACATCCGGAAGGACTTTTTTTGTAACTGATCCGGCTTGTAACGTTTCATATCTATCCTGCTTTATGCGTACAGATTCTTCTCGGATGATTCCTTTGACGTATTACAGTAGAATTTAGTCATAGTCCTAAGCAGTATTGGATCTATATCCACATGCAAATGAAAAGATACAAAAAAGATTTGTAAGGCACTTGGCGATCAAAACCAAAAATAACTCACGCTTGAAGAGAGAAGATCCTATCTAAATCATCAGATCATGTGTTTTTTGCACAAACTTTTCAACAATAAAATCGACTGTCCAGAAATATTGAATAAATTTTATTTCACAGTACCGAAAAGAATCCCTCGCTTTGGTTGTAACTTGTTCCATATACTCCGATACAAAATAAGAGCTGGGGAAAATTCTCCAATACCAAGGGTGAGCATACTTTACAACAATTTAGCGAAGAAATAAATGGATTGAATTTATTTTGCGCTAGGGTCGTTTAAAAACAAATTAAAGACACATTTATCCACTATTGCTTGACATACCCCAAATTAAGTTAAGTAAGAACAAATTAATCTTTATACTATTGAGTATGATATGCAACTATTTAAATTTGAATTATTATGAAATTAACATTGAAGTATATTATTATCTTAACAAATATGTTTTCGTAACATACGTAATTATTTTTACTTTTAACTATTATTTTAACAAATTATTCTAAGAAATTTAAAATGTACTTTTTATTACTCTTGCTGACTGATTGTATACCAAATTTGTATTTAAATTAATAATTTTGATGTTTCTTATAACTTAATCATATTTACTTTTTTTGTATCTCATTTACTCATTAATGCTGTGATGACCTGCAATTGGAAGTGCAATTAACTCTTATTCTGAGAATATCTTTTATGCTAGTATTAACTAATGTTGTAACTTCTGTTGACTGTCCCTAAATAAATAAATAAAGTAAGATCCTAGTTATATGCGTCATAAAGCAAGCAGCTAACAAAAAGTACTTACATCATCAACGAATTCATACATGATTTTCTTATTTCTCTCTTGTTGTTTGCCATCTGGTAATAGTCCGTAAACCGAATCAATACGTAGCCATGGTTGGACAACACGTGTTGCTACTTTACTAAAGTAATCTTTGAATGACTTGAACAACTCATGATCTGGAGAGTTTTGAATATCAATATTAACTCCAAGTGCTGTTTCTGTAATAAGATATTAATATTATATATGTCATATATATATCATTTAAAGACATGGAACGTTACAGGTATTTATGATTCGATTCTATTAATAATTAATATTTAACTATTAACTGATTAAAAGTTGATTTCTACGTAAAATTATTAATTAAAAAAATAGACTTGTTTGATTCTAGATGGTTTATAAAAAATTATAATGTTACTGGATAGTATTTTAATACGTTTGAAAATTACGCATCTGAATCTTTTTTCAATATTTAAAAAATTAAATTTGTTTTGAAATTTTGAAAGAAATTCAATTATAATTTGTATTTAATTTTTCATGAAAGTATAGATTTCAGGATTTTTTTAAAGTATTGTTACTTTTTCTATTTAAAAAATGACCTAATTAATATATTACCGCAAAGAGAGTCCAAAGCGTATGCAGAAAAGTAATCAAAGCATGAGAAATTTCCATTAGCTACTTTTGATTCTAATCTTTCAGCTAGTACCTTACTGTTTGCTTCGAACACACATACAAACTTGCTCAGATATCTCGTAGCAAATGATGGCTGTAGAATTTTACGCCGTCGGTGCCAATAATCAACTGTAATGTGAATAAAGTTGTTGACTTCTACGAGGTCATCGAGGCGGTGTACATCAGTTTGACAGTAAACGTAATAATTGGAGGATCATTTTGCCTTTAAATGTTAGTTTATTAAAAAATCAGATAATTTGCAATCAGCTAAATTAGAGCTGTAGATCAAAAGGAAAGTTTCTATGAAACTGTGCTTTCTTTTGAAGCTAAATCAATGAAAATTAAAGCTTAGTATTCACGTAAACAACGTGAATACCAAGCTTTTCTGCTCATCGTTTTCGAACGAAAACGATTACCTGTTTAAAGAATTATTACGATAAAAATCATCCCTCTGTTGCATAAATAAATAATCAAAATCTTACTTTATTGTGATGTAGCGTATTAGGAAATACACCTTGTTAAAATAATGTATAATATTTCACAGCATAATATACCCAAAAAAAATTATATAAATATAATTTATATCAGGTTTAAAAAACATCAAAAGCAGTTATGTCATAATAATACCTTTATCATAATAATTTAAATGAACATCATTGGTCCCAACCAAACCACAATATTCATATTTAGTACCTAGCTTTATCAAGACTGTGTAGGTAATGTTACGTTTTGCTAAGATACTTTTTTAACTCAAGCATGACACGAAAAAACATAATTTGCGTAATATATTTAAAAACCGCGAGCGAAGCCACGGGCAATACCTAGTTTTTAATAATTATGTCGTGTTTATTGCGTCAAATCGTATATACCTATCTATCAATATCTATAATACATATAAATAAAACTGAAGTGTCCTTTTCGTAACCAATTTCAGAATAATTGTAGTTTTCAACCGTATATAATTCGAGGAACGTCGTGGCGCAGAGGCGTAAGCGTCTGCCTGTAAACGCGACGGTTAGAGGGTTCGATTCCCACTCGAGGAAGATGGATTTTTCTATTTCCATTTTCTTCGCTTTGGAAACTAGGCAAAGCCCGGGATTGAGTTCTGCCACTCGAAAAAGGCGGAACGTGGGGACGGAGAAAGCCGGAACTAAGCATCGGAGTGTCTTGACACTAGGTTCATATGGTTCCTGCAGTTCCCTCTGCCTACCCTGCAATATGCGGGATAAAGCGTGAAGCTAAAATAAAATAAATATAATATAATTAAATATAATTATTATATAAGCAAAATAAAACAATTTTAAATTTTTCTCTATCACATGAACATCTAAACGGATTTTTATGTTACTCTCAGTAAAACAGGTTATACTTTTATTCCAGAACTACCACAGAACGCACCTGCACGTATATTGTACCAAAAAAAAATAAAAATAATATAAAAAATGTCCATATCAATTAATCTACAGATTAACATTGTACACTATATTTTTTACATATATGCACGTGACATACAACTTTACCTACATAATGGATCTGCAAGTGAACTTACGTGAGGTAAACACAATACCATTCCCAAGTAAATGTTTCATCATCTTGTGAATTAAGTCCTTGTTATGCGTTTTCTTTAGCACAGCGGCGGCTTGTATTGGATCCGCTATTACTATTAAATTAAATATTAAAAATTAATATATTCTTAAATTATTTTATTATTTCTAATAAATGTAAAATAAAGGTTAGTTTCTATTATATAGCTTTACAAACGCTTAAGACGCTTAAGGACCGTCGTGGCGCAGAGGCGTAAGCGTCTGCCTGTAAACGCGACGGTTACTGGGTTCGATCCCCAGTCGGAGAAGATGGATTTTCTATTTTCATTTTCTTCGCTCTGGAAAACTAGGCAAAGCGCGGCGTTGAGTTCCGCCACTCGACACGCAATGCCTCAAAAACGGCGGAAAGTGGGGACGGAGAAAGCAGGGACTAAGCAACGGAGTGTCTTAAGCGTTTGTACACTGGCAACTACCAATACTCCACATTTTTGTCCTGTGATTAATCGACAGTCAAACGTATTCTAACGAAAAAGGTAACGTCATAATTTTCAAGGTCATAAGTTTTATAATTGATACAAGTAATTTTAAAAAAAATCGTTTAAGTAAACTTATAATACGAATTTTTCCGCGGTCATTACGTTGTTGCATTTAAATATTGTAAAGCGGTAAGTAATTCATGTAAAAATATACTCTAAATACTTTAAGAATCCTAGATTTACTTAAGAAAATTAGGTAATAAGTTCAGTTTATATATAAAATCGCTCTTCATGCAATAAAAATTATCATATTTAATAAAATAAAATGCAGAAATATTAAAATATTTTACGCTAATTGTAAAATATTTTATTATTTTTACATTAACACTATAATATGGATTTAATTAATTTATACTTAAAAATTTCAAATAATAAAAATAATTAAAATAAAGAATTTGAATGAATTGATTATGATGAAAAATTTGTGATGTACAGTTTTTGTTTCCAACATTTCGCTATCAAAAATATATTTTAAAATAGTGACACAAAATTCGATACATACTTATCATAAGCTGATTCGCCATCCACAAGCTGACTGCGCCATGCTTGCGTCCATATGCTTGCCAGGATGCTTTGATTATCATCTTCATGCGATCTAAAATTACATTATATGTTTTTTAATTTATACTTTGCTCTTTTGTCGTTTTTTGCTTACTAAAAAAAGGAAATCTTATAGGGACCACTTTATCTTTTATTACAGACTTATTTTTGGTTAACATAAAGCAATTATGAAATAGCTGTCTTGGGAATGGTTTTTGTGCATAGCATAAGCTTTTTATATACCTACTAGATTTTTAATATAATATTTTATTTTATATTTATTATGATAAAAAATCGAGTATATGAAGAGTTTATCGTATGCACAAAAAATATACTAATGTTTTATTCAAATTTGTACTTTTTTTTTTAAAATATATTGCTTCATTCGCCTTTCGATTGGTAGATGACGGTAAAAGAATATGTAAATTTAATTACAAGGTCACTAAAGTAAATGTAGTACCTCAACTCAATATTTATTTTTAATAATATCTGCATTTTTGTTCCTATTGAAGTTTAATCCTGTTTTTTTTTATAATATGTAAAATTTCTTCTCCGTAAGATCAACTTTTAACTTCAAAATTAATTGAATTAACCCTATGGATTATTTTTTTTACATTTCTTAAAAGTTTAAGTTTTAAACATTATTTAGAAGACTTTTTAGTTAATGTACATGTTTTTATACAGTAACGAGATATAAGGATCATCGTGGCACATAGGCATAGGGTCTACCTGTAAACGCGACGGTTTGTGGGTTTGATTCCCATTCGGGGAAGATTGGTTTTTTGAAATTCATTTTCTTCCCTCTGGTAACTAGGCAAAGCGTGGTATTGAGTCCCAGAAAGCGGGGTTAACACTAACTTAACACTAGATTCCCACTAGATTAAGCGTACAGCTAAAATACGAGATGTAAATCGACGTTTTCCTCGTACGGACACTAGTGTGTAGTGTCCGTACGAGAACACACACACACACACATACACATTTCACATTTGTATATATATTCATTTTTTTTTAATTTTTATGAAATTTAAAATGATATTTAACCAATAATATATTTAATTATTCGAAACTTGTTTGAACACTGCATTAATACTATATTAATTACGAAACTCTCGAATTTACAACATTTATTATATAAATGTATATACTACATGAAATAGTGTAACACATGAAAATTTAAACACTGTGGCTGGTTTCAAAACCTACTAATATATTTACGGATAAAAACTAAGTTCATTGTCTAACAAAAGATATGTAATGATTGATTTAGTATGTCACAAGAGATATTTCAACACTTAACAATATTTTATTGTTAAAATAATGACATTTACGACCTTATCGGGATAGTTTTTCAAAATTTTAAAAAAAGAACATCGTCGTTCTTTGATTTGTCTAGACAGAGCCATCACTTATTTGTTCGGAACATATAAATATATTTACTCACCTTCGTTGCTTCCGATCAGGTTATACGCGTGTCCTATAATCGGTAGATATAAAGTGTCGTTTCCAAGTTCTTGATGAATTTGTATACATTTTTTTGATTTCCAACGATCGATAATGGCTAATATTACGAAAATAACGACAGCCCAAAAAGTGATCATCGTTTACGCTATCCTCAAACGAATGCGTTTGAAAAAGATATGACAGGTTTTTATATAACAAGTTTTTATAAAACCTTCTTGTAGCTATGAAAATGTAATTGGCTTACTTACTTAGAAAAAATTAATATTTTAATTTTAAAGAACTTTTCAACAAACATTAATTATTACACATTTTTTTTGGTTTTTCATATCATGATATTACTTAGAAGTAACCTGTGTGTCATACACTTGTACTGTATATTATTTTGTAGGCTTACTTATGCTCATATTAAATTTCTTTATCATTAAACATCATAAATCCTCGATGTGCCCGAATTTAGTTGATATGACTTGTAAATGTAATTTAATAGTGACACCAAGGAAACTAACCTTAAGACAAACCGTTCTTCGCCTTCCGCCTTTCGAGGTGTTGCGTGTCGAGTGGCGGAAGTTCATGTCGCGCTTTGTCTTTGTCTGAACTGACTGAAAGAAAATTCACTTCGATTGCGTACGATACGAGCTAACAATACTTACCACGAACGTACTGCTGCTTACCTTATTCTAAGATTGATTAATAAATTACCCTTAAGCTTGTGTAATACTATTTCAAAAGACAATAAAGCCAAGCTAAAATATTATTTTTTAAATAATATTGTGTAACTTTTATTAAAACATTTCTTTACAAGTATTAGGTAACCGTATGTGCACAAACGAGTTTTGTTTTTTATGAGGTTGTATATGCCTATAGTAATATAACAAATTGAAATGCTTACTTTAGTAATTTCGTTCCAATTTTATAGACGAAATTTTGTTCTACCATAAAAAGGAAAACCAAGAAAAGGTGCTTGGTGCTATCTATAAATGTTCTTGACAGAATTGCTGAAAGTCAGAACAGAATTATCAAAGCGATTTGTTTGTAAAGAGTTATAGTTGATTTTAGCAAGTTGAATAGGGCTGGCAATTCAATTAACCTGTGCCCATAAGCTTTGCACCAAGTGTAGACTCTTTCTAAGTTATCATTTATTTCTGAAATAGCACCGTGAACTTATCATCATCTGCGTACAGATGAAAAGAACATGAAATGGATTGGGAGATTGTGTTTATAAAAATAGAAAAATAACACAGGAGAAAGGATATTGCCTTGCGGCACTTCTGATGACAGCGGATGAAAGGAAGAGAATTTGTTATTGTCAAGTGCACATTGATGACGACCAAACAAGTAACTATGAAATCACGTTACAAGCTTAGGAGGAATATTAATAGAACACAGAACAATTAAAATTAATTGAAATAAACCGCATTAAACGCATTACTGAAATCCAATAGAGCCAATACGCTAAGTAGCCTATTGTCCATATTCGAACGCATGTCACTGCAAACTTTAGATAGAGCTATAATTGTGCTGTGACCCTTGCGGAAGCCAGATTAGTATTCAGAGAGAATGTTATGCTGTTTAATTGAAAATGGACGGTACGTTCTAATACTTTAGATAAAAAAGGAAGAATAGAGATAGGACAATAATTAAAAATATTCAAGATTTTTTACTGTAGGGATCGGGAGTATATGAGTTTTACGCTAAATACCAGGAAATATATCAAAGATAGGGAGAAGTTGAATATATGAAAAAGAACGGGTAAAATCATATTAAGGGCTAGGAGAATTATTACGGTTGATTCTATTATTACCTGTGGAATTCAATTTAATTACAAGTGTGTAAAGCCTAATATCATGTCATAATCATATGTGGTTAACGGAACTGAAATGAAAGAAAGGATAACTAGGCAGTGAAAAGAGATAATTAAGTGAATGTTGTTTATCTTTGTTGTCTATTGGTAAAGTTGCGGTAAAAAAATCCCTTCAGATCATAGAGATTAATGATTTGAAAGATGGTAGAAGATTGACAACCGATTCCAAGCGATTGCAGAATTTTAGTAGAAGAACTTTAAGAATTTTAAGGTAAGAGGATCGTCATGGCACAGAGGCGCAACATCTGCCTGCAACGCGACGGTTTCTGGGTTCGATCCCCAGTTGGAGAAGATATATTTTCTGTCGCTGGGCGTCTCTACACACCCTAGGGTTCCGAAGCTGCTTATAGTTAACGAAATTAAAATAGGTAGGATGAAATTTTGTATTTTAGTTTAGTTCCGATACGTTTTGCTATTAGAACTCTTATTTTCTGAGTCAACAGGAGACAACAGGCAGTTAAAGAAGCATGTTGTTATCAAAAAGTTGTATTAGTAGGGAGTTGAATACATCTAGCTTCTCGTCATTTGAACGGGCGTAAACAACAGCATTCCATTCAATGTTACTTAAATCCCTCATGAAATGTTCATTTCTAAAGTAAAGCTGCGACACATCATTTCTGTTGGTCTTAACTTAGGAAAACGTAGGACGTTTACAGGACAAGTAAATCAGTCGTGGTAAGAAAAGGCTTCAGCTAGTAGCTGTCCATGATTTTCAACACGATTCAGAGAGAAAAAGAAAGAAAGAACTAATCAAGATGGTAGACAATTGGGAAAATAATGCGTAGCTTTATGTAGTAATGCCATAATAATAGTATGATCATCATTAGGTACAAACGACTCAAGCAATCATTTGATAGTTGCTTGAGTCGTAATCAATATAAAGGGATAGACTGTGAAAAATTCTCAATAAAAGTTTTATTCCTTCAAACAAAACTTCAACAAATATATGTTCAGAAACATGATTCAGACGTACTGAGGGTAGTGAAGGAAATATGGTTACGAACATATAAAGAGATGGCAGCACCGCCACCTCCTTTACCTATACGGTCGTTCCGTATTAAGTAAAAATTAGGGAGATGAAAAAAAGAGGAAGACAAGGCTGGCTTGAGGAATGTTTCGAATTGCATGAATGTCGGTGTTGACAAACGAGGAATCAAGATCGGAGTAATGCTCGGGAATGCCTTAAGCATTAACATGAATAGCATTAAAGTTTTTAAAAGGTATAATTTAGATAATAACAAAGGTGAATAAGAACTATGAAAGCTATCATGAGAAGATTAGGCGGTAGTAAAACTAGAAAGGTCGGCGTTGTCAGAAGTATGGATTAGACCAATATTATTAGTATAAATATTCATAACACATAAATATAAATAAAATATAAATATAAAAACTACTAAAGGAATTGCAGTAAAATATAGAAGCAACTGTGCAGCAATGGCCGCCGCGCTGCGCCACTGTAAACACTGTAGCACCTAAACCTTTGAAGACCCACGATAGAACTTTCTGAGGACTATCTACATATCATAAGCTATTTGCAGACCAAAAAATAAAAAAAATCAATTCTGGCTAAGTTGGTCGAATTTCAATTTATAAAATTTAATTGAGTTTTTTTATAGGAAAAATAAAAAAAATATATTTTAGTAACTTTAAATTAAAAAGCTCCTTTAATGAGAAATATATTCCATAAACTTATTTATATCTTACGAATCCGTATATTAAGACTTGAACAAGTACATGTCCGCCAGCCCTTCGCAACTTTGAATGCGTGTAATTCCTAAACTAAACGATATAATATTACAAAACTTTAAAAGCAATTGTATTCAGAACATATACAAGTCTAACATATTAAAAAAAATCTATGAGAAAGAGACTATGACAATTTTTACCAGCCCGCTTAGCGTGGAATGCCCCATATATCATGTGCAATGGCGGCCTTATCGTCTTAAGCGATCTCTTACAAGCAACCACTATATTTAATGAAATTAAAGTGTTTTGTCCCTTTGTAAGGAATGTAGGATATTTTTGTAATAAGACTCTTCATTATTACGTTTTGCCGTGAGTACCTTAAGTTCCTTCGTTAACTATGGAGCAGGGACGATAAATGCAAACAAAATGTAAAGATAATAGTTGAAGACTGTTGTGGCGCAGAGACGTAGCGTCTGCCTTTAAATGCGACGGTTTGTGGATTCGATTCCCACTCGGTAAAGATAGATTTTTCTATTTACATTTTTTCGTTCTGGAAACTTGGCAAAGAGTTTCACCACTCAACACGCAATGCCTCGAAAAAGGCGGATAGCAGGGACGGCAAAACGAGGAGACTAAGCATTAGAGTGTCTTAACACTAGGTTCCACGGTTTCTGTGGTTCCCTCTGCTTATCCTGCTATGTGCAGGATAAAGCGTGAAGTTATAAAAAAACATATAAAATGTTCCTTGTACCTACCAGTATCAGATAAAAATAAATTCAAATTCATTGCAATAAAATAATGTGTTAGAAAAATCTAAGAACATCACACAAAAAGTAAAAAAGAAATATCTGAACCACACAAAAAGAAAAAAATAAAATGTAATAAAATAAAATAACACAATAGTTCACGTTTTAACCAGTAGATAAATAATATGCATAAACAAAAAAAACAATAAATAAGTAAACAAATAAAATAAAACAATGTCTAAATTATTAGCAACATAGTACTTAAGACCCGGTTTTGTAAATGTCAAGCATTTTTAACCAGTTGACACGATATTTCCATTATTAAGGCTTCTATTTACATGTAACCACCATGGTTTTATTAATAAGCGATCCACTGAGTCCAATCTGTGCGAGTTCTTGCATACAGTATTGAGTGCTATGGAAGCTGGTTAACGGGTAGATGGGTAGGGTCGTATAAACTGATTACTCGGAAGCATTTTATAAGATATAGCACAAATTGTTATTACAAAAACTTAACAACATCGATATAAATGGTGACCTTCTACGTTGACTTACATCTTATCTCCGCGAAAGATCTCAATAAAGGATATACGTCTAGTTTTATTCCTTTAACATCGGATATACCACAGGGTTCTTACCTTGGCCCTTTACTTTTTAACGTTTTTATTAACGACGTAACTAATTGTTTCAAAAAAGTTTAAATATACGCTTATGACACTAAAATTTTTAAGATGATAAAAAAAGTCAAGACTGTTTCAAGACAAGACTTACAAGAGGATTTAAATAAATTAGGACAATATTGCTTTGCTAATAATTTGCAGCTTAATGTTGACAAGTGTTGAATAATTACATTTTCGAGAAAAAAAGAACATATAATTTTTGACTATTCCATATTTAATACTAAATTAAAAAGAGTAACCGAGGTGAGAGACCTGGGGGTACAACTAGACAACAAACTCATATTCGATAAGCATATTGAGAAAATAGTGATGAAATCGTATAAAATGCTCGGATTTATCTTTCAGCAAATTTTAAAAATATTCGTACCTTTGTAATTTTGTACAATGCTTTTAGAGTAGTCACATTTAGAGTATGCGTCAAATGTAGTTCGTTTAGTGGGGTAGACAGAACTTTGCCTAATTTAACCCGACTCAGACATAAGTTTATACGTTTACTGCCGCAAAATCGTCCTTCACTCTTGTTCTTAAATTCTATGACATTTCTTTTCCTTATTACTAAAAGCTTTCTGATTCTTAAAATTGCGATAGAGATTCAGTTAAGTAGTCATGTGAAAAGCAAAGCCAAACTTACTGAACAAGGCGAAGAAGTATTGCACATCTGAAAAAAGACTCCTGAATTCAAATAACCAATTCGAATCATCGATAGTCCCATACTCACAAACGATTGAGAACCATTATACGCACACTACAAAGCAACGTCTCTACGCAGAGACATAGGTTGTTTGTCGGTATTCTAACGACTATGCATTGGGGAATGTTCACAGGAATTATTTGATCTGGTAACACGATCTTTTTTTTCACCACCACACCTCTAGCTTAAAGAGCAAATACCATCAACACCATTTAGATGCATTTTTTGCATCCAACGTACTTGCGTCCAGATTTTTTTTCCGCGTACAGGCAAGCTATGGAATGATCTACTTATTTATACTTCTTAGAGAAAACTTTAAATTCCCTGATAAATATAATTTAGGGGTTTTCAAGCAAATAAGTATAATTTTGAGTCACAAGGTCCCCCTTGTGTAATGTGCCAAATGCCGAGGTAATCTACTTTGCAACGGCCAAAGCCTACGTACGCCTGTCTGCGTGAACTGTTACCAGATCGTAGGGGACAGTGGCTAGAGACTGATACACCTCTGTGTCAGTGTCGAGTGATGGTCTCGAAGGCAAGGTGTTTCTTACTTTCCAGTCCCTCGTCTCTGTCACTTCGGAGGGCACAATTTTATTTTCCCTGTCAAATCTTTTGTATCTAGAGTAAGATTTATTTGAGGAGGAGGGGAGGGGGGAGGTTGTGATGTGCTGTGTTGATTGATTATATTCATTGTGTCATTTAGCATCTGCAGGATCTCTTTGAAGCGGTCGCTCGGTTTGGCAACTGACACAGTCTCTCGAGTTTTGTCTATTTCCGCCTGGAGGACGTTTATACAATTTCCCATGTTGGCTACTTGGGCTTCCATTTCTAACCTTGTTTTCTTAATCGACCTTCAGTTGTCTGTGTCAGTGCTCCCGATGATTTTCTTGATCCCCGTTCAAATGTCAGCTTCATTTAATTTGTAGATGTTATAACATCAGCTATTTGCTTATATAAAGTCAACAAGTCCTTATTTTTATGCTCCGGTGTGAATTGTATTTCAATGTCGTTGACTTTTACGAACCTTCTCATATTTCTCTGCGAAGGATAAGGCTTAAGCGCGTTGTCCCAAATAAAATAGACCTTATTGATAAGACCAGTATAGTGCTTGTTGTTTTATCGCTAAGGATTTGAACCGATTACCACTTACTTCGTTCGAGCATGTGGATGTCATAAGTTTTTTTTTTTTAGCTTCACGCTTTATCCCGCACATGGCATAGTAGGCAGAGGGAACTGCAGGAACCATACGAACCTAGTGTTAAGACACTCCGCTAAAGTTAAAGGATCAAAGTTAAAGGATATGATATATGATAAGCTGGAGATGCAAGTAATAAAGGACACGTTTAAGGAATATCAAAAGACACGTGTCATAAGGAAACGAGAAAAAATAAAAAAGTCACGGTCACGTCTTTCCCAAGTACACGTACATCGTAAAACATCACAGTTGATTACACCGACATGTCACGATATGGTTATGCCCGTTCATAATAACGATAACTCATCGTGTGATTCGAGCATTAATGTAATGAAAGCTAAATCCAAACAGACAATGTATAAGCGTACACAAAATATGGACGATGGTTTTACTGTAGTGACTCGTAAAAAATATAAGTATAGAAATATGCGTCGAGCCTCAAAAAGTACTTCCAAACTAGAGGTTGAAGAATCCACCACTTCTATGTATTTGTTAAGAATGAAAAAACATGTAACGGAGTCTGATATTGGCAAGTATATTCGTGACCAGTCAGTGATTTCTATTGAGCGTTTGAAGCAAAATAATGAAATGTCATTTAATTCCTTTAGAATATTTCTATTGAGCGTTGGAAGCAAAATAATGAAATGTCATTTAATTCCTTTAGAATATTTCTATTGAGCGTTGGAAGCAAAATAATGAAATGTCATTTAATTCCTTTAGAATATTTCTATTGAGCGTTGGAAGCAAAATAATAAAATGTCATTTAATTCCTTTAGAATTGTTGTTATGAGTAGCTCACTGAATATATTTCTTGACAAGATTTTTTGGCCTAAAGGATATTTATTAGATATAAGGAACGTTACCATAAAATCGTTGCTAATAAAAATTGAAATAATGGATACTGCAAAGCTATACTTATCAATATGGCTTCTTTTAAGTGTCGTTTTATTAAACGATCTATAGAACAAGTCGGCTCTGTTTGTAAAATTGTGGACATAGTTGTGCTTCAAGAGACGTGGTTGCTATCATATGATTTAAACTATATACTCGTACACCAAGTCGATGAAAATTTTGGAAGTTACACAAAATCTTCGGTTGATATTTCTGCTGGAATTCTGCGCGGACGTTCTTATGGTGGATTATCATAACTATGGCGTAAATCTATTTTTGAAAATATGACAATCATAGATTACTCAAATGATAAATTAGCTGAGGTTCTCCTAATTATTGATAACTGATAATTCAATTCTTAATAATATATATTTACGTATTCTGAAGAATTTTTCAGTGAATTTACTACTATTCTTGCGAATATAAAAGCCTTTAATCTGTGTGCATTACGAGGAGTTAGGTAAGTGATCGGGTTCTTACACCTAAGTGAGTGACACTAGTGGTGTAAATAGTGCTAGGTTCGATCACTGTATAGGAACTGAGGCAGTATGCAACACAGTTAAATCAGAGATCATTAACTAAGACGTGGGATGGTCAGATAACTGTCCTCTTCGTATTGCTTGTGATTTCAATATAGTTGCGAGTAAAATTAATACTAAAATTTATAAAAAAAACTCCAAATAAAATTATATTGGGTCAAATTTTAATATTTTTTTATAAAATTAATAAAAAATATTAGAATTACTATTTTAGAGTTGTTTAGGAAATAAAAGTAATTGATTTTAAGAATCCTTTAAAAAACCTAATTGTACAAAAAATATAATACTCTATTCCTCTGCCATAACACTGGCAATCAAATTTATATTTATCTTAATAATTTAATTTATACGTTTCCTTTAGAAAAAAAATAAATAATTTAATTTACCACCGGTTCGCTAAAGTTAATGCCTCAAACCTGAGAAGAACCGGCGTAAGAAACTTAATCTGTTTATTTTTTATTTTTCTAGATACTTACAATTTCACAATTCTTATTATTGACAATGATACTATTGAACTAAACTGGAGCGAGCATTTCATTCTCAAGGTGTGTTATCATTTATTAAATCATCAATATGGTAATAACCTTTAACACACAAACGTCGTTTCAAAACTTTTTAAATTGTGATATAGAACAATCTTGGACGTTTTCTGGGATCCTATTGTAGAAACATACAGACTGTCCCATAAAAGAAATGCGGATGCGATTTAGTCTAGTTGCTAATTTGTCTAGTTGTTAGTGATATTAATAGACAACTACGACATACCCATAGTAGGACATTTAAGTTCATTACAAATGTGTAACAGAATAAAGAAATACTATATATACTACACAATAAAAGGTACTATTGGAAAGGGGAGAAGAAATTGCTTAGCATTCGATTGGATTCACCGTGTGGATGCCGGGCCCATCGTATTGTACGAAGAGGAGCTCCGATCAGCGCTTGGGACTTGTGACCCAAGTGTAGGTTTAAAAAGGCTCCATTAAAATGCATTAACGTTCACCTACATTATACGAGCTTCCCCACTACCTAACCAATTGCTAAATGATTCTGCTAATGCAGTCTTTGAAATACGTTCTAGAAATGTTTTAGTAATAGTTCTAGACAGGCGGAGATCTTTTAGTAAGCTTTAGAGAGATTTCGCTGTTATACCTCTCGCTCCTACTTCCACCGCATATGAATTTACTATAAACTTTTTCCTGGTTAGCTCGTTAGTAAGCTCGAAATATTTATTAACTTTGAAGTTATGACTTTTAGGGATATTTGTCTCCCACGGAACTGTAAGTTCTACTAGTACTAGGCGTTTTAGGTTTCGAGAATAAAAAAAATATTCGTACTGGATGACGAAACACCAGTGTCCTCAGGGATTTTATACTGTCTGTCTATCAATATAATCCATTCAGGAGCTGGATCTAATATTGAGAAAGATTTTTGCGTGTGTTTTTTAATAGAACTTTCTTTCACAAGCTCTATTAAACGTTTGCTGGTTGTAATAAATATAATGAAAATGTTTTTTATTGATGATGATGATGATGATGATGATGGGTCGGATTTGGTCTAGAATTCATTAAAGCCCCAAAAAGTCCTCAATCCCAAAGTTCGGAATTTATCAGAAATAATAATAGTATGATTCCTAGGTGAGATAGTAAGCATAGGATATGTCTGTAGTCAATTGAGAGGTATTACCGGAGTCTGGAGAGACTTCTCATGTAACAGTACTGCAGATTCATATGTGCTCCTTAATTTGAGCCTGTGACTTATCACATAGAAAAATAATATCCTCCTCAAAATAAAATAATATAAATATTTTTTATTATTTGTTTTGGAGTGCCGCAAGTTGTTTTTTGTATTTTACATTTGACTGAATAATTTTAGTAATCTCAGCTTCACTGTCCTCTCTTTCTTGAAGTAACTCAGCATTGAGATCCTTGGAGATCTTTAATTTCTGAAGCGCTTTCTTGAGTTTGGATTCAATATACTTGAACTTTGTTACTATATCAGTAATATTATATTATAGTAATACCTAATTGTTTTAATTATTGTAAAACACAATTACTATTAAATATTTGCTATTTATGAGCTATTTATGATCTTATTGAAACCAAAAATAATGTTCGATAGTAATGTTATGTTTGCAGCTATTGATATATCTGTCGTCAAACTTCACTTCCACAGGTAGTTAAGTAAAACGAGACAAATATATGTGCCCTTGTGTAATTGGACGTTTCTCACAATTGTGACATTATGTATATGTGATTAAATACTGTTATAGTGTAAAAATCTTAGTAAAGCAATACTATCCAGTTGAAATGATGCTGTGGATTTGAATTTTGATGACAGTTTCGGCCGGTTATTATGTCGAATTTTCTAAAGGCTGTACTTATCACATATGTAGTTTTGTTCCGCAAATGAAATACTTTTATGAAAAATCGCACAATAAATTATAATAAATACAACTTTTAATAAACTCTTATACACAAAACCTATTTAACTTTAAATGAAATTGAAATATTAAATAAATTTTGTGTATTTTGTTAATTTTGCTTTGTTGCCAATATATATCATGTTATGAAATACTTTCCCCATTGTAAGGCCACATAACATCATATTTTAGGCACTCTTATCATTTTGTTAATGAACTGAAAGACCTTAAGTTATGTACATGTACAATCTAACCATGTCCAGTTTTGAGAAGACACAAAATCTTGAACTATTAGAACACTGCTTTTCATTTTATACCTTGTCAAGTACTAGGTCACTAGATAAGTTCTGCAATACATTCGTTTTATTAATGGAGGGTAGTTGAAAATATTTTTATCATAAGCCTTAGCTAATGTCCTCACAGTTCATATGTTACAAGTTGACATAATTCCTTTTCTCAGTTAAATAAAAAAAAAATTAAAAAATGTCGGAGTCGGTCTAATGACGAGTTGCGAGTGGTAATGCGCTACAACTTTTTGCGTAAATTGTCCATAGATGAGTGTGTGTCTGAAATGAAAACTGTTTTGGGAGAAAAGTATCTTCATCGTACAACAGTTTACCGATGGTATCGTGAGTTTGAACGTGGTAACTTTAACGTTAATGACGCAGCAAAATCAGGACGTCCCGTAGAGGCCACTAGCTCTGAAAACGTGGCAAAAGTGGAAAAATTGTTAAAGGGAGACCGACGTATTACGTACTCACATATAGAGAAGGCCCTACAGATTAGTGCACCGAGCGTACGCAAAATTCTTCAAGATATCCTCCGAGTAAAAAAAGTTTGTACGCTGTGGGTACCACATGACCTTAAACCTGAACAAAAGGATACAAGAGTCAAGTGGTGTAAAAAAATGCTTCAAATGTATGAAAATGGTACTTCAAATAACATCAATAATATTGTTACCGTTGATAAAATATGGTTATATTATTTTGATTTACCATCGAAAAACAAAAACAAAGTTTTGCTCTTTGAAAATGAACAAACTCCAGTGCAGGTGCGAAAATCACGTTCGGTGAAAAAAAAGATGATCGCTGTATTTTTTACAAGGCGGGGTATTTTGGAACGGGTGGTACTGGAAAGTCAGCGCACTGTAACGGCATCTTGGTACATTAATGAATGTTTGCCTAAAAATTTCCAAAGGCTTCAAGAAATTCGACCAAAGTCAAGAATGGACACTTGGCATTTTCATCATGACAACGCGCCCGCGCATCGGGCACGTGATACTGTCGAATTTTTGAATAGCAGTGGTGTTAGAGTACTGGATCATCCTGCGTACAGCCCAGACCTAGCGCCCTGTGACTTTGCTCTTTTCCCAATCATTAAAGATCAACTGAAAGGCAGGAAGTTTCAAACAGAGGTGGAGCTTTTGAGCGCTTGGGACCAAGCATGTTCAGAACTATCAGAGGAAAAGTGGAAGGATATTTTTAATGATTGGTTTTTACGCATGACAAAGTGTATAAACTGTAATGGAAATTATTTCGAAAGAGTTTAAAAAATAAAGCTGTATTGCAGAACTTATCTAGTGACCTACGTATTTAATTAATTATTAATTAATCAAGTAATTTTATTTATAAGTAGATGACGTTGTGATGATTCTGTGAGTTCACTTGTGTTCGTAGTAATAGCAGACACATAAATAGAGGACTCTGAGGAGATGGCTCTTAGCACTGCACCCTGTCTACCTAGAATATTATACTATTATCATTCTGGCTACGGACAATAGTAATATATCCCTTAACCATCCTAATTCTATTTTTCACTATTAAATTTACAGTAGATTTTTTTTACCTTCACGCTTTATCCCACACATAGCAGGGTAGGCAGAGGGAACTGCAGGAACCATACGAACCTAGTGTTAAGACACTCCGTTACTTAGTCCCTGCTTACTCCGTCCCCGCTACAGTAGAATTACAGACTAATTAATTCTTTAGTCACTGACACTAACAGATATCTCAATGATGAATCTCACTACATAGTTGTTTACTGTTGGCAAATCATTGTTTCCGAGAGCTCTCCATCTCTGTAACGTTAAACATTTATGAGGACAAACTTCGTATAGTGTAAATGATCTTCATCAGAACAAGAATCAGCTTATTAAATAAATAACAAGCCACAGGTTTGCTTCTAAGTAATATCTCCCAAAAAAAGTTTATAATGCTTAATGTCATTTTAAATGTTTTTTAAAGTTGACCTATTATATTTTTTCTAAATAAGCCTATTACATTTTCGTAAACAAAGCGTCCTTGTCATATAAACACCTATTGTATATATTCTTCCAACACACTCATCTGGCGGTAGTATTAACGATGTTAACTTTTTGGGCTGTCGTTGTTTTTATTATATTAGTGATTATTGATCGTTGGAAATCAAAAAAATATATACAACTTCATAAACAACTTGGAAATGACACTTTATATCTACCGATTATAGGACACGCGTATAATTTTATAGGGAGTAATGAAGGTGAGTGTGTATTTATTTGTTTCGAACACTGAAGTGGTACTGTTAAATCAAAGACATACCAAAATGCTTTCTTTAGTTAACGTTTTGATCGGAACAGAGGCCTAAATTTCATTATATGAATTAACGAAAAAATTGTAAAATCTCGATATATTTCTTGTTCTTTTGGCTATTTAATACTTTCTGCATTAGAATCTACTAGATGTTTTCTAATTAGTTTAGAAAAAGAGAAACTTATGAAAAAGCTTATGAAATGTAAGGAAGTAAGTAATTTAAAAACATCTAAAGTTTGAAACTCTTGATAATATGAGGTGATGAATTTCCACGAAATAGTTAATAGTTTATATTTTATTTTTTGAAAAATATTAAAAATTAAGAAAACCGATTTTAATAATCGAAAATAAACACGTTATAATAATAAAGAAAACTTTTAATATACTTAAGATAAGGCTTTTGATACTTTCATTTATACACAATTTCTAAGTATTCGTAAAAATTAATATTACAAATAGCTTAAGTTAATACTGTTTTGAACTAGTTGGCACATTACAAAAGGCTGTTGTTCAGTTTTAGCTGTTTCATCATGAAACTCTCTGATAGTTAAATATTTAACGTGCGGCAAGAACGAAAATGTGTGATTTTTAGGATCAGTTTCACCGGTTATAGATAAAGTTTCAGATAGTTATATGGTAATTAATGTTAAATACCAAATAAAGGATGCTATGTTTTTTTATGTTTCACTAGCTATCTCTTCGATTACTTATGTGATAGGCAAATTTACCAGCTTATGTGATAGGCAAATTTAACAAAAAGATGAATAGTGATTTTTTTATATTTAATTACTACAATGTAAAATATAAAACAAAATATAATTTGACGCTGACGTGGTTTATTTTTAACAGCAAGTATTGTATTAACTTAATTTCTACAAGATTTTTCATTGAAAATATTCCACGTCAACGTTTTTTAATATTTTCAAGTATAATTGAAGAACGAAAATAGCAGTATTCGTATGATTTTTTGTTTTTTTTTTTATTTTTTTTTTTAGCTTCACGCATTATCCCGCACAAGGCAGGGTAGGCAGAGGGAACTGCAGGGGCCGTGGGAACTAGGTTCGTATGATTTCTTATATAAATTCCAAATGTCAATATAGAAATGAAACGCAAGTGTCACTTATTTTGACTGAAGGTTTTGCGTCTGTTGATATTTTGTGTTAGCCCTTCATTACCAAAGTTTAAACATTATTGACGTGACAACGTCTTAAATTAGGTTGCGGCTCGGAGTCACATATGAAAAAGGTAACGTAACGGTGTGTCAACTGTCACCGAACTATGATCGGTCCGCCGCGCGTATCACTTGAAACATGTACAATGTTTTAGTAAACAACATATATTTTCTATAGTTAAAATTTGTGCAATTTATATTATAATTATTAATCATATCAATAAATATTCTACCGAGAAAAAGACGTTGTCACGTAAAATTTTCGCCCGTAAAACCCACTTTACAGGCAACCATTTTTTTTTTAATTTTTTTTCCTTGATTTTCCGTTTTTATTTTTTTTATAATAACAGAAAGCAAAATGCAAAAATAAAAAAAGAACGAACTTCTCTCTAGAGGAGACTAAAGTCAAAAGGCTACTGAAAACATAAAGTGAGCCGCTCAGTGCACACATCGATTAACTCCACTTTTTGAAAAATCTTAAATTTAAGTGACAAAACCCTTGGTATACTCATAACTTTTTATGTTTACAATAACTTTACTGAATAATAAAGATTAGTACCGTAAAATGGCAATTTTTTTTGGCCATTGAAAAATATGTAATTTATTTCAGAAACAATTTCGATTAACTCCATTCTCTAATGTAAATCATTTCAATAACGCTTTATTTGTGTTGGCCGTCTATTCTAATTCTAGTTCTAAGCTCTAATCCAAATGATTCACCAAGATTTTGTGTCAACAAATCCTTAAGAACGGTCTTTTATTAATAGAAAAGTAACCGTTACAGGGCTTCCAGTAAATTCCCAAAATACGCTGTATATAGGTCTAAACCCTGTCTCATACATTTCAAATGTCACTATAATGAAGACACAGAATTTCAAGCCATTAATATAAGAAAATCTTTAGTGAGTAGATCGCAAAGACTTGCAAAGTGTGAAAAATATAGATTAACCATTATTATATCCTAAAGGTAGAACTGTGAATTCTGTGGGAAAAATGGAGAGACATGATGGACCTGCAAAAATTTAGTCCTTCTGTTAATCACGATTACTATAATAGCTTGTCAACAAATCAAAACGACGGATCCTCGCGTAAAGTTAATAAAGAAGACATTATTTATAATATTACGGAATCATCCTAAGAATAATGCCGCTAACATAAAGCTACAAATTAATTACAAAAATTATATTATAACAGAACTGCCAACATAATTTTTTTTTGGAAAAGCTATGATAAAAGTATAATATAACAATTAAATTTTTCTGTAATACATGTAAAAATTAAATTTAACTTTATTACTTTTTTCCACCAGTCACATAAAAACTGTAACATTACTGACGATTGTTTAAAGGCTATTCTATCTAATTAATTTTATATACCGTTAGATGAAAGCTATATATGCCATTATGCATTGTACATTATATATTTTAATTAATACTATCAGAGGAATTTTAAAAAACAATGTGTATTACATCATCGAGTTTCTCAATTTTTCGTTTTATGGCGTTTCGTTAATCGATGTGTGCACTGAGCGGCTCAAGTAATGTTTGAATTAAAATTAAAACTGTATTTGTTACCACCTATAACATTTTTTCTGTCAGGTAACGTCAGTGTCATCTATTTGAATTAGTAGATAGTTTGAAAAAGTCCATGTGTGTTAGATATTTCTATCGAAGACCTTTAGAATCACAATTCGTTGTTTATCTGATAGATAACTGGAATCAGCAAGATGTAAAACTTTCATTATTGTAATTTGTGATATTAAGTGACAACTGCTCTGCGTCGAACAAGAAATAATTAAGTTAATTAGATTAAATATTTCGGATGTAATAGGTAAACATATGTAAAAAAACCAATCAACCGAATTGAGAACCTTCTCTTTTTGGAGTCGCTTAAAATATTACTAGTATGTAGTTAAGACGCCACTTGTCTATCTGATAGATTAATGTCAAGTAATCGGGAAAGATGTGTTTTAGTATTAAAATATATTGGTTAAAATATTTTTAAGTAGTTAATTTTTTTTATTCGGATCACGAGAACATACAAACTTTAAATAAATTTGTATAAGAGTACACAATTCAGATGTTATGTCTTTTATTTCGTAAGCGGAAAACGTCAATTTATATCTCGTTAACGTTTAAAATATGTTATTCAACTTTTTATTTGTATAAATGTAGCGCAGAGGCGCAGCGTCTGTCTTTTAAACGCGGCGATTTGTGGGTTCGATTCTTACTCGTGGAAGACACACTTTGTAAAGGAACTCCACGTCACACTTTAATTTACCACATTGGGGAAATAATAAAAACATATTTCAATCAAAAATCACCACTTTAACGTCAAGATCTCTAACGTTTCAAACTTCAATTCTTAACAATTGCATTTGTTGCTTAAACCGAAACAATTTCATTAAAGCGCTGTTTTATTTTTATTTCAATTTATTTATTCTACTGTGGATTTGTAAATAGAAATAAACAGATTAAAATAATTTTATCTGAAAGACATAAGACTAAGCCATAAAATGGCCTTTTGTGTTTTTTGTTATTTTTTTATTTATATATGTGATGATAGAATAAAAATAAAGAAATTGTGGTTTTAAAAATATATTAAAAATTCTTAATTTCTCTATCATTTGTATTATATACAGCCACATACATAAATTATATGTTACATGAGAAAAGATGCATTGAGCTTGCAAATCCACCACCTCTGTAATAATAGATAGATAGATGGAGTGGAGATCCCCACAAGTTTCTTTATTTTGCCTACTAAAAGTAGAAAGTATAAGTTAAAAAGCACACAACGTAATTTTAAAACATACTTAAAGAAAACATGTAAAAATTTCTAGACTCGAACCCGCGTCCTCTTGCGAACCGTGCAAGCGCTCTCACCACTGAACCATGCGTTATTTAAGTATTTTTTCTATCCTCAGTGTGGATTAACAGTTTAAAAAATCATAAAAACGTAATTTTAGTTCTTATGGACACATTGATAAGGGCATCCTGGCAAGCATATGGGCGCAAGCATGGAGCTGCAAGCATGTGGATGGCGCATCAACTTATGATATGTATGTATCGAATTGCATATTACATTTTTAAAATATATTTTGATAGTGAAACCTTGGAAAAAAATAGATGCTCTAAAGTAATATAAACTTATGTTCTATTTATTATTAAAACATAACTAAATGTAAATATGATTTTTAATTATTTTTCTTCAAAATCTATGACTAAGTCCATCCTTCTTTAAGTGCGATAACTTTATATAGGCAAAACTAATTTTCTATTTTTTTAAATAAATTTGTGCTTTCTATGACTCATTTTTTGGTTTTCACATTAAACAATTCTCTTTAACATCACACAACTTACTTGCTCGTAGTACCTTACCTTACTTATTTGCAACATTGAAATGACTGCATTGAACATGTCTTCATGCTGTATCTCGCACCCATGTACGCAATAACTGCAAGAACTATAAGAATCTGGTGTTAAGACACTCTGATGGTTAGTCTCTGCTTTCTCCGTCCTTGCTTTCTGCCTTTTCGAGGCATTGCGTGTTGAAGTAAAGTACGTATAAAAGCCTCTTGTTTGTGAATTAACCGACGAACGTTAACGTGATCTCTTATATTGCATCCCGCACAAAGAAGGGTAGGCAGAGGGAACTGCAGGGACCGTTGGAACCTAGTGTTAAGACACTCCGTTGCTTAGTCCCCGCTTTACGCCGTTTTCGAGGCAATGCGTGTTGAGTGGCGGAACTCAACGCCGCGCTTTGCCTTAGATGCCAGAGCGAAGAAAATGGAACTAGAAAAATCCATCTTCCCCGACTGGGAATCGAACCCAGTAACCGTCGTGTTACAGGCTCTAAAATAATATAAAAATTATGTTATATATAAAGAAATAATAAAGTAATTAAAAAATATTATACAACAGTTTTGATTATTTTAATCAATAGTAATAGCAGATCCAATACAAGCTGCCGCTGTCCTAAAGAAGACGCATAACAAGGACTTCATACACAAGATGATGAAACACTTACTTGGGAATGGCACAGTATTTACCTCACGTAAGTTCATTTCTATTAGTAGCAAATAAGTTAACTCATAACATTTAGGACTTATAATTCTGATTATTTATTTATTTGTAATACTTTGCACAGATGGGTAAAATAGCGTTACAACACTTAATGTTTAAATTTATTACAGGTAACTAAAAACTAAAGAATCCTATTAACTAGAGTGTAGATAACCGCAAAAAATATTTGTAAAGATTACGTATATATTAACATAAACAAAAATTCTGAATAAATAAATAAAGTACAAATACAGATAATACATAAGTATACATGAAATACACATGAATGAATTCAAGAGCCATATACATATACATGAACCACATTGTACGTTTATAGATTTAAATCAAGATAATACTGTTTGATTTAAATCCTAACTGTCTAGGAACACTCACTTCTAGTGGCAGTTCATTCCAAAGATTTACTACTTTAACATTAAAAGAGTTACCATAGCATTTTGTACGGCAAAAAGATATTTCAAAAATATTGATTTGTTGAGAACGGAACTTGGAATGTTCCTTGAGGTAAGAGGAGGTTGGAGTAAGAGGCTGATAGAGTAAGTGATATCTGGGTTCAATTGTCAAACATTTAATCTGTAGACGGTACACATGGTCGTATTTCCTTAACCTAAAGGTAAATCTTATTATACTGCAGACGTTCGAGCTTACCGAGTAGTTGTCGCAACAGATCTAAATGTTATATCAGTATTATCTAGGATAGGTAAATAGAGAGTATTGGCCAATGATGTTTTGGCCTTTAATGGTTACATAATTTTCCATTTTCTTAGCCTACCTATAGTAGACAAGATTTTGTGACCTTAAGCCTACACTACACTATAAAATAAAATTAAAGGGAGAGAAGAACGAATTCTTGATAGTTACTTGGATTCCAAACACGTCATTGATTGATTTTCCCCAGGTGCTAAATAGTTGTAGATCGGAGTTGTTTCTTTATTGCTCCAGAGGTAGAATTTACCGCCGCGGTTTGGTAAAATTTTAAATCATAAAAGATGTTGTTATCAGAACCAATAAGAAGTCATCTTTAATTTTCAAATACATACTTACGTACTTCTACTAGTACAATAATAAAGAAAAGCAAGTGTTAGCGAAAGCGAAAATGTGAAGATAATGAGTGAAGAATTTTAAGTTTAATGCTATTATCATTATATGCTATTCATCAGGTGGAGGATACTAAAAATTTTGTTAAGTGAGACTAACTCCATATGGCCGCTCAGGGTAGTTAGTTATATAATTAAAAATACTTAAAGAAAACATATGAAAATGTGAACGCAGCGGGACTCGAAACCGCATCCTCGTGGAAACCGTGCAAGCGCTCTCACCCCTGAGCCATGCGTCCTTATTCACATTGCATCGAAAATCTTATAAATATGCTTTATACAATTTATTTCATTGTATACGTACATAAAACGAGAGATAATTAAAAAATATCGATATTTTTCCCCGTTTGACCTGCACATAGCAGAATATGCGCAGGGATTGCAGAAACCGAAGGAACCTAGTATTGAGACAATGCATTCCCCGCTTTATACCTACAAAGCATTGAGTGTTGTGTAAATAAAATAAACCATCTCCATCGAGCGGAAATCGAACACATACCTACCTTTACCCATACACACCTTCGCGTTTACAGGCAAACACTAAGCGTCCAAGCCACGACAGTACAAGTCAGTAATTGTTTTACTTGCATTCCAGCTGATTACTGGCACCGACGGCGTAAAATTCTACAACCATCTTTTGCTACGAGATATCTCAGCAAATTTGTATGTGTATTCGAAGCTAACAGTAAGGTGATAGCTGAAAGCTAGAATCAAAAGTAGCTAATGGAAATTTCTCATGTTTTGATTACTTCTCTCCATACGCTTTGGACTCCCTTTGTGGTAATGTCTTATTCAATTTATTTTTTTAAATATAAGAAGTATATAATGTTAAAAAAAACTGATAAGTATGCGTTTTATGAAAATATAACTAATAATTCAGTATATTTCTTTAAAATAAAAGAATGTTAAAAAGCAGAAAACATACGTTTTATTTACATTTTTATAGACCTTTATTATATCATATATGTTTTTCTTAATAAATGCAAGTAAAGGCGTAGTAATCAACTTATCACTTTATATTTCATTTATAAATTATCTGTAATTAGTATATATCAATGTAATATGTACAAATATTTTGAGTATTGTGTAATGTTGATGTCAAATTATGTACGTGAATGTGATAAAATATTATTTTTTATTATTATGAAGGAAAAAAGTATATTCCGAATGTCCTTACTAAAAATTCAAATATAATAAATTTATTTCAAAATCCTAATTACAGAAACAGCACTTGGTGTTAATATGAATATTCAAAACGATCCAGATCATGAGTTCTTCAACTCATTCAAAAATTATTTTAGCAAAGTGGCAACACGTGCTTGCCAACCATGGCTACGTATTGACGCAGTTTACGGATTATTACCAGATGGCAAACGACAAGAGCGAAATAAGAAAATCATGTACAAATTCATTGATGACGTAAGTATTTTTTTTTTCAAATTTCACGCTTTATCTCACTTATAGTATGATAGGCCTCTGCCTATTGCCTAGTTCCCTCTGGAACTGCAAGAACTTAGTGTTAAGATTCTCCGTTCCCCGTTATCTGTCTTTCGAGGCATTGCGTAGTGAGTGGCAGAACTGAACACCGCGTTTGCCAAATGATAAGAGCGAAGAAAATAGATGATAAATGAAATTATCCATTATCTTCAAATGGGAATCAAACTCACAAACCGTCGTCTTATATATTTGACTATAGCAAAATTCATGTACTATTTAAAGCATAAACACAAACCTACTGTTAAAGCAATCCTTTATTCGTTATTCATCGATTTTTTAAAATATATGTGTGGAAACTGTCTCTCTCTTCTTCTTAATCAATAATTTTTGGCAGAGCGGTCGTGGTCTACATGAATAATTCACTGGCACTCGCCGTTTGATGTCCCGACAATTTGCCCTGATTGGCGACATCCTGATCCATTTATATATAAGTCCATCTACTCGTGTTTATTTTATTAGCCCATCGCATTAAGGACCTTCCGCGTGGTCTAGTGTCTTCTACGTTGCCTTGTACAACAGAAAGTTAAGTTCAATCATGTAGTCAGTCGCGAGATGTGACCAAACAGCTTTAAATTCATTTCTTTGAGTAGAAATTGAACGCCACATTTTACTATTCAAACTCACAATAAAACTTTATCTCACTAAATCTTTATAGCCGACAGTTTAGCTAAAAACTTCATAATGTTTAAAGAATAATGATATTTAAACTTTTTTTTCGCTGACGGTTGTTTTGGTTGACACACGTGTTAGTGAGAATTTTTTAATTTTGAAGTGCAAGTAACATAAAATTATTAAGAGTTCCATATAAGTAAGGTGTTTGGTTGTAGTGTGTGTCTGTTTTGTTGTATTTGTTAGGTTTGTTTTAGAGGTAAGTTAGGTTATTTTTTGTTAACGTTCAGTTTGGCTTTAGAAAGGGGTTAAGCACTATAGATAGTCTCAGCATCCTCACTACAGACATTCGAAGAGCTTTTGCCAAAGGAGAGTATTTGGTGGGTGTTTTTCTAGATGTTGCATCTGCTTATGATAATGTTCATATTCCGTTGCTCAGGCAGAAAATGCAACAGCTGAGTATTCCGCCGAGGATGAATCATTTCATTTGTAATTTGCTCACCGGCCGTACGGTATCTGTTAAACATCCGCTAATTACTGTACCCTCCAGACTCGTCTGGAAAGGTCTTCCTCAGGGCTCCTCTCTTAGTCCTCTGTTGTATAACATCTATACACATGACCTCGAACTGTCTGTTAGTAATTTTTGTAACATCCTTCAGTACGCTGATGATATCGTCCTCTATTACAGCTCAATCTCTGTAGAGGACATAACTTTCCGTCTCAATACTGCTTTGCATTATTTTAACCAGTGGTTATCAAATCATGGCCTGGGTCTGTCTATAGATAAGTGCCAGTTGGTGGTATTTTCGAAAAAAAGAAATATACCACATTTTGATATGATGTGTGATGGTATTTCCATTCAGGTTACGGATAATGTTAAATTTCTTGGCATAATTCTCGATAAACGTCTGAACGGAATTTTTCATGCCGAATACCTCAGCAAGAAGTGTGAGAAAAGGCATCAATGCTCTAAGAGCTGTGTGTGGTGGGGTGCACACCCGCATACTCTGAAGCTTGTGTCCGGTGCCATTATCCGGAGTTATATTGATTACGCTGTATTCGTTATGGACCCCTTCAATAAAACAGCCACAGAGAAACTTTTCGCATTCAGCACAAATGCCTGCGCATTATCCTAGGGGCAATGAGATCTACTCCTACAAACGCACTTCAAGTAGAGTGTGTCGACCCTCCTCTTCCTATCCGCAGACAATTCCTTTCCGACCGATTTGTGGGCAAAATGTTACAGTTTGTTCAGTTACCATCCCCTCTGGAGTAAGTTAACTGAGTTAGCTGGCCTTATCCCACGACATAAACCATTACCGTACTTACTCAATAGTTTCCTTAAATTCACCAATTTACCTCACCCCCTGTCCCGTTTTCCATCTAACCCATTGTTTTGTACACCTTACAAGGCATTGGTGTACCATCCTTATATCATAACAGATCTTGCCTTGTCCAAAGGAGATCCAGGCACCAACGCAAAATTCCAAGAGATAGTAAATGAAAATTGGTCAAAACATCTTCATGTCTTTACCGATGCATCCAAGCTTTCAATTGAAGGCTGTGTTGGTGCAGCTTGCTGGATACCAAAATTCAGAATTATTTTACAATTTAAATGCCCTCCCGAATCATCAGTGTTTACAGGTGAGGCTGTTGCTTTATTGGAAGCAATCCTGTTCACGCTTTCCCACAATATAAAACAGACAGTAATATTTACAGACTCACTGAGCTGCTTGATGGCCGGGTGATAAAGGGCCATAACGGGTTACCCGTTTCATAGTAAACTGAGATCTTTGATTGTTTTAAGGATTCGTAAAGAATTATTCACTAGTCATCTAAAGGGTTTGGAGGTCACTCTTGTATGGTTTCCAGGCCATTCTGGAATTAGAGGAAATGAATCTGCAGACTCTTGCGCTAAACTAGCAGTACAATATGGTACTTTGGATCACTTCTCTAATTCGGCTCAGGATTTGTTGTCTCTTGCATTCACTCACTTGGATAAGTCCTGGTCTAAGCACTGGGATTTATCTAAATCTCAGAAGTGTAAATATTATGCATTTCTCCAGCCGGTTATTCCAAAGCGTCCTTAGTGTTTCTCTCAAAAATTGACTGAACGGAGAGTTATATCTACAATTTGCCGCTTATGCCTTGGACATGCATGTACGCCTGTTCACCTGGCTAAGATCAGGGTCAGGAACCACTCTCTGTGTGAATGTGGCCTAGACGACGGTTCTTCTTCCCATATTCTGTTTTCCTGTCCCAAATTAATCCTTCCCTTGTATGATGTCTTTCCTAACAAAGTCCTTCGTCCTCTCAATGTTCAGTGTTTGTTAATGTTTGTGTTTAGTCCTTTATGTAATTTTTTATGTAAATATATTAAGTATAATAATATTAAGGTATGAACTAACACCCATGTAGATTAATATTTGTTACTAACCCTCAATATCGTGTGTATATTTTGTAAATATATATATATATATATTTTTTTATCTTGTTCATAGGTGAAGGATTAAAACTGGATCTCTTATAAACATGCATCCCTCTAATGTGTGATATTTTTTCTTTTTTACCGTACATTCTCCTTTGTGTGTTCTCCAATCAACGTGACATTGGCGAAGTGTATTGTGCTCAACTGGCACGCTCGAAACGCCATAAATTAAAAGAAGAAGATATTTAAACTTAAAATAATGTTTATTTTTTTTTCAGCTGATTTATAAAAAGAAGGCTTTAATACACGGTGAAAAAAAAATTGAGGAAGATGGAAATGGTAATATAATTAGTTAACGGTTAATTACCGCTTTAATAAATAAAAAAATACCTTTCGTAAACAAATACCTTAATTAACGTTTGAATGTAAAGAAACTCGTATATTTTTTATAATTAAAATATTAAGTACGAATAATTAAATAAAATGAATTTCATGATTAATTCAATTCCATTTACATTTTTATTATGTACATATTTAACACTAAATTACTTTTTTTAATTAATTCTAAACTGATGTATGTATTCCATTACCTACTATTGGGTAATACTACGACAAACTCGAAACACAGTTTATTGGGTGGCGCAACTTAACGTCACGTTTCTCCATAAAGTGATAACCTAAAACTAGATAACGATAGTTTTCTGTATCAATTATTAATCTAAATAATAGGTGCTAAATATAAAACATCCTAACATACACATATATGACATAGTAGCTAAAACTCTTAGCAAAGTCAATAGTTAGAGAACAAGTAATAAAAAATTAAATACATCGTTATTTAAACCCGCGTCTTTTTGGAAGCCGTCTACGCGCACTGGCCACTAAGCTATGTGTTCTTCATCACGCTGTTTCGAAATTCTTATATGCCTTATTCAACTTATTGCGTTGTTAGTATCTCTGTAGAAAGGTTTTTTTCATTACTCAAGGTAAATTTTAACAAGGTCCAAGGTTTGATTTTAGCAATAGAGAATGCTATTTTTTAATTAAATATTTTTACGATTTTAAAGTGTTAATCCACACAAAAAATGAAAAAAAAAACCAAAGAAAACATTTAAACTTTAATTAAATTTAAATGTTTTTAAGAATAAAGTCAGTGGTGTCAAAAATATGTATATGTAAATATATATACATATTTATATATAATTATTATTCATATATATTTTCTAGTTAAAAAAGATAGAGCAAATATAAAAACATTCCTCGAGTTAATGATAGAGACCTCTGAACAAACTGACAAAGGCTACACACATGAAGAACTGCGTGAAGAAATATTAACACTTGCTCTCGCCGGTACTGACACGTCTGCTGCAGGCGCTTGTTTTACTCTAGTATTGTTATCTCAGCACGCTGATGTTCAAGAGAAAGTATATCAAGAGTAAGTTCAAGACTATTTACATATTTTTAGAATTTGAATTATAGGCAAAAAAATATTTTATTTTGAGTTCGATTCCCATTTGGAAATAATGGACTATTTTCTGGTTCTAACAAGACAAAGCTCAACGAGGTCCGCCACGAAAAACATTTTTCTCGAAAAGTAAATTGAGAGCGTAGAATCTTAATACTAGTTTCTCTCTGCCTACCCTGCTATGTGGCAGCTACTGCGTTAAACTAAAAAAAAATATTTATTTATAATAACATTTTACTCCTATTACAGTCATAATTAAAAATATATATTTTTATAATCCTTATTTATTTCTGTATTTCTATACAATAAATAAAGTGTTCAGACGTATGAATCGTGATAAAGAAATTAACTGGGGCACGTAAGCCTAAGATCAAGTGGTTAATGTTGAAAGGTTAAATAATTGCTTGTCGTGAACCAAACGATCATTTATAAAGTAAGATGGTTACGTCATTTGCTTTGTAAGAAATTTAACATAATTACATATTGTAAAGCTTCACGCTTTATCCCGCAGTCAGAGGGAACTGCAGAAACCGTGGAAACCTAGTGTTAAGACACTCCGTTGCTTAGTCCCTGCTTTCTTCGTCCCCGCTTTCCGCCTTTTTCGAGGTGCGTGTTGAGTGGCGGAACTCAACGCCGCGCTTTAGCCCAGTTGCCAAAGCGAAGAAAATGGAAATAGAAAAATCCATCTTTCCCGACTGGGAATCGAACCCAAAAACCATCGCGTTACAAGCAAACGTTGGGTCTCTGCACCACGACGAAAAAAAAAACATAGTATAAAATCACTTACATTTCTCAATGCCTCCGCTCGACTTCTATACATGGAAAATTGGATAAAAGATGGAGTGTCTTAGCTCTACTTATCTGTCTTAATAAAATAATTATAATATGATTTCTTATTTCTATTAAGAATAATAGAAGTATTTGAAGATCCAGATAAACCTATAGAGATGGCAGATTTACAAAAACTAAAATACATGGATGCAGTTATCAAGGAGAGTTTACGTTTATATCCTCCCGTTCCCATACTTTCGAGACGCACTACAAGCGACGTTGAGTTGCGTAAGATTATTTTATTAATTTGTTTAATTTTTTTGGTTTTTTCAGTATTTAATAGGTCCGCCGTGGCGCAGAGGCGCAACGTCTGCCTGTAACGCGACTAACACGACGGTTTCTGAGTTCGATCCCCAGTCGGGGAAGATGGATTTTTCTATTTCCATTTTCTTCGCTCTGGCAACTAAGGCAAAGCGCGGCGTTGAGTTCCGCCACTCAACACGCAATGCCTCGAAAACGGCGGAAAGCGGGGAAGGAGTAAGCAGGGACTAAGTAACGGAGTGTCTTAACACTAGGTTCGTATGGTTCCTGCAGTTCCCTCTGCCTACCCTGCCATGTGCGGGATAAAAGCGTGAAGTTAAAAAAAAAAAAAAAAAAAAAAAAAAAAAAATTAAAAAAATATTGGTTAAGTGCGAGTAGCATTCGCACCTAGGGGGTTCCGTTCCTATTTTATGATTTTAATATTCAATGTTTATTTTATTTTTATTTAATGATTTATTTGGAAAAAAGAAGAGAAATATTTTCTAAGCATCAAGTTTTTAATGTAAATGAGCTTGTTTTATGTGTTTTATCTCTTCGTTTTGTCGTCTTCGTGCTGTCGTATAACAGTGTCGTAGATATTCACTTTACATTAAAATAATTTGAAACATAATTGACACTAATCTTAGCTTTATCTTTACATTATTTTTATATTTATTGTTACCTACAATTATGTATTTAAATATTTACATATTATATATTATTTAAGCATCTGGATTGGTCATACCAGCGGGCGTTGAGGTTGTTATTCACGTTTTGGGAATTCAACGCAATCCCTACTATTGGGGTGTCGATGCCGACGAATTTAAGCCTGAACGGTTTCTACAAGACCCATTTCCAGTGATACCTAGTGCTTACTTACCCTTCAGTAATGGGCCAAGAAATTGCGTCGGTAAGATGAAATTTACATGTGTATTTGTAAAAGAATATTTTAAATATACATTTCGAGAATCAGAGCTTTCTTTTAGAGGCGCTTCTGCTTGTACACGAGACGTCGCTGAGAAAGGAAATGGAAATTAAATTCTCAGGGAGAATGGATAATTTAAATTCCATTACCTTGGCAAGTGCGGCGTTGAGTTATACTACTCAACACAAAGAAAGCAGGAAACGGAGTCCTTTAAAAATCTGCAAAGCCTGCAATTCCACCTATCCTGCTATATACGGGATAAAGCGTGATCCTAAAAATATAATATACAACCGCTTTGCCAACACCGTGACCATACAGAATAAATATATACACAGTATACATACAATAAATATATTTTTGATGAAGCTATGTCTATCTATTTTTGATACATATTATCATATATTTTTTTAAACTTTTTTATCGCTCTACGAATTTCCTATGGTTGTATATCGTTTGCGTGCCATGTGCGGGATAAAGCGTGAAGCTAAAAAAAGTCACTTTTGCAATCTATAATTTGTAATTATTTGATTCTATTGTAAATTTTACATCATACGTATGCAATAAAGAATTTATCTATCAATATAAATATATAAATACTCCTTTTGTTTTGCAGGTTACCAATATGCATTGCTATCTATAAAGACAACTTTAATTACATTATTAAAAAAATACAGATTACTTCCAGCCACTAGCTTTAAATATGACAAAACGACTCCACTTCGGAATTCTTTTGAAATTATGATGAAACACGTGGATAACTATGAAATTCAAATAGAATATAGAAACAAAAATGAAACATTGAATGGAACGAATAATATACATGAATAAATAATAAATTTTTTTTTTTTTTTTTTTTTTTTTTTTTTTTTTTTTTTTTTTTTTTTTTTTTTTTTTTTTTAGCTTCACGCTTTATCCCGCACATGGCAGGGTAGGCAGAGGGAACTGCAGGAACCATAAGAACCTAGTGTTAAGACACTCCGTTACTTAGTCCCTGCTTACTCCGTCCCCACTTTCCGCCGTTTTCGAGGCATTGCGTGTTGAGTGGCGGAACTCAACGCCGCGCTTTGCCTTAGATGCCAGAGCGAAGAAAATGGAAATAGAAAAATCCATCTTCTCCGACTGGGGATCGAACCCAGTAACCGTCGCGTTACAGGCAGACGTTGCGCCTCTGCGCCACGACGGAATTATTGTGTTTATTTATATATTACAATATTTCGTAATTATTAAATAAGAAAAGATAATAAAAGGAAAGTTTCTTGATTTGTAAAACCAATATGCAGTAGGTACAGATATAGCTTGCTTGACATAATTACATACTATGGAGACCGTTGTTTTTGCCAATATCGGTTCAGTGGATCTGTAGATAAGCTTACAATTATCTAACATACTTCTATACCTGTACAGACTAATAGTCTAGAACTTCATAGCTTGTATAAAAGGTGTATGGTGTCTCTTAGAAAAGAAACAACTCAATATTTAATAGAACTTTAACACTTTAAGATGCACATTAACGCCTATTAATTTATTGGAAATGAGTTAATGACAATTTAAAAAAAAGTCGAAATCTTTTTCATTGGCTTTAAAGAGATTTTTGCCATAACTCTCTATCAGTGTAAAAAAACTTTTTAGGAATATATATTTTCTTTTTCATTACAATCTAGGAAAACAATAAAATAATCACTATAATAATAATTTATATAATTTAACAAAAATATTTATAATGAATAAAGTGAGAAACTCGAAGTTTTTGACAGATATAAAAATATATATTTATGGAACGTAGATAAAAAAAATTATGTACCCAGAAATATGCCAGAAAATAGTGGAGTACCTTGATACATTATAAAATGCACATAAGGATGGTTTGCATTAAACACTATAGTTTCTGGTGATGGAAATACAGCTGACGTCTTAGTTATAACGATAGCTGAAATAAAATAAAATAAATAAAGATATAAAATTGTTTTTGATATCATGTAATTTATACTTTAAAATATGGCTAGAGAATACAATTTAAATATATTCGGCGAAAGACAAGTTCTAGAGGTTCAAAATAATTTTGTCACAATTTTTTATCCAGCAAATATTCCGCAGAATAAAGGTGTCTTGTCATATAAAATGAAATAAATGTAAGGATGATCTGCTTTGAAAGTTATAGACGGGGCAGGTAATGCTGATGTCACGCCAACTATTATAGCTGAAAATAAAATATATTGACTGTTGTTTTTTTGTAAATTGATTTCATCTAGAACCTTAGTAATTATTTTTTAAAATAGTATCTTTAATTTATTTATGAACTAGTAAAGTACAAAAATACTAATATTTTTCATTTTTTTTTGGATTTAAAATTTTAGTAAGTAAAATAATCCTATTTATAAGATCGATTGATATTATAAGACATTAAATTGGAGCTTTTAATCTAATCTAAGCTTCAAATGAAAGCGAAATAGTAAAGACGTACCGTTTCCTGCTGCAGCTTCAGATCCTGATTCGTTAACGATTATTGCAGCTTTTTGAACAGCGGAAGTAATTGCTAACTTCTCTGGCATTTTAAATATACCACTAATACCAGCGGTGTTTGGATCAAAAATGGCTGTTACATTTAACTGAAAAATCGTATTATATAATATAAAAAGATGAAAAATAGTATTTTTATTTTAGTTTCTTATCAGATTAGGATAAGGCATTTTGTAAATTTACTTAAATATATAGATAGTTAAAAATATGATGTTTTATAGTTTCAAATTTATTTCGGAATTTGTACCTTTTCAAAAACTTCTTTAATATCTGTTGATGTTGTAGTTTCTATCGATGGCAATGATAAATTTATGTTATTATATTTAAGTTTACTCAATACATCTTGTAGGACGGAATTAGAGGTATTTCTTATTTCTTTCAAAAGATCAGCGAGCCCATTTTTCCATTTGGGTAATAGCACCAAATACGAAAAATATGGATTCTTGTACTGTAACTCGATTGCCTGTAAGGTTTTCAAAATTAATTGTCAGATTTTACAACGAAAGAAAAAGAATCAATATTTTTATTTTATTAAATTCAATTACCTGAATATTCAGGCTAGGGATGTCTGCATAGTTGAAATATCCCACTTGGTTCATCATTTTCACTGTTACATTCTGGTTGTCGTTAACAAAAAATTCAACTTCACGAGTTCTCCGTTCTTCAAAGGGCAGTTTCCAGTTTGACTACAAATTAAAAGAAAAATGAAGAGTGTAAAGATATTGAAAAATATGTTATACGATTTCCTAAATATACTAAAAAATACACATGAAGTAATTAAAAAAGTAGCAGAAGAAACCAGTAGATACCGTCGATAGTAAATAACTAACCTTGAAATAAATTGCATCAGCAAGTACTATACGAGTGTTCCTCGAAAGGGAGTCAGATGGTACCAAATCTTGGATTAAGTTATTTGTTTTATTTGCCACCTAAAATATAATGATCATTAATAAACTCTTTTTTGACTTATGAGGGAACTACAGGAACCATTCGAACATGCTTTGCCTAGTTTCCAGAGCGAAGAAAATGGATAAAGAAAAATCCATCCTCCCCGAGTAGGAACTGAACCCACAAGCCGTCGCGTGAGGCAGATACTTGCGCCTCTGCGACACGACGGTCCTCCAGTACCTACAGTAATAATAATAAAGCTAGATATACTTTATTACTATATCAAAATTTTGCATACTTTGTGATTATAGATAGTATATAATAATAGAATGGTACATTTATTCGCTATGCATGATAGCTGAGTGATATTTAAAAAATAAAATCGAAAAGGTGTGAATAGTATTAAGTTAATTTCAAATAAATTGGGCTCGATTCTCATATAGAGAACGTGATTTTTTTCGTGAAAAAATTCACGTTCCTGTTAAGGAACGGAGCTTATTAGTAACAAAAAATCAAAAGCTGCATATTGTTACCCAATCATTAATAATTTTTGCTGCTTCATTAGGTTTACTAAAATCCAAATTCTGCGCTTGAGAGAAAAATATGTTTTTGGTGTCGCTTAAAAAGTTTTCACTCAATTCATATTGATAATTAACATACACCTTCTCTGCTAAACTGAAGTTGACATCAGTTTGTGAATTAAGGTCAGTCAAGTACCTAGGAATTGTTGACCGAATCTGAAAAAAGTATAAAATTGAAATTTATTGTTAATATTAACGATTATTTTATAAAATGTTATTTTTAAAATTGCTTATAGTATCTGGAGTTTAAGGACGAAGTCTAGGACTAGATACTTAGTTTTCTCACCTACCCAATTAAACGAGGTAAAGTTCGAAGGTGGATAAAAGAAATATTTTAAATTACATCGTATATTAAGTACTGTACGCACAATTATATATACGTACCGAATCTTGATTGAGATTTATTATCGATAGAAGTTGATCCAAGGATATGCCAGAAGCGTAAAGCGCTAATTGAGCTAGCAAGAACGACAAGCTGAACGGTGAGTATATAACACTAGTCACTGGGTCCAAGCTGGAAGCAGCCTGTAAATATAATAAAAAGTTTATGTAGAAAAATCATTCATCTTTCATTCTATATTATATATACCACACATATAAAAAAAGTAGAAAAGATATACATTTTAAGTGTAGACCTTATCAACAGGTGATTATTCCTAACCAAAAAAGTCGAAGATATGCATTCGTCGATAGATATTTTAACTTATTTTTTAAGTCATTCGTATAAATTTTATGTTTTTAAAGTATATAAATTGTTAAGTTTTACTTAATAATTTATACCCTTTAAAAACATATACCTATAAGTACATGTAAATAAAATTGAAGCGTCTGCTTGTATTTTAAAAATAACTGTGTTTATTCAAGTGTTGTTACGTTACAAAATTACCCTGAGATTGCTTAGTCATACTTCCAATAACATTACATCAGATACGTGAATAATGGCATTATGATATATACAACATAATCATTTTTTGCGCACTATTTTAACTGATGTAAGGTATAATTTTAAAATAATAAATCACTCTTGTTTTCTCATATCGAAATTAAAATATCGAAGTAAAAATTCTGTACTCTAAAATCGGCAGTCTGTGTGTCTGTCTTGCAGTTCAGGATATTGCTCTGGAACTGCTAAAGCAATATTTCTAAAAGTATCACAGGCAGATTTCACAGATTACTGGAGATTTACAGATTTCCAGAGTTTCAGAAAGAACGGTATTAACGCCAAAATTAAAATTTAATTATCATTTTTACATACGTTTTTCATACACATTTTATGTAAGAGTCAATACTTGAACATTAATTAGCGTACTGGTGGTTAGTAATAAATAAATATATGAAAATATGACAAAATGTCAGTTTGCTGAAGTGAAATGTTTGTTGACGTAAGTTCGATTCCTGGTTTGGAGCATTTACCAGGTGGCAAGACAAAGCACGATGCAGAAATCTTTAATCCTTGATATTTATACAATAAAACAATATACAGGTGTAAATGACAGCGCGGCTTTTGTCAAAACTATAGTACTACACAGGCTTTATACAAAAAACTAATCAAGAATTATTACTTATTTTGGCACAGGATAATTTTTATCGTTTCGCCAATCTGTCACCTCTCATTCATTTTTGAAAATATTACTTATTTCATAATTTTACCACATATTACATACTGCATATGAACTAGTTAAAAGTATTTTTTAATTTAAGGTCGCGAGTACATTGACACGTGTAAATTTCAAATAAAAATTGAAAATAATAAAAACTAACGTAAAGGAAAGCTTCTGTGAAGTCAACGTTGCCCTGGGATAGTTGCTTAACAGCATTTTCATATCCTGTAGAAAATATCAATAATGAGAATATGTAAAATTGAAATATTATACTTGCTACTTATAATAGTAGAAGAGAAACAGTACGATTCTCTTTATTATAAAAAAACTTACTACACTCTGACTTTGATACACATTGGTTGTATTTGTTTCTATAATAATTCTTCTTGCATCTGCATGCGGACTTGCAATCCGCAGGTGGAGCTTTGCATTTATATTCCCTATCGACGTTCTCACAAGCTTCCGGGGGACAAGACACGTCGCAGGCACCTACTTCATTTTCTCCGTAACATATTACTGTGGAAGTAGTACATTTTTTGTATAAAATAAGAAAATAATAGTTTTAAATTGTGGTCTCCGGACTTCAGTGAGGCATTACTATTTCGAAAAATTAATTATCGCTTATGTCATACATATAAAAAGTATTTGATTTTGTAACTATTAGGTACTATAATATTTTGTTCGTGTGTTTGGGGACCGTCATGGTGCAGAGGCACAGCGTCTGTTCTATTACCGCGAAGGTCTGTGAGTTATACAAATTTTTCAAGTTTTTTCGCTTTGTCAACATGGCAAAGAAAGAAGAAATGCTTCGAAAGGAGAAAAATGGGTATAGAAGTGTCTTAATATTAGATCCCTTTTACCAGTGGTTCCCATTTCCTATCCTGCTGTGTGGGAGATATACATTTTTTAAATTAATTATTGGTAGAATCACTTCGTTTCTTGTATAATGTTTATAAATAGTAGCGAGATGTGTGCTTGTATTTAAAGCAGTAAGAACGATTAAATATATATGTACATTAAAAAATAATATCCTTACAAGGGCATTGGTCTTCTGGAATACACTTGTCATTATCATCTCTCGTGTAATTTTCTTTGCAAATACATCCACCTCGGCAGCCACCTTCGATTAAGTCAACACAAAGCAGGGGTATCGAGCACTTAAACCGTCTGCATCCGCCATTCGCACAACTTGAATATATTTCGTTGTCTTCACATGCTAGGGTCACATTTTGTTCTGAAAAATGATCTCGTGCTTATGTAAGCCAAGCTATACTTATTTTGTTCAATTCAATTTACTTTTATATATTATGCATTTTTCTTTCAAAATTTGCAATCTATCAATGTAAATCTTATATAAAATGTGATTTTTTATTGCATGAAAAATATATGTGTAAATATATGTGTACTCCTTATCGACGTTCTTACAAGCTTCCGGGGGACAAAACACATCGCAGGCAGCTACTTTATTTTCTCCGTAACATATTACTATGGAAGTAGCATATTTTTTGTATAAAATAATAAAATAAAATACGCGGCATTTTTGTATAGATTTAAGTACTTATGTAAAATTATTGATAATGAAGCAAAGGCAATATTATGGATAATTTCATAATTATTATGGATTGTCCATAGTAATATGGGAATATAATGAATTATTTACATTCACAGTTTAGGCTAAAACATTGCAGTAGAGTATAATTTATGATATTTATAATTTTGTAGTGCACTCAGTATTTGTTTTATCTCTTCAGTTATTGTACGGATTTAAACGATTTTTTTTGTCGTGTAGCAATTTCGCCTGGACGTAATATGACAACAATGATAATTACATGCTTAATACTTGTATCTTTATACTAAAATAAACACCTTATCAAAAGTATTATACACAAACTCTGAAAAAATCTTGAAATGACTCATCTTTATCTCTACGAGTATATATAATAAAACAGTAAAAAAATCGTGTCTGTACATTAAATATTTTTACAAAACAAAATATGTAGGGTTATTAAGAATGAAGATGAAAAAGAGTAAGAATTCGAAAAAAAAAATGTCTGTATGTTTGAATGTTTGTCTGTTTGCACACGCTAATCTCAGGAGCCACAGGACGGATTTTGATGAAACTTTTTTGTTACATAGCTATTAGTCCTGGCTAATATATAGGCTATCTTTTTTTGGAAATTTACTATTTAAGGGGGAAAAAGAGCGGAGGTAAGTTTGTATGAAACTCTGAAAACTGTTTTGAAGCGAATTCGTTTAAAATTAATATTTGGCTATTTGGTTAGAAAATAAGAATGACGCCATAAAGATTTTTGGAAATTCTGCCTTAACGGGGGTGAAAAAGGGGAGGGGTAAGTTTCTATGAAACTCAGTCAGTTTTAAAGCTAAATCGATGGAAATTGAAGCTGTTTACGTAAATACCAAGCTTCTTCTCTCTTTGCCCTTCGTATTGTGACGTTTACCTGTTTAAACAACATAACATAACGAGAAGAATCATCCCTCAGTTGCATAAATAGATAATAAAAATCTTACTTTATTGTGTGATTATGAAATACACCTTATAAAAAAATATGTATAATATATTTCACAACAAAATATATATATATATATATATATATATATATATATATATATATATATATATATATATATATATATATATATATATATATATATATATATATATATATATATATATATATATATATATATATATATATATATATATATATATATATATATATATATATATATATATATATATATATATATATATATATATATATAAAAATCATTTATTTCAGGTTTGAAAAACTCAAAAACAGTTATGTCATATTATACCTTTATCATAGTAATTTATCCTATATAAATGAGTATATAAATGAGTAGCGTTGGTCCAAACCTAACTACAATATTACTATTTCACAACAAAATATATATATATTTATATATATATATATATATATATATATATATATATATATATATATATATATATATATATATATATATATATATATATATATATATATATATATATATATATATATATATATATATATATATATATATATATATATATATATATATATATATATATATATATATATATATATATATAAAAATCATTTATTTCAGGTTTGAAAAACTCAAAAACAGTTATGTCATGTTATACCTTTATCATAGTAATTTATCCTATATAAGTGGGTATATAAATGAGTAACGTTGGTCCAAACCTAACTACAATATTACTATTTAATATCAAGCATTATCAAGACCTGTTACGAATTACTAAGATACCTTTTATAACTCGGGTATACCACTAAAAATATAATGTGCGTAATATGTATTTAAAATAAAAATTTCGATAAATAATATTAAAACAAATATCATTTTACTACCTTCATTATTATCGTCATTGTTGTAATCGTTATCATTGTAGTCTGCTGTAGCATTACTCTCTGCGGATGCAGAACTAGATGATTTGGAATCATCAGATGACGCTTGCGCGTTTGCAGAGGCTGAAGATGATGATTCTTAAACCAAAAAATAATAGAATCAATACATTTGGTATTATTTGCAGAGGCGTTTTAATTGAGCCCACTTAGAGAGGCAAGTTTTTGATCTATATTGATTTTATTTTTGGTACCTCTTTTAACATAACATCTCGAAAAGGTGTATTGGGGAAAAACGTCGAACTTGAACAAATTCTACTAGTTAGCCAATTGGGAATACTTGAAAAATATTTGTGCGCGCTTTTGTAACTTTCAAAACTTCTGTCTTTTTAACTTTATCATCCCTAAAGAGTGTTAAGCTAATACAGCACAGTGGCTACCTATAACGCTTTATTCCGCACATGGCAGGGTAGGCAGAGGGAACTGCAGGAACTATAAGAACCTAGTGTTAAGACACTCCGTTACTTAGTCCCTGCTTACTCCGTCCTCACTTTCCGCCGTTTTCGAGGCATTACGTGTTGAGTGGCGGACGCCGCGCTTTGCCTTAGATGTCAGAGCGAAGAAAATGGAAATAGAAAAATCCATCTTCGCCTACTGAGGATCGAACCCAGTAACCGTCGCGTTACAGGCAGGCAGTCCTACTCGGGTGCATGAATTATTTTCATTGTTTCCGTACTGGCAACAAGCCAAAGCACGACGATAACCTTCATCAGTCAACACGTAATGCCTGGTATGGCCGAAAGTGGGGAATGAAGACTTAATTTTTTAGAGAAATCTCTTATTTTTACTCATACGTAAAAAAATTAACTTTTATAGCGTTTGTTTGCATGTCTGTTCGTTTGTCAAGATCTTTTTTCTGAAGATTATGAAGGTATCATGCTAAAGTTAATATAAATGATGCAGGCCTATAATTAATTAAAACGAAAATAAGATAAAGCGCAGTTTAATAATAATAAAATTCACTATGTAATAAAAACTGGAAGTTTCAATTTAATGCTTCACACAAAAAGAAAAGTACATACTATGGAATTTGTTCGGAAACCGCACTTAGGTACAAATACTATTCGCGTTTAAACAATGATTTCTGTAATACCGTTCAAAATATGGATATATTTTGAATGTATTACATTTTTTATAATCTGTAATCTATTATAATTAAATATTTTTTATTTATATACTTAAATAAGCTTAAAGAGACGCAGGTAAGGTACAGAGGCGTAAGCGTCTGCCTGTAAACGCGACGGTTTGAGGGAGGAACACGCAATGCCGCGGGACTAAGCAACGGAGTGTCTTAACACTAGGTTCATATGGTTCCTGCAGTTCCCTCTGCCTACCCTTCAATATGTGGGATAAAGGGTGAAATAATAGATTATTTTTAAAATGTATAGAAAAATCATCAACAAATTATTACTTAAATTTTACAGAGAAAAGAATTACAAAATAAAATATAATCACCTGTTAAGACACATGTTACACATATGTAAATGATGGTTAATAAATAGATAACTTTTACCATTGTCAATAACGTTATCGATGTGTATAATAAGAATAACTGCTCCGTCTTTTATGAAGCAAGTTATAACATTTGTTCAAACACGATATATACTTTAATAGCTATAGAAATGTCAATAAAACGTTTTAATACTAAAAAATACACATTGATTCCCTTGCTCGATTAAACACACGATAAAAATGGAGAAAAAAATCAGAAATCAGAACGCTTGGTACAAAAAACTGAAGAAATTACTCCATAATAAAACAAAAATATAGTAATTACAAGAAAACTCTTATAATTAAATATATAACATATTAAACATATTTCATATATATGCTGGTATACAAGTTGAATGCTATTATTGTCGATATATGCGGCAAATCTTTTTTTTATATTCCCTATTTTTGACATTTGACGTAAATCTTTTGTTATTGTGCAAAAAGACAGACTTAGTAAAATAAATTTTGTGTTATAAACATATTAAATAAACAATAACATAACAAATAATGGAAACTATTAAATACATCACTGATAACCGTATCCTATATAAATTTCTTTATGAGTACGAAAACGGCAGTTGGTTCGTACTAAAATTGCTTTTATTATTATATATATTTAAATTATTATTATTGAGAAAGTTTCGTATATGACATTCAGCATACATTCTCCCATTTTACGTTCAATATTCTTCTTCGATTTTAGTTTGGCTCTTGCATATTATATTAGAGTAAGCCTGAGAATTATAAAGGATTTGTAATTTGTCTTGTCTACGGTATCAAGCATCGTACCTTCGCGCATTCGTACCTATTGCGCATTCGTACCTATTGCGTATTTTGATGATTACTACTTAAAAAGAACTTAGAATTGACAAATATGAATTTGCGGTCATATCGACTGGTCTTCTTTGCCTACACACACATAACCTGTCATTAACCCCTTCATACATATTCTCCGGAAGTCCTCATGCTTTTTACGTGACCTACCTCCAGTATCTTTGAAACGTAGTATATCTTTTTACCATTGCGTAGTATATCTTTTTTACCATTCTTTCGTCACTCATTCTTTCGACATGCCCACATGCGAACTATATGTGCTATTCTGTGTATCTCTTCTATGGGGATTTGGTCAGCTAAGCTGACTCCGCATATTCATCTTTATTTTAATTTTTTTCTGTAATACCCACGTTTCACTGCCATATAACAGCGTTGGAACCAGAACTGCATTGTGTACGGCCAAACGTGCAGCGACGCTGACGTTCTGCCGTCTCAAGAAAGCAGCTAAGGCAACATTCATTCTGTTACCGGCAGCAACACACCTACATCATCATCACACAATCGATCCCACATCCATTTCGTATTTACCATCTCTACTTAACATACTTCCCAAGAATACTACTTTATTCACTTGTTCTAATGAATTTCCATTCACAAAAATCTTGCATTTTATCCTTTTCTCGTCTCTTTCAAATACCAGAACCTTTGTCTTACTTGCATTTAGGCTTAGACCACTAATTTCACACCCGTCTTTTAGAACCAATGCCTGCAACTTACATTCTGATGATGCAATAAGTATTGCATCATTTGCATACAACAAGCAATTTACCCCCTTTTTACTCTCATGTCACTTTCTTTCAGTTTACATTTTATGTGAAATGAACTACAGTATAACTTTGTAAAGGTTTTTTTTTTTCTGGAATATACATGTATAGAAAAAATTGGAAATCCTTTATGTAATTTGGAGAAAACTGTCTTGACAGATACAGCAAGATCCTGAAAGGTTTCTTTTTTATCTTTTAAAGAACGGACCCCTTAAAAACAACGTAAAGTCGAAGTTATTCAAACTTAAAAGGCGGCGTTATTTTCTACCACTGCGTGGCGCAGCACATGATTGTAAACGTGACTGTTGTAGGTTCAATTCCCTATCGAGGAGAATGTATTACTTAATTACCTCGCTCTGATAACAAGCAACAGCAAGCAACAAGTTGAGTTGCACCACTTAACACACAGTGTCCCAATGTTGGACGAAAAGTGGAGAACGGAGTGATTTAACAATTGGTTCAATATTCATATTGTTGTAAGTTTGCATATGTCTGGCTGACTACCTTGCCTATGTTTGGTTACGTGGTCCCTTGAGTATCCCGGGATGCTATCAAGTGCATTAAATTAAAAATTTAAATGTCCTCAACTAGGGTCTTATAAAATTTTCTCTTCGTTTTGACACTTGGTTTCTCAGCAAAGAACGCAATTTTTTGTAGTTTGATAGCCAATTTTATCGCGTGCTTATTCGAAGAAGTAAATATACAAATAACTCGACTAATCTATATAAATAATACTATTCCTACTTAATTAATACAAAATTGGCACTAGCAGCACAACACTGACAAACTTTAACAACTGTTAATTATAATCGAGCAAAAATCGAATAATATCACACCGACCGACTGAACGCAATAGAAACGTCTGAGCTCCGCCAAGCGCTATAAGTAGTCAATATTTTATTTTGTATTTTAAAAAAATCAAAGCTTCTTTCAAAGTAACTACTCTAATCTCTAAAGACCTGAGCTTAAATTGAAGCTAGACGTGATCTCATAACAAATATAAAATCATTAAAAATATATAACAAATATTTCCATGTCTGTGTCTTAATACGGGCTGTTAATATATTTAAGAGTTTGTAGATTATTATTTTCTTGTTGACCTTCAAATACTCAAGTAATGTACGATTCAAGAAAGATGACCACTGCGCAGAAGTAATATTTTAGGTCCCTTTGGAGGTATGAGGTGAGGCGCGAGTGGAATGCTTCAAGATCGGAGCGACGCCATTGGTGCGCGCGAGTCTCGTCATAGGCTCCCAAGTACAGTCGAAAAGAAGTGTTTCTTTGTTTTAATTATTTTTATGTATTCACGCTTTATCCCGCACATGGCAGGGCAGGAACCATAGTAACCTAGTGTTAAGACACTCCGTTGCTTACTCCCTGTTTTCTCCGTTCCTGCTTTTCACCTTTTTCCAGGCGTGTTGTTATAAATTGCATTTTTATTTGTTAACTTTTAGTTGATTGCAATATTTTTTTAAGATTTATTGTTGTATGGTAAAAATAATAAATAAGTTCCAACTTATTTGTTATTTTTACCATTTAGAAATATCACGAGAAAATGCAAAGCTTTCAGCAGGTAGTCGTTCGATATAGGACGCGTTGTAGATTTCATTAAAGAAATATTCTATCTGATAGGACTTAAGGATTGGAAAAAACTATGAGACAAAGTAAAATCTACAGAAGAAAACTATTTTAAGTGACCACATCGTTGAAGAATCGAGAGGAAGGTTTATATGTATAGCACGTACATTAAATTTTTCGAAGCCTTCGAACAAACTTTAAAATATTATTATCCCTTAACAATTTTCTTCATGAGTGTACGTGCGCAGATGGCCTTGTGGTCTTCTTCCGAGAATCGTGCAGTAAACATCGTGTTTTCCAACTAAATTGTTTATTTATTGCGGATCTCTTTAAGTATTGACGATGAACGTTGATTAACGTAATGATAGTTAATATATGTTTTTATGTATTATAAATTTCAAGAGCAATTTTTTAATAATTCAATTATTCAGGTAAATTATAAACAAAAAAATATAATAAACTAATAATATTACAGGCTATAATAAAATTATTATTAAATTAGTAGCAGAGGCGTAAGCGTCTGCCTGTAAACGCGACGGGTTTGATTTCCACTTGGGGGAGATGGATTTTGCTATTTCCATTTTCTACGCTCTAAAAACTAGGCAAAAGCGCTGCGTTGAGTCCCATCACTTAGCACACACTGCCTTGAAAAAGGTGGAAAGCGGGGACAGATAAAACAGGGACTAAGCAACGGAGTGTCTTAACATTAGGTTCATATGGTTCCTGCAATTTCCTCTGCCTACCCTGCCATGTGCGGGATAAAGCGTGAAGCTACAAATAAAATTGTCTATAAATTCAAAAATATTGTCATTTGTCTTTAATTTATCAGAAAAAACAAGTCAAATGGTAGACAGGTACTGAGCTTTTTTGTTTCAGCTCATATTATCATAAGAGTATTGTCTTTTATCTGGCATTTTTCAGGCAATTTTTTAGAAAGTGGTAAAACTGGCGTTTAGTGTTAACTAACTTACTAAGTTATGTATACTATATTATATAAAAAGTCTCCCGCCACGTCAATCTATTTGTCGGTTTGGAATAATCTCGAAAACTACTTAACGAAATTTTATACAGTTTCAACAACTGAGAGAGTGATCCCTGGGGAAAGTTTTATTTTATAATAAGTTTTAGTTTGTGCAAACTTATAATATTTCGATGATATTAGTTCAAAGTGTCGGGAAAAATTAAGCTGATCGATGGAAAGTTCGAAAACTTGCCCTCTTGTTATAAGCAATACAACTTATCATGGAATTGTTCTTCTTCATTAATCATAGACAAAAAAGTTCGCCTAAATATATGTATATTTTCACAATTTTGCTTTTAACATATTTTTGCTTTTAAAATGACTACAAAATTATGAATTTTTTGTGCATTTGCGCATTTTGAAAAATTAAAATACCTTATTAATAAGCAACACTTAAATAATATTTTTACGAAAAAAAAAGAATAATTGCAATGTGCCGTCGTAGACAAAGTGCAGTTTAGCCTTAACGTGTTTCAGTTTACATAACGGGTGAAGTCGTGTGCTGGCCCCTACTATACTAAAAATATTAATTACTTTGTTATAGGCACTAAACCGTATAATAGAATATAAATGCTTAATATAGATCCAATTGATATACAGCCATCTCTTTTAAACCATACTTTCTTTGTATGTGTTCGTTTCAACGTTACATAAGCGAAAGGCGAAAATAAGAAGAAATATCATTTAGTACCATCGTCGTGACGTCTTTTAGTTCGATTCTCACTCGGGGAAGATGAAATTTTATACATATACATAACAGGGTAGGCAGAAATAGCATAGTACCAAGTGCGGAATCACTTACCGCCTTCATTTAAACAAAAACTTTATCTTGTGACCAAAGAGAAAAGCGCAAAGTATAAATAAGAATCGAACCCAAAAACGCTAGTAAACAGATATGGCACAGCAGTATGGCAACAGAAGTATGGCACGTGTGGGTCAGGACGGACATCATAATGTTTGTAATTACTTATAAAAATATTCTCACAGTTACTTTTACTCCTTACTTAGTTTTAGGGAATGGTCAATTTTCGGATTTTTCATGAATATCATCGAAACTATTTATTTTAAAAAATTAAAAAATATATATTCGAGATCCTGATAACAAGCCCTTTCATTTGATATATGACTCAGTAAGGTAAGCAATTTTTTTTTAATTACCTAATTTATCCCCCGAAAATTACCCTTATTTCAAAAAAATATTTTTTACGTTACACATATGTGTTTGGGTCTGGGCATTACACCATCCTGCCAAATTTCACCTGATTCAGTATAGTAAATTCAGAGAAAATTGGCTGTGACAGACGGACGGACAGGAACACGAGTGATTCTATAAGGGTTCCGTTTTTTTTATTTTTGTAAGGAACCCTAAAAAAAGAAACTGTGTAAATAACATTCATTGTATTTATAATTTTAAATATATTAGGAATTTAAATATCTATCTAATCGACTAGGTTATAGCACACAATTCACCAAGGAAACAGTGGTCACAAAAAAACGTAAAGGTGTCAACTCCACGCCAATCAGCTTCAGGCGTGCTATAAGCGCGGCTGCGGCAAGGACATATGCATAGGTCGCCGTCTGCTAGTTGACAGGTAGGCAGCTAGCTACATATATTTTTTAGTATAATAAAAATATTCGATGTTGTATATCTGTATATATCTATCATAATATCAATGTGATTTAAATTAAATAAGGTATTCAGAGGGTGTCTTGCCAATTATCTGCCCAAAAGGCACACGGGTTCGCGACCCCGGATCCTCGTGCTGGGTATGACTAGGACGTCGCCGTTAAACGACGCGCAGGCACATCACCCTTCACCTGTGACAAGTGACACTTTTATTGTATTGAATAAGAACGACGTTCAATCTGAATTTCGATATTGTGTACATGTCTCGTCATAATATCAAATGATACTGATAGAGGATTATCTTGCCCATAAGAGTAGCTTGTTGCCGGCTTAATTTGATAGTTTCTTAATCTCGATTGTTGTCTTCATAGCTAACATTGCATATTGGTAACCTGATGATAAAAAGATTATTCTTTAGGGACTTGCAATAAACATGATAACAGAAAATAAAGTTTGCTGGTTGCTAATATGTTGCCTTGTAAATTTAAATTGTTACACTGACTAAATAGTAGAGAATTATCTTATTGTCATATAAATTACCAAATAAATAGAATTGATTAGCTACTATTATTAATACATTATATAATTTAGACACTATTAATTATTATTCTCCATAATTACAGTGGTTTTAATTGTTAGTTGTAATGGCTACCAATTAAATACTTGTAGACAATTAATTGGCGTTATAATTAATATGAATCTAATATATGTTATACTTTTCTTTTATTTTATTTTGTATTTAACATCTTTCAGAGCTATTAACTAAATTAAATACTACTTACCAATATAGTTCCTTGCGCCGGCACTAAAGGGCATAAATGCACCAGCAACGGGCGGTGGTCTGGATATAAATCTGTCAGGGTTGAACTCCTCCACATCTGAATCAAATCAGATTAAAATATAAAAAACAGTGCACCAGTTACAATTGATAATTAAGTAAAACTGATATCACCAAACTAGAGGACATGACAAAATTACAAAGTTTAAAATAAACAAATCTTGAATTTAAATATATTACATATTACGGAAATAAAACAATACTTACGTAAAGGAGTTTCTTGTACCGTTTTCCTGTTAATGATTGGTACAGGTGGATAAAGTCGTAGTGACTCTCTTATAACGGCGTCTAAATATTTTAGTTTCTGTAAATCAGCTATTTCTATTGGTTTGTTTGGACCTAGTACTTCTAATATTCTGAAAAAAAAAAAATATATGAATATTTTTAGAAACGAAAAATATTCCAACTGACTTGATTTCAATTAAATAATATTTATCCCAATGGGTTATGGACCACTAAACATATACGAGTAGGTACCTTTATTTCTAATGTAAAAATCATTTAGCTTAAATACAATGAAACAAAATAAAAACACTCTTACTCTTGATAAGCATTTTCTTGTATATCAGGATGATGTGACAGCTGTTTTGTTATCACAAAACATGACCCTGTATCACTTCCTGCCACAGCCAATGTAAGTACTTCGTCACGCAACTCTTCGAGTGTATATTTTTTCCACTTTCTTCTGACATTTTCATCATTGACTCCAGAAAACTTTCCATGAGTATAGTTGAAGGTTCAGCTGAAAATTTAAAAGGGATAATTTGGTAAATTTTAGTATAAAATTATTATTGCAGTGATTTTATCCTCAATTTAACTTACGCTTACTTTTTGTCATTTTTGCGTAACCCCATCAAAAAGTGACACTATATAGGGGGGCCTATATAGTGTCATTTTATTTTATGACGCTAAAAATAAAATATATAAAATTTTGAAATTCACTTATCAGTCATAGTAATAATGTAAAGATCAGAGTTCATTCTATATTCTATGTATTAACAGTAATACAAATAATATTTATGATATGATCGTTCGATCGTATTATAAGTTAAAAAGGTTACTTACCATTTGGTGTATTGATTGATGGTTGTATTTAGGTTTGCAATTTTATGCTATGTACGGTCATATCAGCAATGTATATGCATATAAACTTTGCTAAATTTATTTAAATTTCTAGCAATTTATTTAAATCTTCAGATTTTTTCTAGCAAACTTTTCCTATCTGCCATTATCTAAACTATAATGAAAAAATTGATCATAGTGATTTAGAAATTCAAAGCGACTAAGCAACGGAGTGTCTTAACACTAGATCCCCACGGTTCCTGCAGTTTCCTCTGCCTACCCTGCCATGTGCGGGATAAAGCATGAAGCTACGAAGGTAAAATTAACCTTAAAGAGCACGTTCACAATTATTTTATTTTATTCTATTAGGAAAACTTACAGCTAATTTAACAATATAGTTCTTAAACTAAGTAACTAGAAGCTAATTACAAGTTTTCACAAATAGTAACTATGTTATATAGTACAATTCACCCTTTTCGAATAGTTATTTATTGATAGAGAGAAGAGAGCAAATACAGACAAATAACAATATAGGTTTACTTAATATTAGTTATTACATTCACTGTGCTTTAAAAGTATGTTTGTTAATTGACGGCGAACACTGTTCATATTGCCCATAAACAGGTCTACATTAGGTTCATGATAAATTGAGTTTATGAGACGGGAAGCGCGAATAATTAAACCGATACGTCCTAAGTTTGTCTTAGAGGAAGAAACATGTAAAATAGTTTTGTGTCTTGGTATTCTAGTGGGAACTGCTATGTCTAGTTTAGCAAGTAATGCAGGACAATCAATTGATCCTCTAAAAAGATTTATTATAAAACAAATATCTGCAATATTTCTTCGAATGAATAAGGGAACGAGATGCAGGTCAGTACAGTTTTTTATATAGGTTGATTTAGGAAGTCGAAATTTATTTGAGATGAATCGAATAAATTTATGTTGAATAGATTCCAACTTATCACGATATGTTTGATAACAAGGATTCCATATTTGAGACGCGTATTCTAAGTGACTGCGGACCAAAGAACAATAGAGAATTTTTATGGTTTTCATTTTCTTAAATGGTTTACTAGCTCGTATAATAAATCCTAATGCTTTATAAGCTTTGCTTGTAATGTCTATATGCTGATCAAAAATAAGCTTAGTATCATATACAATGCCCAGATCTTTTACTTGAGTTTAATCTAGTTAAAATCTGATTTTTTAATCAATAATCGAAATGAAAAGGTTCTCTTTTTCTGCTAAATGAAACTACATTACATTTACTAACGTTGAGATCCAATCTATTCACTGAACAATAATTATTAAAACTATTAAGATCTTTTTGAAGTTTATTGGCATCAGTAATATTATTAACACAACGAAAAACCTTAAGATCGTCAGCAAAAAGTAAAAATTTTGAATCATCGAAGCAATTATCTATATCGTTAATGAAAATAATGAATAGAAATGGACCTAATAATGACCCTTGCGGCACACCTGAAGGTACAGTCGACCAGTTAGACTTAAAGCCATTGAGTACAACTGTTTGTAATCTATTACTTATGTACGATGAGAACCATCGAAATAGGTCACCTCTTATTCCCATATTGGCTAGTTTAAGCAAGAGCAAATTATGGTCGATTTTGTCAAACGCTTTGCTAAAATCTGTATATATAACATCAATTTGATTGTGATTATCAACATTCCCAGTCAGAAAGTCTGAAAATAATGCCAAATTAGAAACAGTTGATCTGCCTTTTACAAATCCGTGTTGATGGTGGTTAAATTGGGACTTGATTGCACTGTAACATTGATCATATACGATTCGCTCAAAAACTTTTGCTACCAGACATAACTTAGAGATCGGTCGATAATTTTCGACTTTCTGTTTCGAGCCTTTTTTATGAATAGGAGAAATAAAAGCAGACTTCCATATTAATGGCATGTGGCCTTCGTTAATAGATCTCTTAAAAAGTATTTACAATGGCTGTGCTAATTGTCTAGAGTAATTAATAAGAAATTGTGCAGGTATTTCATCAGGACCAGCCGATTTATTAGGTTTAATGGCTTTTAGCGCTTTTTCAAATATTGTAGGAATAATTTCTATTGTTGAGATATCGCCTTTCGAATAGTCAGTTAATGTCGTAATAGTATGCAAATTTGTTGATACAGATGAGGCAGTCGTTTTTTGGTAAGTTGAGAAAAAATAAGACGAGAAGAGTTCACAAATACCTTCACCGGTATTTGAAGAAATGTTGTTGTACATCATTGTACTTGGGTAATAACCATGTGAGTTCTTGGAATAACTATTGTTCATAAAAGACCAAAATTGTTGTGAGCTACGACTAATCGACTCCTCCGTATTATTAATGTAAGAAGAATAACAACTGTCTTCTTTTAATTTAACTCGCATTCTAAGTAAGTCATAAGTTAACTTATCATTTAGATTATTGTATACCTTGAATTTTGATAAGTATTTATATTTTTCTTTTATTAATTTGATTAATTTAGCATCGTACCATGGGGAATATTTGTTAGTTTTACTTTTAGAGATAGGAATATATTTATCACGAAGTTCATATAAAATTTTATAAAATGCTCTCACAGCAGAATCAACATCACCTACGTGTAAAAGAAATTCCCAGTCATACTGTGATAAAGCTTCATTTATTAATTCATAATTACCCTTTTGATACGCGTACATACATCTTGGTGACATAGAAAGCAATTCCAAAGATGTAAGAGGGTATCTAATGCAGAGAGCCTTGTGGTGCGGATCTTCGGGTACAAGAGGATCGTCACAATGAGAAACTTCAGCAATTTTATTCGACAATACTAGATCCAAAATGCGGTTGAAATTATTCTTAATATTATTATACTGATTTAGGTTACAAATATTTAATATATAAATAAAGTTACTAATATGATTTTCTGATAAATTAAGCGGTTGAAGACGCTCATCAGATTCTACCCAATTAATTGAACTCATGTTAAAGTCTCCTAGAATCAAAAAGTTATCAGCGCTGTGATCATTATCATTAAATTATCATTAAATTTATCATTAAATAAACTAAGCGGATTATATACAAAATAAAATATTTAAAAAATAAAAAGCAGTAATTCATCAATAACAATAATAAATGTCCTGGACCTTAGGTTGGGTTAGTGGTAAAACTTAGTAAATCTTTGTAAGAATCTATTTAACTATATTAGATTTATTCCTAGTCAGCTTAAAAGAAGATTTATTTTTGGATAAGATATAACCAATATTACCCTTCCCCTCCGGACCTCGACAACGAGCAGACTTGCCAAAAACTTAGTGCTACTTTTTTTTTTCAAAACAAATAATGTAATTCTAAAACATAATATTCATCCTAATAAATAAGAGTGCATAAGTTGTAAGGAGTTGCAACTGCAGTCACATACCATCGCATCACGTCACAGGCACGTAAGCAAACAGTTTTTATACGTAATCGCGAAGCTCCGCCCCAACGTGGCGTCGCTTACTAGGACTACAGCGATAATAAGCTACGGAAGCCACGCCTTCCTCGTCTACGCTACATAGTACGCTACCACTGCTACGGCATACTTATGTGCTCCTGGTACTTTCGACTATGCAATAAGTGTGTTTTTTGAATAAAATAAGGATCGCTTAAATAAATAGAATTTTTAAAATCGTTTGGATGTTCTTTTTCGTTAGGACACCTAACGATAAATAAAGTATAAGACAGAGGCAACCATATTTCTAGCAACTCCGTCCCTATAATCTGAGGGCCCGCTCCTACATCACTACTGCACACAAACAAAATCTACAAATTGTTCATGCCCAAATCTAGAGCAGGTTGATCATATAAAATACTTAGGAGTGACCCTAGATTGCAACTTAAACATTAAAAAACACATAAATAAACTAAGCGGATGATTAAATAAAATGATCTACATATTTAAACTAACTTTTTGAATTCTATTTTTTAAGTAAGACTCGATTAAACTAAGAGCAGCGGTGTTTACACCATAATGACTAAGTTTTAAAAGTAAAGTTTTGTGCTCAACACAGTCAAATGCTTTTGATAAGTCACAGAATACACCAATAGCATTCTGTGAAGCTTCCCAGGCTTCATAGATATGTTGTAAGAGCCTAGCTCCTGCATCAGTTGTACTACGACCTTTAGTAAATCCGTATTGTTCGGGATGCAATAATTTATTATTATTAAAGTGCATAAGCATTTGGTTCAATATTATCTTTTCATAAATTTTGCTCAAAGCGGGTAATATAGAAACTGGTCTGTAATTATTAACATCTAATTTATCACCAGATTTAAATAGTGGCACTACTTTGCTGCATTTCATTAGATCGGGGAATATTCCTGAATCTATACACTGATTAAAAATAGTAGCTAAACATGGAGATATAACATCTATAATATGTTTAACCACGTTTACTGAAACGCCCTATAAATCACCCGTATTTTTCATTTTAAGGGACTGAAAAACTTTAATTACGTGAAGTAATTATATGCAGCATTAATATGTTTAAATTCAAAAGAAACTTTGCATTTACTGACGTTACTGTTCAATAGCGCAAGTGCTTCTATCGAGGAAGAGGCGAGGTTACTTGTTAAATTAATAGGGATATTACAAAAATAATTTTCAAAAACGTTTGCGACTTTCCTATCTGCGTTAATTTTATATCCATTACTTAATATTTCATACCTCAGGTCACGGGACTTAACTTTATCGGTCACACTACTTATAATATTCCAGGTTGTTTGAATTTTATTTTCAGAATTTACAATTTTGTTTTTAAAATATATTGATTTCGCTTGCCCGCAAACTATTTTAAAAATTTTAGAGTATTTTTTTACATATTCTACAAAATCGGGAGAAAAATTGTATTGCTTTTCTTCATAAAGCTCAAATAATTTATTCCGGCTCTTAAAAATACCCGCTGTAGCCCAATCACTAAATTTTGTTATTTTATTTTTGTCAACGATCCTAACCTTAAATACTTTATTAAATTCATTATTAATATTCTTAAATAATGAATTATATAATTTAATAGGGTCTTTCTGTTTAAACGAAGACGAGTCGGGAATTTGTGTACAAACATTATTTTTAAAAGTTAATAATTTATGTTTAGTTATTGGTCTGTACTTTATCAATTGCTTCTGTTTATCAAAAGAATTATGCACCGAAATTCTTTGCCCGCAGTGGTCTGACCTTAATTTACTAAAAATTTCTTTATCTAAAACCTCACAATTGCAAAAAATATTATCTATACAAGTAGTACAGTTTTTCTAGTGGGTTCAAGAAACAAAGGCTTTAAATTATAACACTTAAACAAGGCGAGTAACCTAGATACATGCGATGATTGTACTAAAATATCAACGTTAAAATCACCGCATATTATTAAATCTTTTTGTGACACACACAATTGTTTGAGGACATCATCTAATGTTTCCTCAAACAAACAAAATTCCCCCGAGGGGGGCCCGGAACACACAGACTATGATAAACCGCTCCAGTTCCACACAGGCCAGTTCGATAGTGCGCTCAATAGAGAGACTAACAATGTCCCTTCGGTTTTTACAAGGTAAATTATTGTGCACTAATATGAGTGATCCACCATGAATTGCAGTCTCTCTAAAGAACGCACTTGACAAACTGAAATTATCTACATTAATAATATTATTTGTACTAGACAACCAGTGTTCAGTAATACATAGGATATGTATATTAGTATCCCTAATAAACAATTTAATTTCTAAATCTTTGCCGGAAAAGTCTTGTATATTTTGTTGAACAATATTAATATGAGGTGGCTTTTTCATTGTCTTAATTTCTAGTTTAAATAATTTTCTGTACTTGAATTAGTACACTTGTTAATTATATAAGCAGTGGTATTGCTACCACACTCAATAAAAACATTGTCAAAAGACTTATTAGTTACGTCATAAGTAACTTTATCTTGAACATTACTAGCTAACAATGTAGCTATATGTCGTTTACACTTTAAAGGTAGATACATTGTATCCCTTGTTAATTTAAAAGATGATACAAATTTATTTGTATCAAAATAAAAAATAGCCTCACTGTGGTGAATTGTCAGATTATACAATAATAGGTTTAATTTATATATGTGCTCGTTTTGCTTTTTACTAAGGCTGTTACAATATTGAAAAGCACATATAATAAATTTGCATTTTGTACTACTGCTTATTGTTAACAATTTTTCGACACATTTAATAATTTGACTTCGTTTAATGCCTAAACTGTCACCTATCATTAAAATGACATTACTATTTGTATTAAGTTCATTACAATTAATTTATATATATATATATATATATATATATATATATATATATATATATATATATATATATATATATATATATATATATATATATATATATATATATATATATATATATATATATATATATATATATATATATATATATATATATATACATATATATATATATATATACATATATATATATATATATATATATATATATATATATATACATATATATATATATATATATATATATATATATATATATATATATATATATATATATATATATATATATATATATATATATATATATATATATATATATATATATATATATATATATATATATATATATATATATATATATATATATATATATATATATATATATATATATATATATATATATATATATATATATATATATATATATATATATATATATATATATATATATATATATATATATATATATATATATATATATATATATATATATATATATATATATATATATATATATATATATATATATATATATATATATATATATATATATATATATATATATATATATATATATATATATATATATATATATATATATATATATATATATATATATATATATATATATAAAAATGATTCCTAGCAATTTGAGATAATAAAATATAATTTTGTTTTTCGAACTTTTAGCTTTGAGGCTGGACAGAATTTACAATTGGTACACTATTTTACAACTTAATGGTATCCGTAAATCATTTTATGCAAGCTTTAGAGATAGCGTTACACTTTTTCACAATGTTACCTCGTTTTTAACTGAACAAGGTCAAAACAATACCTAGCCGCTGATTGATAAGCCGCTAAAATATAAGGTAGAAATATAAAAATGAATTAGAAACGTGGCGTTAAGTACATTCGCAGCAACCAACCCGAAGTGGCGTGTAGGTACTCGTGCCACGCGGGCGGCCGGCCGACTGGCGCGGTGACGTAACGAGATCGCGCATTAGTATGATATGGTGAGGTAATTTATATTTTTTGTAGTTATCGATAAACTTTAAATCTTTTTTCGGGATTTACACAGATTTTTAATTAATTAAAATAACAGATTTTTTAATTATTTTAATAAATATATATATATATATATATATATATATATATATATATATATATATATATATATATATATATATATATATATATATATATATATATATATATATATATATATATATATATATATATATATATATATATATATATATATATATATATATATATATATATATATATATATATATATATATATATATATATATATATATATATATATCTAAGGTAGGGAAATGTAATTGTAAGTGTAATTTAATAAGATTAGTTCGAAATAGAGTATTGTATGCTATTTTTAGGGCTTTGTTTTGGATACCCTGGAGCTTGTTATAGTTAGTACGGCAAGTGCTGCTCCACACGGGGCATGCATAGGTAATGATCGGTCGCACCAATGTAGTGTACACTCTCAGCTTGGTGTTACTACTTAATATTGACTTACGGTTGAGTAAGGGCGATAAGGCGTTTAGTGCTTTCATACCTCTAGTAAGTAATTTGGATGTATTTTCGGTCCAGTTAAGCTTCGCATCGAGAACTGTACCGAGATATTTGACTGACCGACTCCAAGGGATATCGAAGTTTGCTACTTTTAACCGTCGTGTTGGGACTTTGCGCTGTCTAGTAAAGATGATGGCCTCTGTTTTAGACGCATTGATTTTGAGCTTCCATCTGTCAAAGTAGTCACAAAGGGAGTCGATTGACAGTTGGAGCCGGCCAATGATAAGGTCTACATCAGCAGAAGTGGTGTAACAGGCCGTGTCGTCAGCGAAGCATGCTAGATTCGTTCTGGGTTGGATAGGGATGTCATTGATAAAACACAAAAAGAAGTAGGGGCCCAATATGGATCCCTGTGGGACTCCTGCAGGGACTGATCTGGGACAAGAAATCGAGTCTTGAAGTTGAACCTGAAAACTTCTGAAAGTCAGGTACGAGTTCATGAGTTTTACAAGGTGGGCGGGTATTCCAAGTAACAGCAACTTGTGGAGGAGTCCTTGGGTCCAGACGCAATCGAATGTTTTTTCAATATCTAATAGAAACATCCCTGTAGATTCTCTTGCATTTAGACCCATAGATGCAGCTTCGGCCACTCTAGCAAGTTGCTGCACTGTAGAATGACCCTGGCGAAACCCGAACTACTCATTTATCAGTTGGTTGTGAGACGCTTGTTTGAGTCGGACATAAATTATTTTTTCAAAGAGTTTGCCAACAAAAGGAAGTAGGCTGATAGGGCGATATGAAAATGGGTCTGAAGGGTCTTTACCAGGTTTACGTAAAGGTATAACTTTCGTACATTTCCATAAATCAGGAAAGTAATGAGACAATAAACAGGAATTGAAAATTTTTGTCAGAAGTATTATGCATTTCCTGGATATACTCTTGATTAAAAGGTTGGATATCTGATCTAGACCAGGCGCTTTTCGTGGCTTTAGCGATTTGATGCATTTTATGACGTCAGCTGGACGCACAAGAAGGGACTTATCAAGTGAGGACTGGGACTCTAGGGTGGACATTGATAAATCTACTCTTTGACTTTCGTCACTAGGCCAATTTTGCGTAAGTAGCATGTTGCTAATAAAACCATCAGCTAAGAGCTTGCATTGTTCCTTCTGGCAGGGCGTCATAGTGCCATTAGCTCGTTTTAATGCAGGAACACTAGTGGTGCTAGTAGATGCTCGGGCACATTTAGATAGTCGCCAGATATCGGAATTAGGATTATCAACCCTTTTTAGTTTCTGGTTCCATTCAACGTCGTTTAGTTTCTGGTTCCAACAACGTAATTTAAGGTGAGTGATCCTATTCAATAAATAGCGCCGTACTTTCACGTTCGGTTCTATTAGGACATATCTACGAAAGCGGTTCTTGCGTTTTATAAGTCTCTTAATATGCCTTGGTAGGGCAGAGAGACTCCACGGCTTCATAGTTGTGACTGGAACACTTAAATCTCTACTCAGTAGAAGTGTTTTCTGGAAGCTTACTATTTCTTTGTCTATTGTATCTTTATTAAAGAATGTTTGAGAAGTCAGTGTAACCTGGTTATTAAGGTGGGCGCGGAACTTTGACCAGTCGGCTTTTGCGTAGTTATATTTTTGGATTGGAATTCTTTCAATTTTGACAAGGATTTGTACTAAAACAGGAAAGTGATTAGACGATAAGGCTGGGATGGTCTTTATGGAATTTTTAGCAAGTAACAGGTCTGGAATGGAAGATTTATACTTAACGCTGTAGTGAACAAGTGTGCAATCTTGTGTAGCATATATGACGTAGTCGCTAGTCATCATGCATAATTTCGTTACGCACACGTGATTAAGTGGCATAATATTCATATAATGTTTTATCTACTTTTTGCCATTGTTTTATAAAAACAAAAGATGTTAATGAAATAATCGTGAGACAAGCAAAGAAAAAATACAATGGACATGTGAACGTTCCCTTTCAAAAAGTCACCTTATATTCTAAGAAACTAATTACAACAAATTTAATTTCAAGAAATGATTTTTATGTTTATTAAGTTTATTAGTAACGAGGACATTTCCATATATATATATATATATATATATATATATATATATATATATATATATATATATATATATATATATATATATATATATATACTTTATATGAATGAAAATGTACGCCCTCGTTATAGTCTAGACGCTCGCTTGATCGAACGTTGATAAACGTCAACAGGACTTGTAAATGAAGATCTGCATACAGAAATAATATTGATGTACTTAAACCTATTAAATAATGAGTTGAGTAACATATGCTACTGTGTATAATAGTGTGTGCTACATACAATTACCTAATAAACTGTTAGAACTATTATAAATTTGAGATGAACGCTACAGGGGGTAAGTCAAAAATAAATTTATTAATCTCACATTATAGAATAGAGTAATGAAAGATAATTGTCATAATAATTAAATACACTATTCGCTGCCAACCAGGAGGATATAAAGACAGTAAATTATAAAATGTATGACTATTTTCTTATTCCATTTATAGATTGAGGGTTTCAAACAACCCAAAAATTACATCGATACATATGACAAAACACGATATTCCGAGAATACAGACGCACTGCCACCCTGCCAAAAAGCCATATCAAGTAGGTAGAAATTTTTATATGGTTGTTAAGAATGTAATTGTAAATCAATTAAATACATCCTAAATTTGTTTTTAAACATTTTGTTTTCAGGTATCGAAGAGGTGGCTGTAGATTGTTCCAGAACTTAGTCGCCGTGTAAATAAAACTACCCCGAAAGGCAGCAGTCTTATACGACGTCATGTACAACGAGTAGGATGAGGCTCGTGTTTCGTGAGTTAGTCTTTGCTCACATACCTATTTTAGTTTGTGATAAAGGTATAGGGGCATTTTATATTTCACTATGCCAAATAATAATGTCGCAAAATGTAACTGACTGCGATAGTTAATTTTTAACATCTTAGCAGAGTTCAAATATGGGGTAACATGTGAGCGTGGTGGAACGTTAAAACAATATCGAGCACAGGCATTTTGAACCTTTTGAATAAGATTCTTAGTACGCATTAATAGTCTCGGACACGTTACAATGTCGGCATAATTTAATTTTGAAAGAACAAGTGCCTCGCATAATTTTACTCTCACATGAGGTTTCAAGTATTTACGAATTTGATATAATAATTTTAACCGATAGAAACAATTGCGAACAATTTGTAAAATGTGTTGATCAAATCTTAAATTTTCGTCCATTAAGACTCCCAGATTTATAGCAACACTAACTAGCTCAACCTGAGTGTTTTGCAATTTTATTTTTGGTGATAATGATATTATTTTGCGTATCTGAGTTCGCGTGCCCAAGATCAAGTATTTGGTTTTCTTAGGGTTCAAGACTAAACAATTAGAATTAGACCACATAGAAATTTCAGAGCTGGAAAAAAAATATAGCAAAAAAGTTTAGGAATTCCGGTAATGAATATCGATCACTTAAGACTGGCAAAACAGTTCAGGCTAGAAAAATTGGTCCTTCTTGTTCTTGTGTCTTGTTATATATATATATATATATATATATATATATATATATATATATATATATATATATATATATATATATATATATATATATATATATATATATATATATATATATATATATGTATATATATATATATATATATATATATATATATATATATATATATATATATATATATATATATATATATATATATATATATATATATATATATATATATATATATATATATATATATATATATATATATATATATATATATATATATATATGTGCAAGTACAAGTTTTATTTGTATATTTCTTCCAGATGTTGCGAAATGAAATGCGTTTTCTTGTTTTTTTATGACCTTAACAAATTTAAATGGAAAGTGGAATGTCTTATAAGTTGGATATCTTTTTAAAAGAAACAAGCGTGTAAATATTTTTCATTTTATTTGTAATTTCAAGTACATAGGAATTAAAAGGAAATTATGTAATGTAGGAATTTATGTAAACGACTAGTTAAGACAATGGCACATATATCAGCTAGGAAAAGGATCGTTAACCTGTCAACCACCGCCAATCAGATGACGACAAGCCGTATGCGCAGTTGCCGCGTTTACAGTATACACTATATTTTTAGTATCGTAACAAGACAAAGATGTTATCTTTTTAATATCGAGCTAATATAAGTAAAATATAAACAGTAATTAATAGTAAATGTAATAAATAAAAATATAAATTAAATATTGCCATGCATATAATACGTTTATAAGATGACGCGCGGGTCGTGGATCAGGAATTGTAAGCTAGCGCACGATGAGCTGGAAAGTGGATAGCACACTGCAATGTCAGTAAGCCAGTCCTAAATTAATCCGCTTACGCAACGTTCCGCACAGTGTGAAAAAATAGTGACAAGCTGGAATCGATATGTTCATTTTCCGTTTCCGAATTGACATGTGTGCTGTGACGAATAAAAAAATGGTAAGAGAATAATAAAATTATATTATTACATTTTTTTGTATTCATTGCGAACGACGTTCAATCTGAATTTCAAAATCGTCTACATGTCTTAGCATAATATCAAATGAGACTCGTAGAGGATTATCTTTCCCATAAGTGTAGCTTGTTGCCGGCTTAACGCGATAGTTCTTTAATAATGTCACAACAACTGTCTTCATGGATAACATTGCGTATTGGTAACCTGATAATAAAAGAATATTCTTTAAAAACAGCGCAACCACTATTTTATATTTAAAATTTCACTTGCCTGCAATATATAACGAAAATGAAAAGAAATAGTTTATTACACATATGAAAATCAATCTAGCAACAAACGCGATAAATGACAACGTGGCTAATTGTCAATACGTTATGTTGTAAATTGAAATAGTTAAACTAACTAAATTATAGAAAAAAAAATATTATTAATAAAGTATTGCCAAATTAATAAAATTAATAAATATCTATTAAATATATAAAATTGATAAGTTAAGGAGAATATCTCCATGATACAGTTGTTTTTATTACAATTGAGATTTTTACGGCTACTAATTAATGAATTAATTAGACCAATAATTGATTGCATATAAAATGCAGGCAATATATGTTTTATTTTTCTTTAATTTTGCCTAGTCTTTATCATCTCAGAGCTATATACAAGATGATTTTAGAACAAAATTAGCAAAGTAAATTAAAAACTACCTACCAATGCAGTTTCTTGGTCCTACACTGAAGGGCATAAATGCACCAGCAACGGGCTGTTGTCTGCTTATAAATCTGTCAGGGTTGAACTCCTCCACGTCTGGACCCCAGTAATTAGGATTATGATGTAATCCCCAAATATGGACAACAACATTCTGCTTCTTTGGTAAAACTAGACCTGAAGCTGTAACAAGCAAATTCAAATTAAATTATTATTTATGCAAAATGACTTTGTCAAGGTAGTATACCAGTTCCAATAGATAATTAATTAAGTAACCTTTGGAATATACACCCAGAATTTTATTGAAATATTATTATTTATGAAAATAAAATTTTCCATATTTATTGTAAGTATTAAAATTTATTAGAAACCAAATCACTGATTAAAAAAATGTCTGTTTTTCTCTGTGTTTGAGTGCGCTAATTTTAGCAACCACTTAAACATTTGAAAAAATTATTTTATTGAATTGACCTAAATCTCAAACAAACGTGTATATTTATAAGTATTTTATAGTTATTGCTATTATGTGGAAAAAGTACAAAATTATTAAAAATGATCCCACAAAATAAACTAAAAATACTTAAAACAGGCTTAATATCAGAATAAGCGAAAAATTATATCTTCACATTAAGTCTCGCGTATGTCCAACATTGTTCGGGTCATATGCCGCAAGTACACACAACATCTTATGGAAAGGATTCCTAATGTTTTATTATCCTAACAAAATACTTTAATTTAGTTAACATTTAAACCGTACTCAATTTGGACGTCGTATCAATGATAATCAATATACCCATTAAGGATGTCGGTCTTCTACTACCTGACGAACATATAACATTATTATTATTAACATTTTCACAATTTTACGATGGCCAATATTAATACATTCCCAAACTATCTTAATTCTTTTAATTGAATTAAGCAACAATGAATTTAAAAATAAATTACAGGAAAAGCTTCCCTTAAAATTTTAGTAATTCAAAATCCTAATAGCCACACAGTGTATAGTAAACTCACACAAATTCATTTTATTTATTTATCTCGATTGTGAATCTTACCACTACTGGGTAACAATTTTGGTCAAAAGAATGAGAAGCATCAGTGATATTATTAAGGAACACACCTTAAAAACCAGGAAAGGGTGTGTCGGGGATCGTTTAGTCAGACTTTGCATAACTTGTTCAATATATTTTATCATATCCAGAAATCATAAAAGTGTGATATTTAAAACGTAGAATCTTTTTTCAACCATTGTGTTAATTAATGTCACTTATAATTTTAAAATATTGAATTATTCTTGTTTTTCACATTAAGACACCATTTTTGTTATGAGTTAAATGGTATTTTTTTAATAAATCATTTTTATGATTTTTTTTGATTCCTCCGCGGCCACCGGGCTTACCGTTAATTGCCACATTTGGTAGGACACTTGCGGGCCGAATCGCGAGAAACATAGTTTAAATTTCTTAAGAAACTGATGTCGCGGTTCACCCGAGTGGCAAGCATCGAAAAGAATATCCAGAATCTACGAGACAGCCACCGGCATGCTGTGACCGAAACGGCGGGAAGTGGAGGACAAATCTATAAAAAATTGAGTGGAATGTAAAAGAAAGGATGAAATAGAATATGAATAAATTTTTAACAGAAAACATTTAAATCTCTGTTATCCATGGATAAGAGAGATTTTCCTGGCAGCCGTGTCGCTCTATGTATCAAGGTATAACAAGGTATATCAAACCGAGGCTGGTTTAGATTCGCTTAAAGAATAATCTTATTAGTATCTTACGCGCCGGCATCCTCAGTTTCATCAAACAAGCTTGAGGGGTTTTTAAAAAGTGTCAGGAATTAGAACATCCATGTAACAGATGTTTGACACTCGTTGTTTGGCACTTGCCAGTCTAACATCTCCTCAGGATGCCTCGTTCGGGGGTGAAACATGTTTGAGGATATATTAACGGTGGTAGTTCTGTTTCGTAATGCTTACTGCACGCGTATTTATCAGCGGGCGGGCGAGCGGTGCAGTTGCTTTCTTAGTTAGGTCGGTATGTTGACAAAAGAGTGGACGAGGCTAGAAAGTTCGTATTGGAATTTTTGAAGGAAAGGAATTTGTTTGTGGCAAGCGCAATGGTTGACCACAAACAAAGAAGAAAGGTTGACAAATAACAAACAACAAGCTGAAAACACGAAGCTTTTCTGGTAAGTAATTAACAATTTGTGGGATTGTTCATCAATCATTTTTTTTTCGCGCGCTACGCGCCGTGCAAGCAAGACGTGTATTTGTGTTCTTTCTTTAATTAATTTTGTTATAGTGAAGTTAAAATTACAAAAAAAGTTAACAAACAGTTGTCCTGCATTAACAGACTACATCTATAGACATTTACTACGAAAAGTACAGTGCTTTTAAGTATTTAAAGACAAAAATAATTTACATGGCAAGATACTAATATTACTTAAAGGTGGTGCTCGGCTTTTAAGTATAAAAAAGATTTTTTGTGTCTACCCGTTATAAAAAAGTAAATATCATCTTGCGGTCAACTATTTCAACTAGAACGTCTAACGATACCATAGCCCAGCTAGCGCCGCTCGGTATTACGAAGGCGAAGATCACGGTTCAATCCTCAACACAAGTTTACTTTATTTTTATGATTTTTAAAGTGTTATTCCACACGGAGGATAGAAAAAATACTTAAAGAAAACATATAAAAATTTGAAGCTCAGTGGTGAGAGCGCCTGCACGGTTCGCAGGAGGACGCGGGTTCGAGTCCCGCTGCGTTCAAATTTTTATATATTTTCTTTAAGTACAAGTTGACTTCTTCAATTTTATAATAATATTAAAATTATAAATTTTTATTACAAAATAACTTTAAAGAAACCATATCGTACTGATACTCATCTAAAATATAAAAAAAAAACACAATGTCAACGATCCAGTGGAACTGTTGTAATGAAGCGAAAGAGGACGAGGAGTATATGTGTTGTTTAAATTGCAAGAATAGATACCATCGTGCATGCTTACAATCGACCACGCAGTCCGGCATACACATTAATTTAGACCATGCTACTGACTGGAAATGTCCGTCTTGTATGCCAAAAAGGCCAAAAGGTAATAACGAGAACACTCCAGTTCGTGTAAGCGATCACAATGTGACTAAAAGATCGAACAAAAGGGTCGCTGTTTCATCTCCAGACCAATCGAGCTACAACCTCCATGATGATCTACGAGAAATGGTCAGTAAAATAGTTAAAGCAGAAATAAAAGATATGCTATAAGAGATAACCACATCCATCAAAAGTGTGTTATATAGTGAATTGAAGGTGTTGAGAGAAGAAATTACAGATATAAAAACATCTGTAACGTTTGTAAGCAAGCAGTATGATGAATTTATGAAGGAACATCGTGCTAACGTAACGGCTTTAAAGAATCTCAATGAACAAAACAACAAGTTAGAATCAACAATTGATATCCTAAAAACGCGAATAAATGATCTTGAACAACGATCAAGATCTAACAACTTAGAATTGCAATGTGTACCTGAATCAAAAAACGAAAACCTGGTCAAAATTTTACAGCAGTTAGGTACCGTTATAGGAATTAACATAACAGAAGACAAAATAATGAACATTACAAGAGTTGCTAAAATTAATCGTCACAGCATTCGACCGCGATCGATTATAGTACAATTTAATACTTCTTTAACTAGAGACAATGTGCTGGCGGCAGTCATAAAATATAATAAATCAAATTTGAGAAATAAACTGAATGCATCGGATATAGGCGTTGGGCGAGAGAAAAAATCAATCTATATCATGGAACACCTGCCACCAGAAAATAAGGCTTTACATTCTGCGACAAGACTAAAAGCTAAAGAATTTGGTTATAGATACACGTGGTACTCATTCGTAAGGACGATCACTCTGATTACACTCGTTTTGAATGTTTTTAAATATTATTTATTTAAGTCACTTTGTATTTTCAAATAATTAATGTGATATTGTATAACGTTTTATCATAACTGTTTCGCATCTGAAACCGCATTATGATTGTATCTATTTTCTGGAAATATTGATGAACTTATTTTAACTTTATTTTAATTAATATATAATGTCAATTGTTGTCAGTCATCATTTTTTTTTAGATTTATATTTAATTTTATTAACCAATATTTACAAGAAAGACTTATGTTTGCATGCAGTGTTTGCTTTTAACTGATTTTACACAGTTAATGCACGTTTTAATTTTGTATGTAAAATTATTTAAATATACATTTGTGTAAAAATCGCTAGAGAACCTATCAATAAAATAAAAAAATAAAAATAAAAAATCAACCTTCAGAAGGAAAGGACAGTGAGGTAAGTATTTTCACTTTCGAAGAAGGATAGTGGGATACATACATTCGTATGTACGTATCTGTCTACGTGACTACGTATCCGTCTTAAGTAGCAGCGACACACTGAATCTTGATGTAGCGGAGGGCTAAATCAGTAAAAAAGAAAAAGAGAGTATTTCACTGTCAACTTCTTTTATACTGCTTTCAAAGAAATATAGTAAGGTAGCGGAAGTGGATAGTTACTATTGCAATGATCAAATATGATGGGCTTCGCCTCCTGAACACGTTCTTTTATATATAATTAATGTTGGAAATCGTCGTCAGAATCAAAGTCTGATGTCTGGATAGTAGTCTAAGTGCAATTATCGATAGACTCACAGATAGACTATGCAATTTTTAGGCTTATCAGTTCGATTAGCTTAAGTAGTAAAATCTATGCAAAAAAGAGAGCCTGAAAGAGGGTGTAAAATATCATAAAATTTTACATATCGTAAAATTTTTATTTTCTGATATTTATTATTCGCAAAACATTCGCAGAAATTTTTACGAATGCGAATACGAATGTTTTAAATATGCGAATACTCGCGAATGCGAATGGGTATATTCATTGCATATTGCAATAGAGATCACTCAGCCTATGCACGAGTGGGAACCGAAATGTCTCCTTGGCCTGGTACTTAATCATTTGTCAAATGACCCGCGTGTGTGTCGTTAAATACAATGAACCGTATGGTTAATAATTATTAAATACAAAGAACCCTATGGTTAATAATAAAACATATTTTTTTAAGATTTGTTGTTTTTTGGAATCAACTCGGTACTCGATTAAATATATTGAATATTTTGAAAGTAAAACAATACTTACGTAAAGGAGTTTCTTCTATCGTTACCCTATTAATCACTGGTACAGGTGGATAAAGTCGTAGTGACTCTTTTATAACGGCGTCTAAATATTTTAGTTTCTGTAAATCAGCAATTTCTATCGGTTTGTTTGGACCTAGGACGTCTAATATTCTAAAAAAAGATACTTTATATGTAGTAACAAAATACTCTTGTACTTACTAACTTATCAATATATCTAATTAAGTAAAATAATATTTATCCCATGATAGATTACTATACATATCTAGTTCACTATTTCACTAAAATATATTGAAACTAAATAAAACCACTTCAACTTACTCTTGATAAACTTTTTCTTGTATATCAGGATAATGTGACAGCAAAGTTATCACAAAGCATGATCCCGTGGCGGAAGTATCACTTCCTGCTACTGCCAATGTGAGCACTTCTTCACGCAACTCTTCGAGTGTATACTTTTTTCCACTTTCTTCTGACATTTTTATCATTGATTCAAGAAAAGATTCAATGGGTACTCTTGAAGGTTCAGCTGAAATGATTGTAAAAGGTAAATTTGCTAAAATTTGATACAAAAATATCTTCACTAATTTCATTTTGAAATATTTACACATTTATCATTGTATTTACATAATATGTTTATATACAAAAGTTCAGATTGTGTTTTGGTTTGATTTTTCCTTTAGACAAATTGCAATTTAATGCTATTGCCGATCATATCAGCAAATTTTACTATAGCTTTTTAAAACTGAATATCGTGGCCAATATGTTTTTGGTACTTTGTTTTATCTCTTATCTTATTTTAATTTATCTCTTCAGATTTCCTGATTGCCATTATCGACACTATAATGAAAAAGATTCGATCCTTACTTTGTTAATGAAAATTTCTGGAAAAACGAAATAAGACAATTAGTCATTTTATATTACCTCCGTTTAAATCCTCTGTGTTCGTGTCCTCCCCAGACATTATTGTTTTCTTCTTATTAATTAACTGAAATAGCACACTCATTAATAAATTTAGTTTTTAATTCAGTAAACTTATGCTTCGACGTTCTTAGTCTTTTCTATGCGTTGAAATGAAAAAAAAGTGTGAGATTCGCATGTGCTCAGTTTTTAAGATTAGAGTAATGCTAAAAACTTACGACGTCAACAAAATTGAAAATAGTTTGTTTCAACCGTTCCTGCTCTTTGGAAATTGGTAGAGAGTTATAAATCGCATCATTATGTAGTAATGGTTGGCAAGCTATTACAGAAGTATTTTTAAGATATTGAGTAAGTCCATCAAATAAAGTGTGATGTGGCTGAGTTTGTATTTTAATGTTAATACCGAAGGCAGTTTCTGAAAGAGTAAGACAAATGTTATATTATTTTACTATTAATGCACCTAATAACAGCTACAGCTGTTGTTATATGGTATCATTTAAAGCCTTATGTTTTTAAATATATAAAAATTGTTTGAGAAATTAATAAATTTACTATAATTTTTTACGCTCGATGCACACCAAATTCCTTTCCCAAGATTCTTCATTACGATAAGTCTTGTGCCACTTATATTACATTTACTCACTACTATCACAACACTATTGTCACAAATTGTTCTTCCACCTACTCATAGGACGTCACCTGGTCTATGCAAAACCTTTTCTATTTAAACAGCCATCGATTCTCCTCTCTTTACGTCCTGTCCTAATAGAAGACATTCTTCAACTAACCGATTCCTTATACCAATATAGTTACCGCCACGGATACTAAACTGGTTATATACCAATGGTTTTATCAAGAACGCGTGGATGATTGCTGAAAAAAACTTGAGTCATCTATGGAGGTATCCCTCTTAAATCCATCCTAAAAACTGAGAGGTTACCATGCTCGTTCACACAAGTTTAGTGGGTAGTTTTTATTTTTAAACTTACCACAAATAGAGTCCAAGGTGTAGAGGCTAAGGTAATTCCAAATTGAAAAGTTGCCTTTTCCTACTTGAGATTCAAGATTTTTGGCAAATATTCTACTTTGTGAATTAAAAATGTGAACGAATTGTGTAAGATGTCTAGAAGAAAAACTTGGTAACAAAATTTTACGTCGGGGCTGCCATATTTTCACTGAAATGAATATAATATTTTAACATTATTAAATATTAGGTAAGTCTTTTAAAGTCACTTTGTCTTATTTATTTAATAAAATGATTTCTCAGTAAAATATACACATTTTGTAGCTTACAAGTATAAAGCAAATTTATTCAAAATATAAGCATTAAAACGTTAACTTTTGGGGCTCACCTGGTGCAAAAACCAAGCCGTTTCCAACTAGTCGTTGTGCTAGTCTTCCAAAATAACCTTTTGCGTTTGTAGCTTTTAGGACTGCTACTGCTTGATTCGGGTCTGATATAACTATAAACGTATACATTTATCACTCGTATTTATATCCCATATTCACGACAAGTTATAGTATTACTATATTAAACTTTAAAAAAATATCTCAAAAATCATCAAAAAAAAATATAACATATATTAATATTGGTCAGTACGAGTGATTTCTTAGGGATATCGTCTATTTTAGGATACTACACACACATATATATATATATATATATATATATATATATATATATATATATATATATATATATATATATATATATATATATATATATATATATATATATATATATATATATATATATATATATATATATATATATATATATATATATATATATATATAGACTATTATATATAACTTATTACTAACGTGACGTTAAGTACGGTCCAAACCACGCACTTGCTCCACCATGTTTGTTAGAATAACAATCACAAGCAAATTTCGTAAGGGCAGTCATTCGTGCTGAAAAAAAAATAAATAACATAAGAATACTGTGCTCGTATGTTTTAAGCCAACATATCGTAAGTCAATTAATTATGGCAAAATGTATATATTGAATGTATGTGTTGCAATATATATATATATATATATATATATATATATATATATATATATATATATATATATATATATATATATATATATATATATATATATATATATATATATATATATATATATAAATATATATATATATATATATATATATATATATATATATATATATATATATATATATATATATATATATATATATATATATATATATATATATATATATATATATATATATATATATATATATATATATATATATATATATATATATATATATAGGGGTTTTCTCTTAAGGGCGCTTGATTTTTGAAATGCAAAAAAATACATGTAGGAGGGATATTTGCGAAATTTATTTTTATTAGGAAGGTCTATCGACCCCATTATGTATGGAATATGATATCATTCAAATTACCGCCACGGCTTCATTTGGTGGCGCGCACACGAAAGGTCCAATTTTCGATGACTCTGGCGCACAAATCGGGCTATATTTGATCGATGGGCGTGGCGTATGTTGACTTTGAGGGCATCGTTGGTTTGCGGCTTGTTGGCATAGACCTACGACTTAAGAAAACCCCACAAGAAAAAGTCCAGCGGTGTCAAATCGCACGATTTCGGTGGTCAGTTCACGTCGCCTCCGCGCGAGATGAGTCCAGAAATTGTGCAAAACTTCTATCGTAGCGTGTACTGTGTGGCACGTAGCGCCGTCCTGTTGAAACCACATGTTGTCCAGATCCATATTCTCGATTTCAGGCCAAAAGAAGTTGGTTATCATCGACCAGTATCGCTCACCATTGACGGTGACGGCCACACCATTATCGTTTTCGAAAAAATACGGACCAATCACGCCTCCGACCCAAAATCCGCACCAAACAGTCACTTTCTGCGGGTGCATTGCCACTTGGTGAACCTCGTGTGGATTGGTCTCGTCCCAAATATGGCAATTATGCTTGTTGACATAGCCATTCATCCAAAAATGCGCCTCGTCGCTGAAGATGATTTTTTTGCCAAAATCGGCGTCAAATTCCAACTGCTCTAATGCCCAGTCATCGAACACACGGCGCTGTCTATGGTCATTAACCTTGAGCTCTTGGGTCAGCTGGATCTTGTGCGGGTGCAGGCTCAAGCCACAACTCAAAATTCGCCATGTTGTCGTTTGTGAAAGGCCGAGTTCCTGTGCGCGACGCGGAATTGACTGCCGCAGGTTTTCGAGGACACTGTCATTAATATCACACAGCGGCAATATTCTCAGCAGATCTCGCGTTATGTTGATGCACGGGAACCAGCTGATTGTTAACTGACCCGGTTCACTCGAATTTGTCCACCAATCGACGGACAGTTGCCTCGGCAGGACGATCATCGTGACCGTAAAAGGGGCGAAGTGCGCGGAACGTTGCTTGAACTGAAGACCCATTTTCATAAAACAATTTTATGATTTGCACGTGCTGCTTGACACTGTAACCTGCCATGGTAGTTTGGGAGGACAGAATGAATATAACACACTGCATTTGACAGCTGTCACTCAAACAACATGGCCGCAATCAGCTGTCAAAGTTCAAGCGACCCTATTGGAAAACCCTATTATATATATATATATATATATATATATATATATATATATATATATATATATATATATATATATATATATATATATATATATATATATATATATATATATATATATATATATATATATATATATATATATATATATATATATATATATATATATATATATATATATATATATATATATATATATATATATATATATATATATATATATATATATATATATATATATATATATATATATATATATATATATATATATATATATATATATATATATATATATATATATATATATATATATATATATATATATATATATATATATATAAAAGAAGAATTATTGGTAGACAAGTCTAAGTATACGTGAAACGAAATCACTCGTGCCCCATTCCACGACAAGTGGACATGTTAAAAAAATATTTTATGTAGGTTATTCTCAGAAAGTTCTATCCTGTCATTTCAAGCCGTTTAGGCGCTATTTTGTTAATAGTGTTATAACGCGGTGGCCACATTTACGGCGAGTTGCCCGTTCGCCGAGGATAGTGTATCCCTTTTATTAACTATAAAAGTACATTTCCAAGAATTACATAATGTATAGCCTATTGTCAGATAAAAAAAATCTATTCTGGCTATCTTGGTCAAATTTCAATTTACATAGCTAAAGAAAAACGAAAAATGAAAAATATTTATTTCAGCAAAATTTCATTAAACAACACCTTTTATAAGAAATATACTCCACCAGTTTAATTATATATTTACATCAATTTTAATCCGTATAATAGGACTTGGACAAGTAAGTGTACACTAGCCCTTCATGATTTTGAACACGTATACTTCCTGACCTAAACGATATAATATGAAAATTATTTGCAAATGTGTTGAGAACATATATAGGTTATACATGTAAAAAATATCCGAAATCGGATGTCACTGCCTCTTATAAAGGTCTGCTTCGCGTGGAATGCCCCTTACACCAAATATAAAAGAAAAACTCTTTTTAATATAAATTTTAATTAAAAAAGTTCTTTATAACAGACTCTTGTAAAAGCCTTAAATTTCAAACAAATTTTCATTACAGTTACCTCTAAATAAAAAAAAAATTATATTTTATTATAAACTTTTATGCCAGTACCAGAATACAAGTTACAATGCAAGATTTACCTTCATTATTCCCAACAAAACTTAGCAGGACCCCTAGTAGGGGTACATCCAAGAAACGACTGCCCAATTCACTATGAAGTTTCTTAAGTGTCTCTGATCGCCAAAAACTGTTGAGGAGCAGAATGAGTAATAGGAACAGCACACTGGCAACTATCATTTTTAGAGCTCGTTGTTCACAAAAGCCTTTATAAATTGTTAATAAAATAAAGTAACACTAGTTCTCAGTTTATATATGATATAATTTTTTTTTATATTTTTTAGAGTTCATTGTTTAATGTTTGTGTGAGAATTACAGTATAAATCAGTCATCTATTTATTTTATTGGCAATGGGGTTGACCAAATTTTCTCTGCCAGTTTTATTTGGTGGATCCCAGTGTCTGTGAAACTTACAGATTAATTGATAACTTAATTTCTGGATTATTATGATTTTTAACGGATAAGTAAAGAAATCTGGGCGTAATTTGTTTATAGAAAAATATTAATATACTGATATTTTGCCAGTAGTTTGTAGATTTCAAAGTAAAAGTGTTGTAACTGAAGTCTAATTCAAAAGTTCTATATCAAGCAGAATTGGCAGAATCAGAGGCAACGCTTCATAGCATTCCTTGTCTATACTGCATTTTGCATCTCAGGCACTGTTAAAGCCGCAATACCATTGGCATCTGAAGGATGAATCACACTGCAGAAACACGTGGAAAAAACGACAAGATTTCTTTTTCTACTCGATCACTTTGTTGACCTTTAATTTTTAGCTACGATTTTTTATTCGAAGGCTGTTCTATTGTTGTTTTATCAACTATAGCACAATAATTATTTAATGGGCATTATAATACTTATATAATCAATGAATATATAGCGTTAATATACATGTATTAACGTGTGTAACTTACTTTTTTTTTAATAAATTTTCGTATTATTAAAAAAAATAATGTTTAATACAATATTTATGTTAAATCCTGTTTGAGCGTGTGAATAATTTTATTGTTGTTAAATAAATTTATTTTCTATCCGTGTATAAGTGTATATCTTTTTATATTAGATTTTTACACAGTTATTATATTATTATGTAATTTTATACCAGAAATATAAATTTTTACATTATTTTTACACTTTTATTAAATATATGTATGCGCGCGGACATTTCCATTTAAATGCTGATGTATAAAAAATACCGGAATCAAAATTACAACACAAAAAAACAACATTACTGCACTAAAAGATAATAAATGATGTTACTTTTATAAGTTTAAACAAGAAAATCTCAGCACCTGTGTTTTTTCGACTTATTTTTTCTTACAATTTGAAGACAAATGAAGATATTTTTGAATCATATGTCTAGAGATCAAAGTAGCGTTAGACCTGTTCTTTAAAAAGCAAATACTTGTAAACAAGTACAAAACAAAAAGTTTTCAAATTAGAACGCTTGGACAACTTCCACAAAGCGTGAATTCGAATCTTGTTTTGAAATTCTAACGTCTTTAAGTTTAACCGAGTTTTATATAGCCGATAACATCGTTCTTGCAGATCCGACGTTCTACGATAGTCAACCTATTGAAGTGTTAATAGGTGAGGATTTGTTTTGGGAACTGATCAAACACGGTAAAATGCACCTCAGAAGCGGTCCTTATATTCAAAATACGCATCTTGGTTGGATAATTTCGGGATCGGTTCACGCTATGCCGCAAAAACGCACTAAACAAATTAATTGCAATTTCTCTCAATCCAGTGACATTTGCTCAATTATTACGCAAATTCTGGGAGTTTGAGGAATTACCTAATGGTGTTTATAAAGAGGGCAACCAGAAGGAACGTGCTTGTGAGGAGCATTTTGTTCGGACTACGAAAAGGGTGTCAGATGGGCGGTTCAAAGTTCGTTTTCCTTTTAAACAATCGCCGAACGTTCTAGGTGACACACACGCAGCAGAACGTCGGTTTTACGCTTTAGAAAAGAGATTGCAATGCAATCCATACTATAAAAAACTATATAGTGATTTTATACGCGAATACATTGAGCTTGGTCATATGAGTCTAGTACGTACTTATAACACCCCAAATTATTTTTTTTTCACACCACGACGTGTATCGAGGACATACCGTTACTACCAAATTACGCGTTGTGTTCGATGCTAGTATGAGTTCCAGTTCATGAGTGTCATCAAATGATTTGCAGATGATCGGTCCAGCCATACAAGGTGATCTAATTGCAATTTTACTTAGATTTCGTGAAAATCAGTATGTAGGTTGCGCCGACATCGAAAAGATGTACCACCAAGTGCTTATCGATATTGACGAACGAGATATGCAGCTTATTCTGTGGCGGGACAGTCCATCTGAGGAGTTGAAAGTGTACCGATTAAACACGGTAACGTATAGTACGCGTCCGCTCCGTTTCTAAGTTGTAGATGCTTTAAAGAATTGGCTAATAATTGTGAGGTTCCGTACATCCGAGACGATTAACAATCATTTTTATGTCGACGATTTAATATGTGTTGCGAATAGTATCTCAGAATTAAATAAGATTTGTTTAATTTTGTTCAGAACAAAACGTTAGGTATCGGGTGGAATAATAAGTCAGACGAATTAATATTTTACTCTCAAATAAAACACAATTCGAACGATATTATAACCAAACGAATAATTTTATCAAACGCGTCACAAATTTGCAATCCGTTGGGTTTAATTAGTCCAGTTATTACTATCGCTAAAACTTTATTACAAAAATGTTGGCTATTAAAACTTGAATGGGATGAACCGGTTTCTTGTGACGTCGCAAAGGTATGGAAGCGATTCATAACTGGCCTCATGTCACTTAGTAGTGTGAGACAACCGCGTTACGTAATGTGCAATGATCCTGTATGTATAGAACTGCATATATTTACGGACGCTTCGCAATCAGCGTACGGCGCCTGCGCCTATATTCATAGTATTAACTACGAGTCGACGGTTATTACGCGTTTATTATGTTCCAGAAGTAAGGTGACACCGACAAAACCTACAACTATACCTAGGTTGGAGTTATGTGGTGCATTATTGGGTGCGAGACTGTACAAAAAGATTTGTGAATCGTTGCGTTCGGACCTTAATAAAATAATTTTCTGGACAGATCCGACGATTGTGTTAGGGTGGTTAAGTATGCCGACTAATTTACTTAAGTCTTATGTCTAAAGCCGTACATCAAAAATTCACAGTTTAACGAAAGAACTTCCGTGGCGTCACGTTCCCGGTAAACAAAACCCAGCTGATTTAGTTTCACGTGGTGTCGATCTCGATACACTTCCCATCGTCGTCGATACTACGTCCCATCTATGGTGGGAGGGTCCAGATTTTTTACACGAAATTAATTTTGAATTACCAAAATTAATAAATATTAATTATATGAATTATGATTTACCCGAATTAAAGTCAACAGTTATTTGTCAAGTCGCTAACCAGTCGATAGATACTAATATTATATTGTTTCCTTTTCGTAGGTTTTCTCAATACGTACTGTTATACGCGAACCCTGTATTAATAATTATCCCTAAAACTGACGCTATCGCGTCATCTCGATCATGTATCCTGAGTATCTTAGTCTTTATTATTCAGTCAGTCTCGGTTTCTATTTCTTAAAGAAAGGTTGCCTAAAGATTTCTAAGTCCTTTCTATTTCTAATAAATGAACTTTAAATTAATTAAACCTTGTTTAAAAACGTAAAGGAATTCACGGTATAACATTTTGGTGGCAGCGGAAAGGGATTTCAATAATCCCTGGAACCTCTTCGTGAACTTTAAAATAAATAAATAAATAATTAAAAGTTAAAAGTAAATTTTATTAACAATTTGTGAAAGTGTATTGTGTTCACAAGAATCGAGATAAATTCTGCGATTGGGCTTCGCATCGTACCTGCAGTAAACCAATATGGCGCTTATCAAGACCACCGTGGCCTTGTGTATTATGTGAGTCTGGCTTTTGATATAAATTCCATTCTAAATATAAACGGGCAATAATATATTTTCGATTCAATTTCCTTGTGACATTTCTTTTAATTTTAAATATTAATAATTACATATATGTAATTTAATTGTTTAATTTTAATAACATAAAGTTAATCATAGTTTTTATTTGTTAGTAACAATAGCAGAATCCAAAGTTCCCAAAATTATTAAAAGCGACTCATTGCAAGTTCCATATCCTGTAGAATTACCGTCGGAATCTGAAGACGACAAACCGTTGAATTCGTTAGAATAAAAAAAACAAAAAGGAAAAAAATATCTCAATGCTGGAAATGGATCTAAGCATCCTTTTAAAATTCATAAAACCCTATGACGGGTGTAGGGAATCGACCCTGCATCGCAGCTCCTGCTGTACACGGTGCGGGAGCCGTGGTGGCCTGTCGGTGGACGTGACCTAGCGAGGCAACTCACGTTCACTTTTCGGCAGGCGTTCACTCTTGCATGAAGTGTGCTCGGCTGTGCGTATGTCCTGTTAAGCCTATAATGAGTAATTTGCCTAAAGAACGACTGCAACCAGGCTTTCCTTTTAAAACGCAGGGGAGCTAGATTGTAATAATCTTATATCAGTTTATTTGTATGTTTTGTTTCACCCGCTGTGCATCTTGAACTTGTGTCGGGCCTGTCGTCAGTCGCGTAGCGGTAAGTCTATGGAAACATTTTCCGATATCAGGCAAAATTTAGTAGGGGCAATAAATGAATTCACACAATTTCTAAACTGTCCTATGTCCTTAAGTCCTATGTCCACAAATCCGCATGACTTTCTCCTTCTTACTCCAGCTCATTTCTTTATTGGCCGCCCGTTAACTGCACCTGTAGCTGCTGATCTACACGACGTTCCGGCCAATCGACTCACCAGGTACCAGAGGGTGGAGCAAATACGTCAGCATTTCTGGGCTCGCTGGGCCAAGTACCAACACGTCAAAGAAAATACTTTGATTGTTATAAAAGACGACAACCTACCGCCTTTGAAATGGAATCTGGGCCGAATAATAAAGGTGTACACAGGCAAGGATGGTATTTCCCGTGTTGCAGATATACGCAGAGCTGACGGGATCGTTAAACGAGCATTTTCGAAGATCTGTCCACTTCGATCAAATCTGTCTTTTAAGAACTTATAAAATGTAAATAAAAATAGAATATTCTTATATACATTTTGTATATATTAACCTTTTTGTATTATTATCATGGCCGTAGTCGTGGGAGCTTGAATATTATATAAAAAACTACACAATGACAATTAACAATTGTAAACTTTTTTTACATACAGTAATTAATATTAGGTAAATAAGATAAAGAATTCATATACACAACCCTGTAGTTCTTTTTAGTGGCCTTCAAGCCGACATTTGAATGTTGTTATAGTCTGAGATTTTCGGGGTGCATGCAGTCACCTCCACGTGGTGCACCCCATGGGCCTAGTGTAAAGTGATTTTCAATTCGAGTAGCTATTGCAGGACTATGGCCGAACGATTGGCCGGGGACACGACACAAGTCATTTAGAAGGGGAATGGATAATCGTGAGGGGTTCTTACGTGTGAATCGAAATATGCCATTTGGATCATCTCTGGGACTGCTTGATTCGCAGGAGTTTTGACGGTGGCGAGAGTTCGATGGCAATCATAGCAAAGGCATATTGCTGTTCGAAGTGAGGAAGCCTTCCCTCTTAAAATTACATGAATCTCAGGTCTCGGTGGCCGAGGCGAGGATGGCAGAGGGTATTGGTTTTTTCTAGCGCGTGTAAAGGGACATTACCTAAAAGGACCTATATGAAATGGCAAAACTAAAAGAACAAAATATAGTACCCAGGATGTGGTATCCGGCTACTTGTGTCGGAGCAAATCCTCCACAGAACATTGGGAGTTCTGTCTGACCACGCGGGTCTGGGGGGGGATCTGCTGCCAATGCAGTCAAATGCGATCGCCTAGTACAAAGGGTTTGAGTGCAGTGTGATTGTAGAGGCGATTAATGCCCAGACTCACCGTCGTGTATGAAAGGAGGAAAAAGCTGGTACCTCTAAAACTATTGACGAAAGTGTGAAACCCGTAAGCGACCCCTTATTTCCAAACGCAAAAGGAATCGGAAATCGGAGGGTGTTCCAGCCATCTCTCGTTGAGGCGATGGCACCGCTAAAGTGCCTAAAAGCGTAGACGGGACAGAGGAGGAAAGGCCGTCATAATTCACGTGAGCCTTTCACACCGTAAAAAAGGTCAGTGGGATTCCTACATTGATTTGATGACAGCGATTTATCCCCAATTGCGTCTTATGATACGAATATTCGTTCCCAAGGCTGGTGCGAGGATCGCATAGGAAGACGGAAGATGAGTGCTATTAACTCGTCCGGCTTCCTAGCATTCCAAGAGCCAAGAAAAATCTATCCGCAGGTAAGCGAGTTGAAAAAGAGATGCAACAAAAGGCGACTAGTGAACTGGTGAATGCGTAAGGAAGAATTTATTAGCCGTAGAAAAAAGGTCACGGATAGTTCTTTAATTTTAAATAGGGAATTTTGTATAGCCTCCGTTTCGCGGCGATCCGTAGGAAAGCAGAATATCAGGAGGTTATCAAGTTCGTATGCCGGTAGATGAAAATGTCGCAGATTAGAGAAGAAACCTAGTTGAGTTGCGTGGACAAATCTGCCAAATTGGAAAAAGAAGTTAAACAACTTTTGAAGAGTTGAATCTTTTTGAACACTCAGAGTCCGGTTCTCCATATACCATGAGTTGTACTCGTCCAAGTTCACCTTTCCAAGGGCAAACTTTGGACCTCCACTCAAAGGTAGTTCAAATTCTGCCGTTTTAAGCTCAAAGAAAAATGAATCTGACTTATGGAGCAAAATAGGGGGGGTTTAATAGAGCAAAGGGGTTGGCAGCGTGTTTTTGGAAATAAGCCGAAATTTTTCCTGATAGGGTTATAGATCCTCCTTTAAGGCAATTAATTAGCACCTCTGTGACGATGGGGGTTAGGGAGGCGATAACCAAAGTGTTCACACAAAGTCTAAACAGAGAAGAAACGTTCATCTAAAAAATCACACACCAACTGTTGAAGATGTCCACGGTAAATACTCTAAAGAAATGCAACCGCCGACTTGCAACTTATACACAAACTTAGGCGACGTTAGGTAGCAAGAAGACACCTTCCAAAGGGACGACCTTCCATTAAACAAAGACCCGCGCGCATCAGCGGGCCGAAGAAGCATAAGACTAAAAAATTACTAGGCTACAAGCCAATGCAGCCAGTTCTGTTACAGTACAGAAGGCTCGCCTTAACATACACCGAAGTCATGGACAGCAGCGAGAAGTAAAAATCGATTGAGTGACCTTGGTATTGAATGTGAAGGCGAAGAGAGCAAGAGGGTGGATGGGGTTTAATCTGTCCATAGATGGCCAAGGTTAACGAATATAAAAGCGGACTGGCAGAGGTAAGAGCGAAGTGAACTGGTGATCTTAAGGTGAAAAATGGTGCGTCCAAACAAATGGGCGAATACGAATAATGGATTTAGATGTGCGTCACTTAACAGGAAGTTGATATGGCGATTGCTGCAATCTGATGATTGTAGTTGAACAAGTAAAGGCGGTGGCGATTCGCGGTCAACCAATCACTTGGTACCAAGTCTGGGTGCGATGCCCTAATGCTGGCGAAAAGTGGTTTGGATTTACGCACGTATTCAGAGTAGGCTGGATTTCCGAAAGAGTTGAGTCTCTGGAACAAGAAACTCTGGCAATGTTCCGATGTTTGAAAAAGGGTCATGTTGGGCGACTGTGTTTGGTGGAGTCGATAGGATGTGATCATTGCGTTAATGTGGAGAACTTGGTCAATAAAGCTAAGACATGCTTGCCAAGTCGCCAAAATGTTATGGTTTGTTCAGATCACGGGGCCGACAGCAGCAATCATGAATGGGCTTTAAACGTGTTGTCCAAAAAATTGACAAGCAGAGGGAAAAATGAGAGCTTCAACCCACAGCAATGAGACGAACCCAAAAAGCTACGACTTCGTCGTGGAGTCCTAGGGCAGTTGGAGGCAATGGAATCCTCACAATGACCCACATATGTGTCCTACAAGCCAAGTAAAACCATGCCGCGCAACGTCAAAATCTTATATGCAGACTGTTGCAGATGTGTTAACGTTGGTCTTGCCTTTGTTGCGAACCATACCAATCCCGACCATCTCGCTGGTATGGAGCTGAATCTGGCCACAGTGGGATTTTGGGCCGGTGGAGAATGGGTTCACTTGTTTCGTTCTCGACGACGAGTCAAGGGTTTGAGTCAATACAGTGGGGTTACCGTAGCGGTATAGGCTCTGCTATATCTCCCCCTAATATCTCCTTTGTCAATTATGAGGAGTATTGGAAAGGATGGACAGTTGAAATAAAAAGGTGTTCTTCTCATTGGCCCGCGTATTGTTTTGGGAGATTTAACGTCATGCTAGGGCATGGGGAAATAATAGGGATGAGCCAGAGGAGGTGAAATCCCGACTGGGCAGGCAACCCTAGATCTAGACTCTAAATCGGGGCAGAGAAGCACCTGTGTACGGGTGGCAAGTGGAAGAGTCTGTTGTGGATTCAATGGGCTATCTGCCGCTATTCGATTCCTGTCAACGGCGTAGTAGCGAGAATGGTCAACTATATGATCACCGCCTTATAACGTTCGAAGTGTCTATCCGCCGTAGCTCCGATCGCTTATACTCGTTCTCTATAGGTAAGTAAGGTTGCGACGTGGTCTCTGTAAAAGGGACTAAAGACAGACTACCTGCAAGCGCCGCGATAGTTGCATCATGGCAAGTATTGACCCAAGAAGTGTCTAATGATCCTGAAACCGAAGTAGCGTGTCCAGGGATACGATGGTGTGGATTTGCGATGCCGCGATGCCTAGAGCTAAGATCTCAGCTATAAGGCAGAAGCACTGGGGTATCGGAGGAGAGCGTTTACGTGAGTATTGCTAGCTCTAGGCGTCCCATATTAGGACTCGAAGGCGGGCCGTAAACGAGTATTTTTTTTTTTTTTTTTTTTTTTTTTTTTTTTTTTTTTTTTTTTTTTTTTTTTTTTTTTTTTTTTTTTTTTTTTTTTTTTTTTTTTTTTTTTTTTTTTTTTGTATCTTTTAAAATTTCCCCTCGTTTGTCAAAAAAAAAAAAAAAAAAGTCTGAGATTTGATTTCTAATTCCTACGCAACGTATTCCAGAGATTTATAGTTTTGATGGTAAAAGAGTCTCCACAGCATTTAATGTGGGAAAGAGGGATTACTAGGAGATTGTTGTTGCGGGAACCGAGATGCTGGGAGTCAACAGTGCTCGACCCCAAGAACTTAAATCGTTATTTGAGGTACAACGGAGTGACAGGATGGCATAGGATACTGTATGGGAGAGTAAGTTATTGTAGATTCCGCTGGTCTTTAACGGTTAACCAATTCAGTTCAGTGCGGTATTGTGTTACGTAATCGTACATCCTCAGACGAAAGATGAACCTAATTATGAGATTTTGCATCCGTTCAAGCTTATGTAGTAGTTTTTGAGGTTTTTTAGACATAAGGCTTAAGTCTAAGTAACACGAATCAGCATAATCGAGTATAGGAAGAAGAGTTTGCGCAAGAGATATTTTAGTTTTTAACGGCAAAAAATTTTGCCATCTTCTGAGACTTCCTATAGCACAAAAGATCTTACGGCTCAACTCAGAAATTTGAGGCGACCAGAAGAATGTACTGTCCAATCTGATTCCCATATTCACTACACTAGCACTATCCTCTAAACAAATATTATCAAATAGGATTGAAGGGATGGATGGAAGGTGAAGGAATTCAAAATAACTGCTTAGAGGTTCCAAACATACACACTGTAGACTTAGGATTTATAGACAGTCCAAACGACTTACTCCAGGTGTTAATGATTTGTAAATTGGAATTGATACTTTCAATTGCTCTGGGTTAGTCACTTACACAAGCAGTGATAAATCTGAAAACCATCAGCATAAAGATGATATGATGATGTTATGTGCTGAGTAAGAGTGTTAATAAATATGGAAAACAGTAATGGAGAAAGTATATCACCTCGTGGAACACCTGCTGAGATGTGGCATTGAGAAGTTTGCTTCTCATCAAATTTAATACACTGAGTAAGCCCGCGGAGATAAGTAGAAAAACATTCAGTTGCTTTTGGGGAAAAATTTACAGACCTTAGAATGGCCAAAAGAATATCAAAGTCTACTGTATTGAAAGCATTCGAAAAATCCAACAGCACAAGAATAGTAAGTTGCTGATTGTCAATCCCATACCTTATACTCGTATCATCGCAGACCGGGGCACAGCACGGTAACTGCACTCAATAGAGTGCAATTACCGTGCTGTGCCCCGGACGGAATCCGAACTAAAACGAGGACAGGATATTGTTATTATGTAGGAACTGATATAATTTTTCATGTACTATGCGCTCTAGGACTTTAGAAAGGAAAAGGAGTAAGGATATTGGACGATAATTTGAAAAGGATGTGGGATTGGATATCTTTGGTAAGGGGACTAATGCATGACACCAAGCATCAGGGAATTCACTAGAGGAAAGGGAACGATTGAAGAGTAAGCAGAATCATACGTCGACTTATGTCATCGCAGCCAATAGCATCAGATTAAATGGCTAGCACGGGTTTTCGTATTTCTGTTGTTGTGGTAGATGTAAACAGGAAAGGGACCGTTGCAGGAACAGAAAGTGAGAATAACGTTTGGAAGGTTTTCGTTTTTGTACTATTATCCATCAGATCAATAGACGTAAATTGTTTATTCAGCATGGCCAAATCCGTACAGCTGTTTAAGGTAGTATAACGCATGCGCCTGCTTCCTATTCCCATCGCGTTCAAGAATGGTCGCATTGAGATCCTCGACCTTTTTATTTTTTGCAGCCAATATTGACCACACAGCTAATTGTGGTTATTGAACTTTGGCGCTATATCTGGGAAAATACGCTGAATAAGCTCATCTTTTGAATCTGTGATGTGACAGAAATCTGTGGGTAATGCGATGAATCCGGTCGAGGTATCCATTGCAACTTTGTTATTTTCAATATCTAACAACTGCTTAGCAAACACCTTTGCAGTTTCATCATGTTGCAAAAATACTCGCATGTTAGTTGTTAATTGGAGTGTTTTTACGTACTGCCACAAATTCGATGTTTTTAGGCATGCATTTAGTTCATCAGCAACAGTTGATCGGGAATAACTGAAAAAGTCTGACAAATCAACAAACAAACAAATGACAAATCACCTGACAACAGAATCATGGCCTCACCAAAAATATTTTGATTGTCACAAAGATCTTTCAATGTTCTGTCCAGCGCCTTAAGTGACCTCTTATGAGCCATTGTGCATTCATCTCAAGCAATTAATTTGCATACCTGTTGGATCTTGGCCATTGCGCTATTTTTGGCGATGTTGCAAGTGGATGTTTCGGTGATTTGCATGTTTAATGGTAATGTTAAATAATTGTGGAACATTTGTACGAATTGTTCAAGGCAGAGTGCGCAGTTCGTCCGCCTTCTAGCAGAGTCGCAGCTATTCCATATGAAGCTAACGCTAGAGTAACATTATTTTGTGATCTGATCCTCGCCAAAAGCAATGAAATTAAGAACGTTTTCCGGTTTCTCCGGGAGCATCAAGGAAATAAATTCCACCAGATCTACTGTCCACAGTTTCTATCATAATGTCGTACGCAATTCTTTGTTGTTGATTTAATTGTAAAACATTTGTACGAACTGTTTCGGCCAATGCTTCAATGTCGTACTGTTGTTCCTATTGCAATTCGTGGTTTAATGCATCATGCATATGATGATTGGGTGCTGTCATTCCCAAACACGACAATACTTTACTTGCTATCAATAAACACATATCTTTTATCATAATCAATGTTTCATTGTAAATTACTTTTTTTCTTTTTCATTTCAAAGTTTCACGGCGCACACGATGCGAAATATCCTCAGATATGTCATCTACATATACTTAACCCACAAATCTTTTGAATTCGAGGGGAAACATGTCGATATGATTATCGCAAACAATGTACTAAATTGATACGGTGATGAAGATATTACGGAATTCTTGAGCGCATCATCAAGTAAATGTAATAGTTAGCATGCCTCACAGTAAGTCACACACAGCTGTCCATTAGCTGTTCTCAGTTGTTTAAACGATATCGGACCACGAACCTTCACCAACAACAATCTCAAATTTATTATTTGAGATTGTTGTTCACTGTTGAACAAACATATTGCTAGTAGTTTAAAATCTGTTAGTAACATGTTACTAGGACCGGTCCAAATTACGCGCTAGCTCCTGTTGGTATAACTATCACAAACAAATTGATTAAATGCAGTAATCCGTGCTGAAAATAAATATTAATTATTATACAGTGTGTATTTGACAACGCATCCTTTGTGAAAACTACGTACAGGGTAAAATATTTCAAGGCTATGTACAAGAAACTAGTGAACAATTATCAATAGTTTAGGCGATATTTTTACAAACGTGCTGTGTAACACGTGAGGTAGTCATGATTGAATACGAACGCCGTATATATGGGCACATATTAATATACATTTTATATTTTTATTGTTAAAAAGTATTTAGTATTGAATTAATGTTTAATTATTCAAATCAGTAAAACCAATTCGTAATGTTAAGTTCTTTATGATTTTTATTTTCAAATATCGAATAGAAATGTCAGCTGTTAAAAAACAAAAGGACTGAATTATTTAAATTAAATCTCTGAATTCGCCAGCTCGCTAGTAGAAATTTTTCTATTATCGGTTCGAATCAATGAATAAAGTAAAGTGAAGTGTAGTGCTAGTGTAGGAACTGCGGTATTTGTCTTGTAAATACTGGTAAAGTTTCCTCGTGCCTCATACACCAGCAAGAGAGACCTGACTAGTGAAAAGTGAATACACCGACTAAATGATCGAATGATTGCCGAAGTGGGCCACCTGTAGAGCGCAGGCGTCTCAATATGAGCAGCCGAAACGACGCCCCCCGGATACGCTCGCGTTCGGGTCATCGAGCACCTCCAGGTGTAATAGTTGGGGAGTTGGAGGTAATCCTTCCTACTCATATCCATCACTCACCCGGACATGGACCTAACCCAGGCCTCGCCCCCGAGAAACCCTCGGGACGGAATAGGCCACTAATTCCTGCAGTCATTAGCTCGCAGCAGACTTATAGTGAGTTTCTCGCCTCCTCGCATCACGATGGCTCAGCCCCAATGTCTCAACAATTCTCTCAACGTTTCAAGGGATGCATCTAGATCTAGGCGGTCCCCCACCAAGATCCAGAGACTTGGTTACACCGAAGCAGCATTATGCACAAACAAGTGCCTCTCGTGATCCCCGCCCGCCACTCCTACTGGTCCAGTGATTTCACAAACAGCTACGAACACCTATGCAGGCACATGAAGCCATCTAGAACCGTCACGACTGCTACAGCTGCAGAACCCTCAGCCACTCCGTAGCCCAACTTTGCAGCGTCAGCTCTACTGAAAAATAAATTTCCCCCGCTTATTGTTGTGTCCTTTCCCAATCGGACTTTTCACTTCCAGAACCAGAAAGAACAACTGGGCCATGCACCTAACGCCCGCCCCTTCATCCGTGAGTTGAGGTTCACGCCGGCCTCTATCGCTGCATACCGCGCCATCCACAGGTATCTGTGAATTAGAAAAGAATGAGAGATTATCGTGGTTTTCATATGTGCTGCCCTCTGAAATGAGTAGAAAGGTCATAACCGTCCCAAACGAAATAATTGAAGCTCTGGGAGAGCTTAGATACCAAGCTGAATACATTCGGTCGATTCGAGCGAGAATGGGTTGGCCTGGATGTATCTTCTTTGTCGTCCTTGGTAATACCCCGAACCTGGTACCTGGCATATACAGAGTAACTGAGCTCCTAAATATGCCAGGTATAATAATTGAAACATGGAGGAGCAACAAAGGCCCAACGCTGCCAGGGCTTCCGGCACTCCAGCCACGGGTGTCATCGTCGGGTGGCTTGTATGAGATGTGGGAAAGAACATTTCGCATGAGATTCGCCAATTGCGGAGGTCCACACCCCGCTAATCACATTGCCTGCCCCCAGTTTAAACGACAGTTAAGGAACAAAAACGCTTTCACTGTGGCTCTCACCTGTAAGAGTGCGCAGCTCTAGCAAATCGGCCAAGCCTCAGGCCAAAAGCGAGACTAATATGGTTGCAGCATAGGCACAATCGGCGACACTTATGGCCCCAGAAAACCTTCCAATCATAAGGGGAGGGCCTAAAATGAAGAGAAACACGTAACGTGAGAAGGGCAGAGAGAGGGGAGAGATGATTCCTCCAGCTGCCACCTCCACCATTAATCCTAAAGAGACCTATACCTTGCAGCCTGTCTTGCCATCGGTACAGACTGGGCCAAGGATTGGTTAAGGATGATTGGACTCTGTATCGTCTATTGGAATGCTGCCAGCCTGATAAGAAAGGTTCAATTCCTCCGCCTCCTTCTCAGGCAACAAAACGTTGACCTTGCCCTAATAAATGAATGGGTATCATATCATCAGGCTAGATGCCTCACAAGAAAACCCATGGAGGCGTCTCCTGATTGTGGTAAGGAGAAGTATAGTGCACCGCATACTACCTGACACAGACACACGGCCTTTCCAGTCTCTCGGAGTGCAGGTAAAGCTTGATGACAAGATTCTCCGCACTTACGCCATATATAGATCTTCTAAACCATCGCTGGTCACCAAGGTAACCACAGTACGTGCAAGAATGGACGCAAGATATTTGAAGACGCCGCTCGTCATAGATATGAGGTGATAGGTCTTGACGAGCCGACCCATTACTCATACACCAGCACTTACCGAGCACTATCGACTTTGTCGTGCATAAGGGAGTGATATCTCACTAGAGGTGCTTCCTGAAGCCTGGGGTTCCGATCACCGCTTAACCCTGGCAACGATTACAGGGCAACTGGCACTCACACGCACTCTACTATCTAGGCGTATGGTATGCTGGGAGAGATTCACAACGATCCTGAACTTGACGACGCCGCCTGTATTGACTGCCTGGAGTCAACAACAACAAACTCATCAAAGAGATTGCACAGGTCATTGAGGAAAAGCGAAGAACTCGTACTGTGTGGCTATACACCAGAGAACCTGCGACTAAAAGAAAATTAAACAATTTAATTGAGCGCATTCAAACAGACCTATGCACATCTGCCGCGGAAAAGTGAGATGGCCGCAATGCTGGGGCTGGTGATGACAGTGTCTCACTCAACCAACTCTGCCGCTAATTAACCAAAAGGAAGCCTCCAGTTCGACTACTGTTACACCCAGATAGCTCTCTCAGATATCTCTCGGAAGACAGGGCCATGATTCTGGCAAATCATTTTGCCAGCCCATTAACTCCAAATCCAAATGTGTGCCCGGACGTCCACAAGCGCCTAGAGGAAAACGTCTCCAATCACCTGATGACCCCAGTAAACTCTCTCGCCCACTTGCGTCATCGAAAAAGCTTGTAGACAATTCAGAACTTGTGCCTATGACGTATTATCCAGGCCCCCTCCAACTTGAGGAATGCAACTCTGCCCAGAGACCTCCGCATGGAAAGCCTAGAGGATCATATCAGAAACCTGGCCACCTGTTACCACACTGTTATTTTACCAATTGTCACCACTCTGTTGTTTTATTATGAAAAATGGACTTTGAACAATGAAACTCTGGCCTAGCGCCGACAACAGCGGTGGGTTAGACACAGCCTCATTGGATCATACTCGGATAGATCACAGTCTCTTGGATCACAAATGGATTCATTACAGCCTCATTGGATCATACCCCGATAGATCACAGCCTCATAGATTATAGCTCTGCTTGATCACAATGCCATGGAACTTATTACCAATTGTTTTTTCCAATTACTAATTGTTGTGACTAATTGTCTTATTATTAATTGTTGTGACAAATTATGAAACGAAACTCCTTTACGAAGAATAATAAAAGAATAAGAAAAGCCATCAGAGGATACAGTCAATCGAAATTTGTAATACTAAATACATTGATATTTTCAAAAATCGCGTATTTTAGGATTTTCTTAAAATTAAATCATGTTTAAATTCCAATAACCTGGGCTATTGGTTAAAAGTATTTAAAAATGAAATTCTATCAAATCCTATTATCTGCAAATCTTTATAATAAAATTGGTAACCCTAAGTAAACAATCACTGTTATAAGTACTCAAGACGCTTTTACTTATGTATGAACTTACAAGAAGCCTAATTTATTCGTAACTTTTTTCTGTAACCCTTCGTGGCAGGATGTAGCATCAATGTCAAACATATAAAGCTCGGTGACTGTTACAAAATGATAATTGATGAGATGAAACTATTGAAGAAGCCGTACAATGTCGATCGCCACATAAATCAGGGAAATTGTTGCTACAGTTTTATCATCTTACGGTCTTTCTAACACTTAAACTCTTTAGGATAATGACAAAAAATTCATAAAGATATTATACATTAACTGCAACAACATATACAGATATGATTGTTAATTAACATATAATGAAATCGCTTGAAAGATAGAAATGATTTCATAGCACTCCAATAAATTTAAAAAAAACTCCCTCATATACTTCCAGAGCAAAATTATGGTTTCCAGCAAATTTTAAGTAAAATAGACTCCGATAATGATAGACTTTTCTTTTCGATGCACCAGAAGGAACCGGAAAAAGTTTTAGATTAGCTTTTTATTGATGTCCGTCAGAAAAGAGATAAAATAGTAGTTGCTGTAGCTTCTTCTGCTATTGCTGCGATACTATTACCACGCGACCATACAGCATATATCATATTAAAATTACCATTTCACAAGAAGCTTCACGCTTTATCCCGCACAAGGCAGGGTAGGCAGAGGGAACTGCAGGGACCGTGGGAACCTAATGTTAAGACACTCCGTTGCTCAGTCCCTGCTTTCTCCGTCCCCGCTTTCCGCCGTTTTCGAGGCATTGCGTGTTGAGTGGCGGAACTCAACGCCGCGCTTTGCCTAGTTTACCAGAGCGAAGAAAATAGAAATAGAAAAATCCATCTTCTCCGACTGGTGATCGAACCCAGTAACCGTCGCGTTACAGGCAGACGTTGCGCCTCTGCGCCACGACGGTCCTCAACAATTTAGTAATATAATCAGTAATTTGAGTAAAAATAGTTTGCGATTCTGTAGAATGAGAATGTAAGCTTTTAGTGTGGGACGAACAATGTCTTACAAGAAGGCCACAGAAGCTAGTTTACGACTTCTTCAGAACTTGCGTAATAATACAGACGTAATGAGAGAAATGGTAGATTTATTGGCTGGTGATTTTAAGCAAAGCTTTCCAGTCATTTAGAGGACCAGTCACCAGAAGACGAAATTCAATTCTTGCTTTAAATTGTCAAGGTTTAGTAGAGAGTTGAATATAGATACTATAGTACTTATTTAAGGACTCAAACGCGAGCGAAGCTAATAGATAGTAGGTTCAATTCAAAAAAAAAAAAAACAAAGGCAAGGTGATATATATAGTGTATAGAGACTGTAAGTTTAGAGTTATAGTTACGTGTTATAGGGGACAGAGACATTCACTTTGATATCATAATGAGATTTTAATATTCTGAAAAAGTCACGCTACTTTCAGTAGTGTAAAATTCTTAAATTTATATCAGTGAAGGTTTAAATATTTAGCGACCTCTATTATAAATAATAATGACGCAATAATGATAATACTGATGAAGAGAAAGACGAAAGGTGGGAAGGGCAGAGGGAAGGGAGAGATGGTTCCTCCAGCCACCAACTCCACCACTAATCCTAAAGAGACCTATGCCTTGCAGCCTGTCTTAACATTGGTGCAGACTTTGTACAAGCACAGCTATTGATAGAGCACTCGATATCCTCAAGGAAGTCCTTTCAGCATTGAGGGAAGATCGAGACCCTGTCCAGCTTGGACAGGGTCTCGATCTTCGAATTGCTTAACGTACAGTTGTTTGAGGATGGTTCCCCTTAGTGTTGACTTCCTGGTAGCAACACCTTTTTTATTGCTGGGAAAAAATCTATTACGCATACCCTTCCGATTGGGGGATGGGAGAGGGGTATGTGGGACCCGGTAAAGACAATCCCGGTATATCCACTAAAAATACCCAGCGGAGAAAAATACCTCACCTGCGTGGAGAGGGCCTGAGAGTCCATAGTGTCCAGGCCCCCACTGGTAACTGTCCGCCCTACGGCAGGCCCCTCAGATCCCTCCTAGTGAGGAGAGGTCGTTACAATGGCCGGAGTGCGCGGTCATTCTGGCCCGACGAGTGGGATGATCCTGGAAATGCAGGCGGTGGCGCCCCCGCGCCTGTCGCCTGCGGATCACCCCCAGGCGCGGACGATGACGGACGTTGTGTCCGCCGTCTTCTGCCCTGGCTTTCCTTCTACCTCCGTAAGAGGGTCGTCCTCCAGCATGCGCTCCGTCGTCTCCTTCTGTGACATTACGTCCTCACATAAGGAGGCTCTCGCCGCCCATGCCTCCTCCGCGCTCAGCATGGCGGCGATCACGCTGGGGAGTGTAAAGTCAGCAACCAGGGTGCGGCGAGGTTCGGCCCACGATGGGCACGCTTCCAAGGTATGCACCACCGTGTCCACCATATACAAAATGGCACGCGCCAGTTTATATATGTGCGCGCTCGGGAAAAAGCGACGCAGGATATTACAAAATGTCTATGCAACAAGGATTGTCACGATACGTTGCTTTGTGATCTTGCCTCTGTGAAGGAGAGATGGAGAGGCTACTTCAAGGAGCTACTGAACACTCAGCACTTTAATAGGCATCCGCATGAATTACCTCCTAACCTTGGACTTATTGCCCCAATAAACTTGACGAAACTCGTAATTGTCTTCGACACATGAAGAATGGAAAGGCGATAGGACCTGATGACATACCGATCGAGGCGTGGAAATCGCTGGGCACTCTTGGTGTGATTATACTTACTGACGTGTTTAACCGTATCTTGAACACTGGAACGATGCCACACCAGTGGCGGCATATCTTCATTATCCCTATTTACAAAGGAAGGGCAGTGTTGAAGATTGCGGTAGTTATAGGGGAATTAAGATTATGAGCCACACCATGAAGCTCTTCGAGCGCGTGATCGGCCTCAGGCTGCGCCAAGAGTGTATTATCTCTGAGTCTCAGTATGGGTTTCAACCAGGATCAGGGACTATCGATGCCATTTTTGCCCTGAGAACTTTGATGGAGGCATACAGGGAAAAAATGAGAGCTCTGCATGTGACCTTTTTGGACTTACAAAAGGCCTTTGACTGTGTGCCACGTCAGTATATCTGGTGGGCATTGTGATCCAAAGGGATCCCCGAAGCTTATATTGAAATTATCAAAGATATGTACTAAGATTCCGCTTCTGTGTTTAGGACCGCTGTTGGCGATACTAAGCCCTTCACGATTACTTTTGGTTCGCCAAGGCTCAGCTCTTAGACTGATCTTAATCAAAGTAGTACTGGATACTGTCTCGGCCCACATCCAAGATCAGCCTCCGTGGCTGATGATGTATGCTGATGACATAGTATACATTGATGAGAATCGACTGATGCTTGAGCGTAAAGTGAATTCTTGGAAGGGTGCGCTTGAGAACGGTGGTCTTAAACTAAATATGTTGAAGACCGAGTACATGGCTTGCGGGAACCCGGACTCAAGCACTATCCGCACTGGATCTGAGCCAGCCGTTAAGAAGGAGACGTTCAGATACCTTGGATCCGTTATTCATGAGTTTGGAGGCATCGACCACGACGTCCATGCCCGTATAAGCGCTGCTTGAGCCTAATGGCGGGAGGTCACTGGTGTAATCTGCGATAGCAGAATACCGCCCAAGCTTAAGGGTCTGATATACAAGAGCATTATCCGACCAGTTCTTTTATACGGCAGCGAATGTTGGCTAGCATTATCTCGGCACACTCACGACCTTCACGTTACGGAAATGAAGCTGCTGAGGTAGATGTGTTGCGTAACGCGGTCAAGTAGGTATCCGTGATATAGCAGATAAACTCAAGGAGCCTCGCCTGAGATGGTATGGCCGCGTTATGCGCCGGCCTAAGAAGTATGTCAGAAGAAAATGCCTTGATATGACTATCCCCGGAGTTCGACCGCCCGGGACGCCCAAAGAAGCGATGGCTGGACGTTGTGAAGCAGGACATGAGAGCCAATGACTTGTCCACTAAGGACGTAGAAGACCAAGAAAAATGGAGTGCACTCAGTCGGAAGGCAGACCCTGCAAAAAAGGCCGGGATTAATGCCAGACAGAAGAAGACAATATATATATATATATATATATATATATATATATATATATATATATATATATATATATATATATATCTATATATATATATATATATATATATATATATATATATATATATATATATATATATATATATATATATATATATATATATATATATATATATATATATATATATATATATATATATATATATATATATATATATATATATATATATATATATATATATATATATATATATATATATATATATATATATATATATATATATATATATATATATATATATATATATATATATATATTATATATATATATATATATATATATATATATATATATATATATATATATATATATATATATATATATATATAATATATATATATATATATATATATATATATATATATATATATATATATATATATATATATATATATATATATATATATATATATATATATATATATATATATATATATATATATATATATATATATATATATATATATATATATATATATATATATATATATATATATATATATATATATATATATATATATATATATATATATATATATATATATATATATATATATATATATATATATATATATATATATATATATATATATATATATATATATATATATATATATATATATATATATATATATATATATATATATATATATATATATATATATATATATATACTTAGTCTGGCCATAAATACTGTTACTATTCAAAAAAAGAAAATATTACGTTTGAATTTGGAATCTGTCATTTTTATATGATTGCTTGATGTGTTTTCTTATTTTCGCGCCATTATATTGTTAAATATTTTGTTATATTAAAATGGAGTGGGGTGATAAAGAGAACCGAATCGCTGTGATTGCCTTACATAAAGTAGGTATGGAGAAAAGTGCAATTTTTAAAACCCTCCACCCGCTTGGTATTAGTCAAATGTTTGTTTACCGGGCTATTGATAGGTACAATGATACCTCCTCTGTTTGTGACAGAAAAAGATCTGGCCGTCCACGTACCGTTCGTGTGAAAAAGGTGATTAAAGCAGTTAGGGAAAGAATTCGAAGAAATCCTGTCCGTAAGCAAAAGATTTTATCTCGGGAGATGAAGATAGCTCCTAGAACCATGTCGCGTATATTAAAAGATGACTTAGGACTTGCAGCCTATAAGAGACGTACTGGTCACTTCTTAACTGATAATTTAAAGAAGAATAGGGTGGTAAAATCCAAACAACTACTTAAGCGGTACGCAAAGGGAGGTCACAAAAAAATTTTGTTTACGGATGAGAAAATTTTTACAATTGAGCAGTATTTTAATAAACAAAATGACCGTATTTATGCTGGAAGCTCTAAAGAAGCTTCGCAATTAGTAAACAGAGTACAACGTGGGCATTATCCCACTTCAGTGATGGTTTGGTGGGGTGTTAGCTATGAAGGGGTGACTGAGCCATATTTTTGTGAAAAAGGTATTAAAACGTCGGCACAAGTTTATCAAAATACCATTCTTGAGACGGTTTTAACTAACACCATGTTCAATAACAAAGAATGGTGCTTTCAACAAGACTCGGCACCGGGTCATAGAGCTCGATCCACCCAATCTTGGTTGAAAACTAACGTTCCGGACTTTATCAGCACTGAAAACTGGCCGTCGTCAAGTCCTGACCTAAATCCATTGGATTATGATTTATGGTCAGTTTTAGAGAGTAAGGCTTGCTCTAAACGCCATGATAATTTGGAGTCCCTAAAACGATCCATTCGGTTGGCAGTGAAGAATTTTCCTCTAGAAAGAGTTCGTGCTGCTATTGATAACTGGCCTCAACGTTTAAAAGACTGTATTGCAGCCAATGGGGACCACTTCGAATAAACATTGTATATTTTTAATAGTTATATATTGATGTATTAAACTAACTCACTATGAAAGGAATAAATGTTACGTATAAAAAAAAAATCGTGCTTTTCTTTATAACAATATTTATGGCAAGACTAAGTATATATATATATATATATATATATATATATATATATATATATATATATATATATATATATATATATATATATATATATATATATATATATATATATATATATATATATATATATATATATATATATATATATATATATATATATATATATATATATATATATATATATATATATATATATATATATATATATATATATATATATATATATATATATATATATATATATATATATATATATATATATATATATATATCGACAGATAGCCACGGCGCGTCACGTCAAGCTGGCTGTCATTATCAAAGAAGAATTTGCAAGAATTCTTTGTTTACAGGTAAGACTGTGCTATTTTTGTAAAGTTTATTACGATTGTGTGACCTACTCGATAAATAAAATTTTGCATTCTTTGTTTACAGAGCAACAAATTGAAGTTTTATTTCTCCTCTTGCAATAAAAAATAGTAATTGTCTTATAAAACGACAATACTTGTTTAGAATGGCACATAGATTGCAGTTTGCATTTAGATATGAGGCATCACAAACCGACAGTAAGACGAGTGTGATCGCCATAACCTCAATTACAAAAGAGGACAACAAAAAGTATATACTGCCAGACGCTGATACATATGCGAGTCGCCACACAGCACTAACTAAGACAGAAACGTATAAAAGAGTGAAAAAAAGTTTATATCAAAGAGGTCAAGAGAGAACAATATGGATTACCTGCACCGATGAAATGGTAAAAATTTATTTGGATGAAGATAATAATTTAATGTTTAATGACTTATATCTAAAAGAAATAAAAGAAACGGACGTCATTGCATCCACCCAAAAAAATGACGGTCAGCTAAATCTAAAAAATATATAACAGAAATATTTATGATTGAGAAATTTGTATGTTAATTCTCGAATGCAAAACAATGGAAGATTTGAGAATGAATGCAATAGATTTGATATTAAGAAAGATACAACGAAGATAGAAATATTAAGATTATTCTTAGACAAATCAGGTGCAGACTGGCATTCAGCAACATTGAAAACTTTGAAAATAGAGGCTGAATGGCCCGAGTGGAAAGGTAAATTTTTAGATTCATTTGCTGATAGAGGATGGAATACGGGAATGTATGCAATATTTTACAAATATAAATAAGGATCACTAATGGAATATGCCATAAGAAAAGAAAAGCTGTTATTAGATATGGACGAGAATATTGGTGGGAAAAGCCTAGTGACACTTATAGCTGCTGGTTTACCTGAATCTATTAGAAACAGAATTGATCCAGAAAAGTGTGAAACCTCAACGAGATTACTTCATGAAATAAGCAAATGTGAAAGTTTGGTAATTAATAAAAGCTTTATAAAAAAGAGAGAAGAGAAAAAGTATAGTAAGAAATACATTGGAGGGAAGAAGCCATGCAAAATTTGTGAGGACTAAAATAAAGATACTCGGTACCACCCAGAACAGTCATGTTGGTTTAAAAAAGAAGGAAAAGAGATCAAAATGATTGGAAGTAATTCTGTATTAGAAGTAAATCTAAGTAAAGAGACAAAATACGAGTAATCACACCATTGATAAAAATAAATATGTTATTAGGAGACAAAATACAAGTGAACGGAATATATGATTCGGGTTCCCAAGTCTCTCTAATAAACAGAAGATTAGTTCGAATACATACAATAATTCAGAAGATACAAATAGGATATTATTAAACACAGTCAATGGTGTGACATATACAAAAGGACTAATAAACGTAAAAGTAAAGATTTTTGATGTAGAAGAATGTGTTGATGTTTTCATTACAGACAAGGTTGATTTAGAAGATTTCATTATAGGACTAGATATGATAAAAAAATTCAGATTAACTCAAGATATAGACCTTAATATATTGCAAAAGACAAAGATGGAGATAGATACCATGAAGAAATTTGAAGAGATAGAAACAACTAAAATCAACTTTAATGAGCATGTGAACAAAAATGAATTCGTGACAAACCTACAGCTCTTGGAAGATAGCAAAAAGATTCAAATACAAAGTTTAATAGATAAATATAATACTGTATTTGCCAGAGATAAATATGATGTAGGGACAATTAAAAAATATTAAGCTCGGATAGACTTACTGGTGGACAAATACTGCTGCAAAAGGCCGTACCGTTGCACAATAGAAGACAAAATAGAAATAGAAAAGCAAGTAGCAAATTTACTAAAAAATAACTTTATTGAAGAATCTTATAGCCCCTTTGCAGCGCTGGTTACACTGGCATTTAAGAGAGATGAAAATACAAAATCAAGGGTCTGTATTGATTTTCGTGAACGGAATAAGATAGTCATACCACAAGCACAACCATTTCCATTGATAAGCGACTTGATAATTAAAGCAAGAAACTGTAAATATTTTACCACCCTTGACATAAATTCCGCATTTTGGTCCATACCACTACGCATTGAGGACCGACAAAAAACAGGATTTGTCACACAAGATGGACACTACCAATGGACTTGCTTGCCCTTTGGACTGAAAACATCACCAGCATACAGCAGTTGATAGTCCGTTTTCAAACGGACTCAATGGGAGATTGAACCAAACACTGGTTAATAAAATGAGGTGCAAAATAAAAAAAAACGGTAAAGAAAGCCTGGACAACAATTGCAAGGGAATGTTTAGATAAGTACAATGAAACCGAGCACTCAGTGACAGATTTTGCAACAATATATTTATTAGAAGGAAAAGTCACCAACATCTTGCCACAAAAACTACGACAACCAGTAGATACACAAGCTTGGATCAAAAATAGAAAAGAAGCACTAGAAAGAACGATCAGATCACATACACATAATAAGAAATTATTTGATAAAGGCAGAAGACAAAGTGAATTCAACATAGGGGAACTAGTATATATTGAAAACGGAAATAAATTGAATAGGAAAAAACTGGATAATTTAAGAATCGGCCCATTTGAAATAACAGACAAAATATCGAATACAATATACAAAATAAAAACAGGCAGAACAAAAAAGGATACAAGCCTTTACCATATAACAAAACTTATTCGAATGAAAGACAATATAAGTGATTTAGAGGATAGTGCTGAATAATAGATGCAATTGTAATGAGAACTACTGAGTTCTCACCCTGGAGGAGGAGATGTAAAGAAAGAAAATAATTTCTTTCTTTAATTTGCATACGCGCGCGCACAGTTAGTTCGACTATCTGTCGAACGTGCCGCGGCGCGTCGCGTCATGCTGGCTGTCATTATCAAAAAAGAATTTGCATGAATTGGTGTTTTTTGATTAATAAAGTTAATTATAATAAGTTGAATTAGTGCAATCGAGAGGTGATAACAATAAACTTTTATTGTCGTTTCTTTGTTTACAGGTAAGACTGTGCTATTTTTGTAAAGTTTATTACGATTGTGTGACCTACTAGATAAATAAAATTTTGCATTCTTTGTTTACAGAGCAACAAATAAAAGTTTTATTTCTCCTCTTGCAATAAAACTGTGTTGATTGTGATCTGTGTTACTTAACGAATTGTACAACGAAAAATACAACTTATACAACCGTCCCGAGACTCAACTATCTTCAATACCGTGGCGGTAAGTCGGGCCCAAGAGATTTTAAAGTAACACATAGTGGTTAGATACTACGATAGCTCAGTGGATTATTATAATATTTTATGTGTTATCGGATTGAGAGAGAAAAGGGAAAAATGGTTGAGCTTTCGTAAGGAAGAGCTACATTGTTCACCCTTACCTAACAATGTTTTATCACTAGAAAAATAATGATTTTGTACACTTTTAATAATTGTGGCATGAGCTTTACGAATATTGATTATAGAAATTGATCTCCACTTAGAAGGTTGTTTACGATGTTTGAAATTTGAAATAAATAAATAGCATCGTGCCCACTATATTAAGCAACTTATAGAAACTAGAAAACTTCTCTGTTAAATCGACAATCAAGTTTGACTGTTACGATTCAGTTGAAATTAAACTATGAGAAGAATTAAATTACTGCGTTACTACTTACCTTTTTTTTTACGGGGGCAAATTCTCATGGACTACCTCCACCTGGGGACAGGTGGAGGGGCGTGCCGTACTCTTACCGACTAAAACCACCCCGGTTTCTCCTCACACGTTCACGTGGGGCCGCGGGAATCTAAATTCTTCCGCAGCCCCGCACTGGTGCTGGCTCGATCCATGCGGGCCTCATCTTTCTCTCATTACGCCTAAGAAGCGTGCGCCGACGCACGCACCCGCCTCCATCTCGGGTCTATCGAATAGTGGCGGAGTTTTCCCTAAGTCCCTCGCCCCAAGACCCATTCATGGGGGCCTGAAAAGAGTGTTGTCCACCCTTCTCCTACGCCCAGTGCGCTTTCTGCGACCAGGGAAGGAAATCAAAATCTCTCGCTCCCGTTCCGTAGTTTCCTTCTGCGACACTACTTCTTCGCAAAAGGACTGGGAGAGCCTTGCATTTGCTTGAATGGGCCGGCTCGACCGGAGTGATACCACGGCCTCACAGAAAACCGGCGTAAAATGACGCTTGCGTCATGTTTAGTCGCGTGAGTGAGGGTACCGGAGGCCCAACATTTTGTAACATCAGGGGCTTACATTCTAACATCAATACTGTCCACTACCACCTCGAGACAGTAAAGTCGGCTTTGCTCTTTTTGACCTGAGACGCAAATATCGTCTCCGGCGGACACCTCTTACTTGCATTATCCTGGTTACAGTTTGGAACACTCCTTCGTACCAAAAGCAGGTGTGTACGTCTACGTTAGAGACGATGTTAGCTCACGCCGCCTCAGGAATCTTGAAGGTAGGGACCTCTCCATCTTGTGGCTACGTGTAGATAGCGACGACCACCCCCGTATCTACGCTTGCCTCTACAGGTCCCATAGCGGTGATGCCGAAGCGACCGAGCGACTCCTTGAGCACGTCCAAATGGCTACAGATTTGGTGCAACAGCAGATTCCTTACGCGGAGATCGTGATACTCGGCGATTTTAACGCCCACCACGCCGAATGGCTTAGTTCACGCAAGACCGATCACGCTGGAAGATCTGTTCATGACTTCGCCCTGGCCTATGGTTTTACGCAGCTGGTTACAACGCCCACGCGAATCCCAGATGTGGAAAACCAGGAACCTTTACTGTTGGATCTTCTGCTGACTTCCCACCTCGAAGACTACACCGTGTCTGTCGGTGCTCCTCAAGGTTTCTCTGACCATTGCCTTTGTGTGGTCCCACTCTCACACTTAGCGCAATCACGCTGTCCACGAAGACGTCGAGTGTGACACTACAAGTCAGCAGACTGGGATGGATTGAGATCCTTCTTTGCGTCCTACCCATGGAGTCAGGTTTGCTTTGCACTGGTTGACCCCAATGCCGTTGCTGATGCTATTGCTGATGTGGTGCTGCAGGGTATGGAACTTTTCATTCCAAATTCTGTGGTCCCTATTGGTGCCAGGCAGGCCAGGATTGGCGAGCGACTAGAGCGTCTTCCGTCTGGAACTCGCGCATTTTTCTGTACGCCATCTCTACCACCTTTGCTCAAGGGAGATAATTCATTGGTCCACGACGCAAAAGAGAAAGCCGACCTCCTGGGCAAATTCTTTGCGTCCAACTCATTCCTGGATGATAAGGGCCAAGACCCACAGATAATACCACGGTGCAATATTGTCATGCTGGACATCCGATTCCACCAAAAAGCAGTGCGGTCAGCAATGCTATCCCTGGATGTCCACAAATCGAGCTGGCCCGATGGAATCTCTCCCATTGTTCTAAAGACGTGCGCCCCGGAGTTGGCACAGGCAATAACGCGTCTTTTTCGGCTTTCCTATTCCTCTGGCGTAGTCCCGACTTCATGGAAGACAGCTTTAGTGCACCCGATCCCTAAAAAAGGTGACCGCTCAGATCCGACCAATTACAGGCCAATAGCCATAACCTCAATGCTCTCGAAAGCAATGGAATCCATTATTAACGACCAGCTCCTACGGTACCTTGAGGATCACCAGCTGCTTAGCGACCATCAGCACGGCTTCCGTCAGAGTCGCTCGGCTGGTGATCTCCTAGTATACCTGACACATCGTTGGGCACAGGCCATCGAGAGTAAGGGCGAGGCTGTGGCTTTTAGTCTGGATATAGCGAAGGCCTTCGATCGGGTTTGGCATAAAGCGCTACTTTCAAAGCTTCATTCCTATGGGCTTCCTGAGAAATTATGCGAATGGGTCGCCAGTTTCCTAACTGACAGAAGCATAAAGGTCGTAGTCGACGGCAAATGCTCTGATCTCATGTCCGTTAATGCTGGTGTCCCGCAAGGCTGTGTGCTATCACCCACGCTGTTCCTCTTGCACATTAATGATATGCTGCAAATGAGTGGCATTCATTGTTATGCGGATGACAGCACGGGTGATGCTTTATACACCGGCCGCGCCAACATTTCATGAGAAAACGTCATTAAAAGCCGAACCAAACTTGTGACTGAAATTGAAACTTCGTTTCAGAAAATATCAGACTGGAGTAAATTCTCATGTCAACGATTTTTAATTTGTAATGGCCACAAATAAACGTAATGATTAAAATAAAAGGAGTTGAATTCTGAAATTGCTGATAGTCATAAACACCGCCACCTTGCCAAGAGGCCATATCAATAAGGTTTTACACATGACCAACGAAGTTTGTAAATTCATTAAATGCAATTTAAATTTGTTTCTAAAAATATTTATTGTTTTTAGGTTTCGAAAAGGCGGCGGCAGGTTGTTTCAGCATTTTGTCGCCGAGTAAATAAAACTACCTCGAAAGGCGGCGGTCTTATATGATGGCATAATCAACGAGTATAACGAGACTCGTGTTTCGTGGGTTAGCCTCTGTTCGCAAGCCCATTTTAATTTGTGATAGAGGTATGAAGGCATTTTGTAATTCACTATCCTGAACAATAAAGTCGCGAAATGTAATTGTCTATCGTAGTATGCATCACTTGTGTCCATCTTATAGAAGTCCATCAGTCAAAATGTACAAATTAGCCATTGCAAATTCTGTCATACTAATTATTTGCTTAGAAGTCGTGCGTGATACTAGTTGTAAATATGTTACATACATTTAAGTAGAATATTTAGCAATGCTTTTGGTGTCCCTAGGCCAATCATTAGCGGCCACAGAGAAGGCTTTAATTGTAAACATTTTAAGAATTATCGTGTACAAAGACTCGTGTACAATAAATCTAACACTAGTGTTATAAAGTATTATTAAAGTATTAGTATTATAAAGTAGAAATATCTTGGACGCGCTAATCACGTATGTCCGTGGTTCGGAGTCTGAATCGGAATTGAAGGCATTCTTGTTTTCATTGTATTTATACAATCTTCTGTAATGTACTTTTATATTATATGTGTACAATGACTCAATATGTGGTATCAATTTTAAAATATTGTGATGCTGGTCATTTGTGTTACAATGTATCGTAATTTAAGTAACTATAAAATGAATATTATCCGCCTTATTCATAAAAAGTTATAGCACGCTTAAAGACTCGATATAGTACAGTTGTCAAAATGTTATTCATAACAGCATTTTAGTGCCAATCAGTTCTATAAACCTATCATAAAGTTATAGAATTGATTTTGATTGACTGATTATAGCTCATACTAATATGAGCATTGATATGACGTCGTCGAGTCGCTTGTCATCAAGAGTGTCAATTTCAGTTTCGTAAACAAAACAATATAACAATTGACATTTTGTTCCATATTTATTAACTATATTTAGTTAATAACAAGTTTATTAATAATAAATTCTACATAAGAAAGGTGCACAGAACATAGGTAATACTTGTCCACGTCTAAACAATTTTCAATTCTTTGTCGTTTTACTTCTTATGAATTAATTTTTTAAAAATTAAGTAAGTTTGTAAACTAAAATAAAATAAACATTCGTGTTTTTGTGATAACAACGACGTAAATGAAGCCGGTAAATGTCAAGACAGATCCAACAATATATTTTTGTACGTAATATTATCTGTGGTCATACTATGTCAATGTGTTTTTCACTTATCATCTGTGGATTTACTGGTATTTTCAGCAACAAGTCGACCGACTTCAGTATAGTGGCAACATTGTGAACGTATAAATCAAATTAGTGACACTTTAGTTATAGAAGACAGAACAGAACATTTATCGAACGTTCTATAAGCCTAAAGAGCGTGTTAACTAAAGTATATTTTAAACGTTCTATAAGACTTTTTTATGAATAAGGCCGTATGTAGCTAACAAAATTACCACAACAATTATATCGATGGGTCCTACGTATATGGGCCAAACCAACAATTTGGCAGTTTTGACTTTTTAATGGTAAACGCTTCTAATTGATATACTTTATCGATTGAGTTAAAAAAAATTAAAGATTTCGGCACGGAAACACTATTTTTTTTACTCTATAACGGCCAATGTTGCATACATTTAAACGTACAAAGGCCAAATAGTCAATAGAAACTTATACGCGGGGACTTACCGCGATATTATTTATATTTTAGGCCAATCTGCCAGATTGACACTTATACGTCAAAGTTAGTAACGGTCGAGCTTTGATCACTGCAGCGGGCTATTTTTATGTAATTACGTTCGTTATTTGATAATAATTAAAAGATGGCTTTTAATTATAAAGCAAAATTTAGCAGGATTCGGAGTTTAATAAATTTGACATTGGAAGTAAGAATAATAGTACACAGAGTAACGATTTTGGCCATGGTGACGTAAATATATTGAATTACCAGATAAAACGACAAATATGGTACTTTAGCCCTTATAGATGTTATATTTTTAAAAATTAAACTTAGACCCTTTACATATTTTTTACTTTTGAGCTGTTTCTATAGATGATAATGGTAAAATATCATTTAAAATAATATGTCTTGATAATAATATACATAGCAATTGCTACGGTTATATATTATATTGTGTTTCAACCCTGCTTTTGTCATTTGAAGCTAGTGAAATATTTGATCGTTTTAATTTAAGTCTGTTGGAAGATATAAGTGTTGAGAATGATTTATCCTACCAACATCAAAGTTATACACCGGAAAAAACTTACTCATTTTTTTATCGACATTAAAGGAAAGTAAAAATATTATGAAATAGTACATAAAATATTCTGAAATAGCACATAATAACGAACTGTTAGCCTGTACTTAATTACAATACAATATTATTGACTCCTTGATCCAACATAATTGTAAAAGTTTATATGATTCACCAATAGCTTCACCTCATCATAGTTTTTTTAACGAAATATCTCCTTTAGAGCCTACAGCTTTAACAGATGCAACTGTATCGTCTCCTGTATCACATCGTTTCTCATTAAATGATATTCTGTCTCCTTCAAGGCGTAGAATAAGAAAGTAAGAGATATTAGAAGATTACGTGAAAAAAAAAAAAAGAAAAACAGTTAAAAAGACATGATAAGCTTATTGCGATGGGAAAGGTACAAAAAGAGAGGAACATAAAATTAAGTTCACCTTTCTGAGCTCATGTAAATTTAAGTGCTTTGAAAATTTGAAGAATTAAACGTAATTGGACAAACACTATTAGTTGTGGACCAAAAATGATTAAAGACAGCAATGAGCAAATCTGTTGATACAAAAAGTCTCACTTTTGTTGATAATAGAAGTTGAAATAACAAGCACATAAAAGCTGTTAATGCAGAAATTATTAAAAGTGTATTAGATCATATTTGATCATTTCTATGTCGTAAAGTACAAAAAATGGTTTGATCCTATAAAATATAACAGTAAATGTGATTTAAGCCAGTATAAAGATATAGTAAATAAAACTATCATGTCACAAATATAAGAAATATCAGTGTCATATTTGTCATTGTTATAAGAACGAATCGATAACTCTTGAAATTAAAATAAATTTAGAAATTCATTTAAGTAACAAAAATCTGACTAGATTCTTAAATCAAAATGATAAACTTGACTCTCACGCTGACGCAAACATTTTTTGTGCAATATTAGATGTGCAAAAAGTGTATTTGTGAACCAGTCGTGAAATAAATCTATTTTATTTTGCAAAAGATTAAAAAATCATCATTTAACATATTTTGATATTAGGCAGTTAAATAGTACCAGTTATTTGTGAAATGAATAAATTGCAAAGAAAGGATATAACTCAATAACCAGTTGCATTTATGATATCATTAAACTCAAAGTAAAGAATGTTGTGATGATTTCAGATTCTGGTTAAACAATTATACTGGCCAAAATCTAAACAGGATTGTGTTTTTTTACGTATTTATACGTTAAGTTTAGTTAAGCAACTTACTATTAATATAAAGCATACTGTTCTTGAGACAGTCATAATCAAAAGAAGGCGAGTCGCCAATATTGAGAAAGCTTCAAAGATGTGTAGAGAATATTTACACTCCGTCTTAATAGACCTCCTCGATAGGCTAAACCAGACCCCCGTTTTAACTGGACTAAAAACTTAGAGTGACACAAAATTTTAGACCAAACACATCTAAAATAAAACAAATTCGAGTATGCTGAAAGGAAACTTATAGTTTGTGCTATAAATATGATTTGAGTGAAAAAATAGTTGAAAATAACATTAAAATAAGTGATCAGAAATTCGAACATGAAGACAAATGTCTGATAGGGCAACAGAAATTCCAAAAAAACTGTATTATAATCAGCTGTTACTGATACAGCCTTCTAAAAAGAAATATTTGCTTTAATTGTGTCAAAAAATATTATCATACCACGATGACATAGTGTTAATGAATAATAAATATAATTAGTATTATTTACGTCTCCATTTTTGGATTAATGATTAATACAGGTTTGTATTTTATTTTTGTTAAAAATAATTAGTTCTTTATTAACTAAAAATATTTGTGATTTACTTTATATTATCTAATAATGATAAATAAATAAATAAATTTAATTGCTGTTAATAATGCGAGCATTTTAAAAAAAAACCTAAAGTTTTTTTTATATATGTGTTCTAAAATAATAGTTCGTACTGCTAATTATTTTTTGTGGCAGTAAATAAATCAAACTATCATAAGTTACATATCTTGTTATATGATCGTACAACGTATAAGTATCTTTGTGCCATATATACATAAAAAATCATTATTCCTTTTAAACAGGTATTATCTTGATCCTAAAATTAAACAATTCATCCCTTAAAAAATGTAAAAAACCTTATATTCTAGTAATTACCACCTTACGCGTATAAAGGCCAAAATGCCTCATTGGACTTTTTAGGCGTTTTTGGGCACCGATAAATGGGACAAAAAGTACCGTATAAGGGCCAATGTACAATAAACATAAAAATAATATAAATATTTATAAAACACTATAGCAAAAATGAAGAGGATAGATGTCTAAGCAAATAACCAAAATTTCATAATCGTCAGTTCTACCAGTATAAAATTATAAAAAAATTAAACTTTGACGGCCTCTCCTGTAAAGTAACGATTTTGCATTTTGGCCAATATACAGTAGGACCCATCGATATGCTCACTGTATATTACTATTATTCTTTTTGTTTATACATTGTTATAATAAATGTAGCCAAAGTTAGTACAAAAAATAACAAAAATAACGATCTTGACTAAAATAATTGTAAATTTCATATTTTGTAGCAAGTATCTGTAATAGAAATGAGTGCAGTAACCCTACAATTTTATTATTTAGTAGTACTACTTACACTCTTACAACATAGTAATTAAGTGTGGAGTATATAAATATAAAAACAAAAAAAAAATTCAATAGACATTCCAATTATTGCCGATATAGAATTTATCAAATGAGATAAATATACTTAATTTGAAGAGAAAAAGAATTTATTTAACACCACGGCGGTACTTGAAAGGCTTGAAAATCTTGAAAACCAATTTACATTATGGATTTTTACTAATAAGATGTTGAAGTTCTTTTTTGCGACTTCCGTCAGGCAGAACTATTATGATTACCATGCCATACTGTACCATGCTGACTAGCAATTTCTAATGTCGAAGTACCTTCTGGCGATTCTAAAGATCTTCTGCCGTGTTTTATTTAAAAATTCCGACACTTTTACACTGGTTTTGTATTCTATCTTGGCATATTCGCGCCGAAACAGTAATCTACTTTCCGAATATGTGCTTAGCTCAATATAGATAAAAATGTGACTTACTGTGGTTATGATATAAGCGGCTGAATTTTACACCATCGTCATCATCGTCGGTTCCAGTAATCAGCTAAAATTTGAATAAAGCAATAACTGACCTCTACTATAGGGTCAGTGTTTGCCTGCAAATGACGATATGTGGGTTAAATTCCCATTCGAGGACGATGAATTATTTTGTTTCTATATTATCTACTCTTGTAACGATGCAAGCGGCGTTGAACATCGCCACTCATGACACAATGCCTTATAGGCGGAAAGCGGGGAACGTAATGCCTTAATATTAGGTTCCTCCTATTTCTGCGATCCCTCTACCTACCCTCCTATGTGCGGGAAAAATGTTAAGTTACTTTATTTTATCAAATTCTACGAAATATTCACGGTCAAAAGGATGAAAATTTCTAATATTCTTTATTATATTAAATTATAATTAATATTATTTCTAATAGGAATCCAGAAAGGTTATATAAAAAATACACAAAAAATATGTACCTCTGCGTCCAGTGGTTAGCCAAATCGATACGACGACGTATAAACTGACTAAGCATATCACGAAAGTCCTTTTTCGTCCTCCTCCTGTCCTTTCATTGTGTGGCCACTTAACATCTTATGTTAGGGATTCTTAACATTTTGTTAGCGGACTGAAAGGCCCTAAGTTAGCTAACAATGAAACCATGGTCAATTTTACTGTTGAGTCTTTGTTCACTTGTATAGGCATTAAGGATTGCGTCAGAATTGTCAATAGACAGTCAGAATACAATAATAAGTAATAAATATATAAATATGTGAAATAGTAATACTAAATCTGGATACAAGTAGATGACATTGCTATGTTTTCGCCTGTGTCTATAATAATAGCAATCTCCTCAAAGTATATGTCATACAATGAGGAGTTTGAGGAGATGACTCTTAGCACTGCACCTTGTCTACCTCGAGCATATAGGCGGTACGTAGATTACACTTTTACCAATCTACCTACATACAATATTAGTATATCCCATAACCATTTTTATTCTATTAATTGCCTGCCTGATGTAATTCAATAGCAATAATCTAGTTTATCAAATTAATATTTGAGTTTGTAGATTTACTTTTGTATAATATTTTTTATGAGTGATCCGCCTTGTCAATTTTTTTTAATTTAAGATCAGCGTAGTGAATTACACATACTTACATATTATCCTGTGTTTTTTTAATACATAAGAAATAATGTGATAGAGGGGGATTTCCGTTATAAGTGCAACGGTCCGTACTGGAAGAGCGCAACTCGGAAATGCTCAAGAGATTTATGTCACTACGTTAAACATAGTTTATTAAAATGGTTTTTAAGATTATTTCCTCAGCTCGAATAGAACATTTATATATTTACATATATGTATGAATATAAAATTATATATCATGCATTTTATATATTTGATTATTTTTGAAAGTGAAAAATGTGTCTTTGTGTATACAATTATTTTTATGAAAGTGTTTCATTATGTTACGAAAAAAAAAGTCTTTCTTCTGTACGTTCTTGTGAAAAAAGTTTCTTTAATGCAGCTGCTACTTTTATAATCCCTTTAGCCTGGGGGTGTCCTTATGCTTCTCGCGTTCAAAACATTTTTTCGAGGTTTTATGACGATAGATACATATAAGTGTTTCAATAGAGAACCACATGGTGAGTTGGCTCTAGAGCGTTTCATTTTTAAGTATACTGCTGAAGTGGAACAAAATTTTTACTAATTAGTTATGAATGCTATGCATATATCAAAATGTTAGAGGTTTGCGCACCAAAATTAAACAATTTTATTCTAATTTATTAAACACTAATTATGACATAATTTGTTTGAGTGAGACGTGCTTACTCCCTGGTATTTTCGATGAAGAACTTTTTGATTCTCGCTATAATGTGTATCGTAATGATCGTGACTATACACGCCTTGGGATGAGTATGGGTGGAGGTACTCTAATAGCGGTACGCCATGGTTTATGTGTTGATGTGCAACACTCAGGAATACCATTATCTCTTCCAGATGCTGATATATCATTTGTTAATATTAAAATCGGGCGCGATTATTTAAAATTTAAATTACGACTTTTCTGTTGTTATTTCCCTCAGAATGTAAATCAGTGTGATTCTCAAGCTTCTTTTTTGACTTTTTATCTGACTTAACCATTAGTAATTCAAATGATAAATTTATTGTGTTAGGAGATTTTAACATCAAAGACATTGTATGGTCAATTAATACTGAAAATAGTCTTGTTATTCAGAATCCTTCAGGTAACAATATGATTATGCAATTATTTGCATTTATGAGTTTTAGTGGCTGGTGCCAATTTATAGTGTCTTTAATATTAATAATAGATTACTAGATCTTGTACTTTCTAATTGTAACTGTGTTGTTGAAAGAACTGAGCCGCTGTCATTACCTGAAGACATGCATCATCCATCTTTTTTCATATCAACGAATATTAATGTAGATGAACCTAATTTCCGCTCTGCGTCACGCATGGTACGCCGTTTCCATATTGCGGATTATGAAACTATTAACAAGGAATTAAATAATATTAATTGGATTGGACAACTTTCAGCCCTGGATGTGACTGAAGCGGTTGACAAGTTTTATTTAATTATCAATAATGTAATGGATATATATATACCAGCCAGAACAGTATATGAATCATCTAGATATCCAGTATGGTTTTCAAGATCATTAATAAAACTCATTAACAAGAAATTGCGAGTACATAAACGTTGGAAAATATACGACCGCACAAGTGACTATGACCTATTTACTGATATAAGACACAAAACTAAACAGTTAGAAGCAGAATGGTATGACACTTTTATTTCAAGAGCAGAGGACAGTATTCATTGTAATTCTAAAAAAATTTGGTCATATACTAAATCAAAGCAAAGTAGTAATAATCTACCGGATACCATGTTTCTGGATGGTGAAACTGGATCTGATGGAAATGTTATTGCAAATTTATTTAACTGCTTCTTTAAATCAGTATTTGAATCCAATACTGACCCAAAGCCCGATGAACATTGTTTAATTCAACACAATCAAATATTCCCAGTATGCCACTAGCCTTACAAGGCAATGTATCAAATACATAGAATCGATGACTCAGAATTTGATTCCCTACCTTAAGATCTAGATAAACATATCCAATAGCGTTGATTTTGCCACCAAGATCGCTGACTACGAGATTCTCTTTATGGAGTGGAATGTTTTGATCAATTATTTGTTTATACTTTACGGCGGATATTGAAGCGCCAGTGTCAAGTAACAAGTTATATGAATAATTGTTAATTGAAGTTATTGTTATATGACAAGTATTATTGCAAGATAATATTAAATTTTTAGTCACGAAAAAATTCGTCAGGGTTATCAAAATTAGGGTTTTTATTATGCGATTTTGTCAAAATATGCACGGTTTGCGGTTTACTAGACGTTTGGTTCCTGTTATAATAATAATGATTATTATTAAAAGACTTACCTCCATTGCTATGTGGTCTCGAAATCCTTTGGAAATTACCTCGTCGCGACGCTTGTCCCGCGTTTCGTCCTCTGAGAGAATTTTGTGTCTGGTAATGAAAATTCATACCTCGTCCACGCCAATTAAAATTCCTACGACCTCTGTAATTATAATATTGATTGTAATTTTTGTAATTATTAGGGCGCATAGTTAAAATATCTCCGGGTTGAGCAGATAAGGAGTCTTCGTCTAGGGCGGCCTGTACCGCATCATTCAAGGACGAGTAATTTCTAGCTGTAACAATAGTTCCGAGACGACGATTTCTACGTCCGTCGGCAAAAATTTTAATAGCTTGTTTTTCATTTCTGGGTTTTAAAACTTTATAATCGGATTCATTTCCATCAGACTGAGAAATCGTTAAGTCCACAAACATATTTGTTATTTGCCTACCATACTCTTCAATTGAGAGGTTATTTTGCTTAAAATTGTTTAGCTTCGCCTGGATAGCGGGCGCTGACTTTTTAGGTAATAAATTTGACCTTATAGCCTTAATTAAGCTATCTATACTTTCATAATTACTTTCTAATTTTAATTTTGCACTTTGCGAAAGACGGTTTTTAAGTACAAAATGAATTATTTTTTTCTGGGAGTCAGAATCGAGTTCTAGCAAGTTCTGTAATATTCTATACTGTCGATAAGTTGTTTAACGCTGACCTCATCATCAGATGCGACTGGTAATAAATTCCTAGCAATCTTAAGATCAAATTTAGCCATTGTTTTGTTTGTTTCTATTGAAGACGAACTACACAAATCTATAATTTTTTCATACAATTTGAAAAAATCGGAACTTATTCTTTCTATACGTAAACTTTCGTCAACTTTAAATTTATCTGACAATTTATTTAAATGTTCTAAAGTCAAATTAAATCTAGCTACTATATTATCGGCCTCTTTAATCTTTCTTATAATTATTTCCCCTTTCCTTCTACTTGGTCCAATTTTTACTAAATATGTTTTTATATTAAAAAGTTCATCATATAATTTTTGTAAGTCCTCATACATTACTCCTCACAAGTACTCGTAGCACCACGTCGAGCTCCGGATACGTTCATGGAACGTCGGAAAATATGTCTGCTTATTTGTTCACGCATCCACGTTTGATGACATCTCTTATACAATTTATATAAAATGTAGAGAACGCCAAGAAAAACGATGCTGCATAATAATAAAAGTACAATGCTGATTGTAGACATATGCCACTTAATTTCTTCAACAGACACTGTGTTTTGTGCTCCGTTCTGTTTTATGAAAATATCTTCTTTTTCCACTTTTGACTGACACATTATTAAACTGGTATAATATATTTTAAAGATTGAATATCGCTTATTGTAGGTTCTGGAATATTCCACACTCGCTAAGAATATGATCCGCGAGGCTGAACCGGCAGGGTCGCCATATAAGGTTGGGATTGGAGATCGAAATAAAACATGTTGGATGCTCTAATGATACTGACTGACTGTGTCTTTATTCTTCTAATTTATACATTACATACATGTGTGTACAGTACACACTACAAACAATTGAATGTTTGTCCAAACACCTATAACATAACTGGGAATGTTTTACAAATCCTGATCTATCTCTAGGATTCATAGCTCTAGATTTGGGGCATTCACGGAGGTAATGGGAAGAGGAAGCACACAGGTAACATTTTTTACTATTATTTAACATAGGGGAGGGAGAAGCCGCAAAGTAAGTATATTTAGGTACAGTAATTTTAAATTTAGTCAGGTTAGAATCTACAAAGGAGGTGTTGCCAACGTTGTCATGGTGACGATATTCGTCTTCCAAAAAAGTAGTAAGATTTTTAAAGGTAGGTAACTCATCAGCGTCACCCCCATAATAACGCTCAAAACGGGACTTTAAATCAGAGGGACGCTTAGTCAAACATATATGTACTAACATATAAGACCAATAGGATACAGGTAAATCTAAACGCTCTAAACAGCGATAGGCAGTTAACAAGGGGTTCAAGAAGGCCGCGCGCAAACCTGTAAATTTATTCGAAATCTCCGGCAAGGTAAGTATCTGGGTTATATAGGTATCAGTAAGTACCCGTGTATTGTGATACCGCTGTTTCAACAACTCACGAGCAACTTCATAGTTGCCTTCTTCAATTTTTAAATGTAGCAACAACCGCTTAGGTTCATCTGCTAAGGATCCAACTAAGTACTGCAATTTCATTGTGAAGGTCAAATGGTGTTGGGAATCTACTACACTGTCAAACTGATCAATAAAACTTATTCAGGAATCAGTACGTCCACTAAATTTAAGGATAGGTAAATCAGGCAATCTATTATAAGGAGTTCGCTCAGTAATGTTTATATTACTCATTTTTACGGGTGTACTGGCCATGACGGGATCAACTACGGGAGCAGGTGGGCACAACTCTAACTGACGCACTTGGAGGTCGTCTATTTTCTTATTTACTAAACGCATTTCTCGTTTTACATAACTAAGTTCTTGGTAATAGATAGCCGGGCCTAACCCACCCAGGAGCACCGAGGACGCGTTTACAAATGAATTACAATGAGAATCTAAGTCCTTGAACCTAATTAGTAATCTAGGTATTTCAGAAGTACCAAGAAGTTCATGCAGGATCCAATGGAAGTGTATGTTGACGACGAAGCTAAACTGACATTGCACTGTTTACAACAACACTATGTAAAACTTAAAGAAAATGAGAAGAACAAAAAGCTATTTGAACTGCTATATGTATTAGAATTTAATCAAGTAGTGATATTTGTGAAGTCTGTCCAGCGCTGTATAGCTTTGGCTCAGCTTCTGACAGACCAGAACTTCCCTGCTATAGGTATTCATCGAAATATGACTCAAGATGAGCGTCTCTCTCGTTACCAGCAGTTCAAGGATTTCCAAAAAAGGATATTAGTCGCCACCAACTTGTTTGGAAGAGGAATGGACATCGAAAGAGTCAATATAGTATTCAATTATGATATGCCTGAAGATTCTGATACATACTTGCATAGAGTGGCCACAATCGGGAATATAAGATAACGCGGGTTGGCCCCAAAACTATAATGTGGACCAAATCGCGTCAGTTAGCCGAGGAGGCTCTTTACGGAGACCCCCTTCAATAATACCCTGCCCCGCCCATACTCCGATACCTCCACCACCTCCACCACCGCCTCTCACCATACCACCACACAGGACAAAACACGTATCTTTCGCTCGTTCCCATACATTGACCACATTTGATGACTCCGTAATGCCGGCGGCTGTAAGCGGCAACCGGTCTGCGAAAGGCTCATTGACGGATGAGTAGTTAAGCCAGAAAACAAGCCATACGCTACTCTACCAGTAATGTTCCAGCCAGGGTAGGGCGGACCCTACCCTGAATACATAGCTCAGGCACCGGCACCGATACACTACCCGCCTATAACGCCGATGCCGGCCCACGGTATACCAGTACGCCCGCAAGTAGACGGAACTAAAGTTGTAGTATTAGATTCTATAAAAAAGGTGTAATGAGAACTCAAGCAACGCAAACTGAAGTTTGTTTGGAAAGGAAACCGCATCCACCTAACTATCTGTCGTTAAGTCCTCGCACAATCAAAAGGGTAAAAATGGTGGCAGCAGGTGTTCAAACAAACGGATATACTGTAGGACCAAGAAGATTAACTAAATCCTTCTCAGAAATAGGTGGAGATCGCTTAGTTGGGAGGGAACAAAATGAAGTCGCTGTCGCTATTGAAAGTATAATTGGAACAGAGCATGAAAATCTTCATAGAACTCAATCAGAAGAGCCTCCTAGATCACCTCGATCACCAACATCGATGAGACCGCCATCACCTTTAATGAGAGGAGATTCTGATGATGTCACTTCATCATCGGTCAAATCTGTTGCTTCATCACAAATTGATAAATTAGAACTTAGTGCTTACCAAAAGCAAGCACAAGAATATTTTCAACAAAATTTTCAATTTATACATGAAAGCGATAGGGACGATACAAGTGACGCCTTACCAAAATCTATTAACTCCCACAACTTATTAAAGACATCAACATTTCAATCTGAACCATCAACAGAAACGTCAGCTACTACAACGGATGACAGCGAAAAGAATGAAAAGGAAATTATTATTGACGAACCGAGGCCTGATGATGAAGCAATACCATTTGCAACATTACGAAGAAAAAACAAGAGATTTTTGCAAAAGACGATGTCCGAAGGCGAAATTCTTTTAGATGCGAGAAAAACTGAACTTTCAACCGGAAATGGAGTGAAAGACGCTCCAATAAATAATTATTGGAGCGTCTTTCACTCCATCTCCGGTTGTCTTTTTAAAGGGTTAGGAAATCAAGTAAATTATGTAAATTATATTGTAATTATGCGCTAGGTACCAAATTAAGGGCTAAAATACCAAACGAGAGAATAACACTATAATCAAGGAGATTCAGAGGTATGAAACCACGCTCTGCTACCAAAAAAATGAACAGTGTAGGGTAGGGTGCCGCAATTGTGGAAGCGTGCTGAGGGGGAGGTTTATATTAATTATTTACTTTATATAATCGGTCTTAAGGATAATAAAAATGTACAGTCCCTTATCTTCATAATTCACAACACCAACACTGACTGTTCATTTTTTGGTAGCAGAGCGTGGTTTCATACCTCTGAATCCCCTTGGTTATAATGTTATTCTCCCGTTTTGGTATTTTAGCCCTTAATTTGGTACCTAGCGCATAATTACAATATAATTTACATAATTTACTTGATTTCCTAACCTTTTAAAAAAACGTGCTCGTAACGTCGCGTGCTTGCCTTGCCGCATACTACGCGTTTCATCCGAGTATGCACGTGAATTATATTTTATTATTTTTATTATTTTTATACATACCATATTGAATATATAAATGTGTAGTGTGAATGTATAATGTGTAATATATGTAAATAAATATTGAATATAATTTTATATATTAAATATAAAATGTAATAAATAAATATAATATGGTTACATATATATTATGATATTACGCCTATACGTTATTACCTATTCCGTTTCAAATTATAATTGAAGTTAGTTAAAATACTTTAATATAATTCCCTTAAAAAACTTGTTATCCTAAAACCGACTATAAAGTAAATAATTAATATAAAACCTCCCCCTCAGCACGCTTCCACAATTGCGGCATCCCCTACCCCCTATTCACTATATACACTTATGAATTTGTATTCGGATGTTTCAGTTTTCCGCATGTAGATATTGCCTCCTCTGACCCAAACAAATTGGTACTTTAATTCTTTCGCTTTTAACCGCGCTGCTGCATGAAGAGATTTCTGCGTCGGAGAGAGATGCTCGACTACGTAGTACATCGGATCGCCTCCTATACCAATATGGTTGGTATTCATTTTTTCGGAGTTGTTCTTCGCTTTTTTGTTAAAGTTAATAGATGCTGCTAGGAACTCATCCCGGATTCTGGACTGCTAAACTTAATTAAAATAGAACGCGGCCTCGGACTGTTATTCTGAAGCTTTGCGATTCTCGTCTAGTAGTGTATATCGGTCTCATTCAATTTACAGTTTGTGGTTATTGCTATTTGCTTTACAAGAGTCAGCAAGTTTTCATTCTTGTGCTCAGGTACGCAGTGGATTTCTATATTCATCGAGCGTGAGTGTTGTTCTATCTTTACCACACGTGCTCCTAATTCATTCACCGATGTTTGTAAATTCTTGCACTCGGTCTCCAATGTCTGAAGAACTTTTTCCTTCGTTGATATTTCATTCTTTAAGTTTTCGTATTATTGTTCTATGAAGTTCATAGAGTCTATAACTTGCACCAATTGGTCGAGCACTTCTTTAGTTTTAATGTTCAATTGAGACATTATATTACTTTTAAAATGATCTAAAGTGTTGACTAGTTCTATCCCTAATAGCTCTGCGGACATCAGCAAGTATCAGGAAGTGTGATTCGCCATCATTTGAATCATGTGTTTCTTGTTTTCGTTAACAGGTGATATTATTTTGTTGTTCTTGGTTATTATCTGGGAAAGATTTTACGGGTGTGCTTGTGTTATCACTTCCAGGATGAGGTCTATTACATGATGGGCAGAGCCATGAGGATTTAAAATCTTCAGATAAGTTTTTATACAGTGTAGTAGTAATAACCGTCACGTAGGTATAGTGGTACCTCTTCTTACACAATTGACATTTTAAGATTTCATTTGAATTTGTTAGGAGGTTACAACACTCAAATTTATTTTTATTAAGTGAATTTTTTGCTTGATCAGCCATAGTTTAGTGTTATAGTTGTACCAAAGATAAGAAAAAAGAAAAAAGGAAAGAAATCTAAATATGGGTTTGATGTGGCGCGATACGTGGTCTATCACATGTAAAGTCAATGCTTCATACCAAGACGCCAGCATCTGCTAATGCGTTGCGTCAAATAGTTACTCATTTGGTGGCTGTTATGCGAATTGATAAGAATGTCTTTTGTTTGTTAATTTGCAATGATATTGTTTTATTTTTACACAACCGGCACTTAATCACTATTAATAAAGAGATTGAAATTTTATAAATTTGTTGTTGTTTAGTATTAAATTAAAAGGGATTTATTTTGACTAAAAATATTTTATTTAAAAAACCGCCACTCGCAATAAGTTCCTATTCTCATCCCATTCTAACACGCACACTATACATATTGCGATCCTCGTCGCACTTAGAGAACGTGTGCGCCTTGAAAATTCAAAAATATTAGTATGTTTCTCAATATTCGCATCAGTGTTATTAAAATATAGTAGTTCTGTGTATGTAACATAAAGATAACGATAAACAAGGCTAGGTGAAGATTGGAAATAACCAGCCGCGGCTGTGCCCCCACTTGCAACCACGACGAAAGGATCCAAGGAAAACAAGGAAAACCTTTATAAATATATCTTTTATTTTGTCCAATTAAACCTGTACTGTAGCTGGTAAATCAATTTTCCTTTTCTATTCGTTGTTGTGAGTGTCGGCCATTATTATCGTGTTCTTTCACTGATTTTCTATCAAACAAAAATACAGTCCACTAGCGTTTTTTTAATTCCCGCTATTATTGTTTAAACCGCACCGAATTGGCGGTGATATTATGATCTTTTGCCGCCATTCTTTGGCCACTTCTTTACTGGATTGGATTAAATTATATTAACTTTATACCTATTCAAACACGGGGTGAAGGAACTTCACATTTCTATTCGTATCTATAAATTGCGAAATAATTATTATAATATTGTATTATAACCGCTAGGATATTTTCTTTAACGAAATTATACGTTCTTTATGCACGATTATTATTGTGAATTCTAAAGTTTGTCTTTATTTTTTATTGTTCCCGCTATTTGTATTGACAACTTAGTTTTCTTTATTTATATAACCGCATAATCGTTGTATAAGACGTAAATTCATGAGGAATATCCATTATATATTAGTTATTAATATATATTCACTATTATAATTATAAAATTCTTTAGTTGTATAATTTGTTTACCCGCACCATTTATTTCGCTCTATAAGGTCTAGTTTCGTTCGATTCGTAACGAGCGAGTCGAGTGAATAGTAGAACGCAATTCAAGGTCGCGCGCATTGTCGTATTATAACTTTATTTCAAAAATTATTGTTTGTTTATTGACAATAATTTATTATAAAGCTAATATCTTTCTAAAATTAATATATTTTTTATTATTCCGCTATTTTTAATATAACCGCAGTTTTATCTAAGTTTATATAACTTATAATATTTTGATAATTTGTTTTATTACACTAGTCTACAAGGAAAAGTATCCGAAATAATTTAAACTAATTTCTGCTTCTCTGTTCATGCAAAATTCGGATTGATAACTAAAATTCATTTATTAGTTTGAGTTTTTACGATAATCGTATCTTTCGTGTTTAATGGAACTACCCACATTTAACTTCATAATGTTTTGACACTTACATAGTTAGTTTGTATCAAATATTCGAAATATTGTGATTTAGTGCTATTTTCTCTTAAATTAAGCGATATAGAAGTGTTAAAAGTAAAAAGTATAATACTATTTTTTAGCAAAATATCTCGAAAATGTGTTAATAATCCCGACAATTTTTGTTATATCTGCGGTGAGGTGATATTTAATAAACAAAGGTGTTGTATATCGCCTATAATAAAAAAAGCCTATTTTTACTACTTTAACGAGAACATCAAACACCAGGATAAAAGCTGGGTTCCACATTTCTGCTGTAATCCATGTGCTACAGGTTTGAGAAATTGGTTGAATGGCAAAAAAACATCATTTCGTTTTGCAGTGCCAATGCTGTGGTGAGAATCCACAAATCACGTAAGTGATTGTTATTTCTGCCTGACGACTTATGTATTTGGAAAAGGCAAGGGTGTTTGTAAAAAAGAGAAGAGTGCCATAACATATCCAAATATACTATCAGCTACTCGTCCTCTACCACATAGCAATCTTCATCCGATCCCGAAGCTTTTCACTACATTCGCTAGAAATTTCCAAGATTAAGTGAGGCTAAAATCAAAGAAGGTATATTCGTTGGTCGCCAAATAAGAAATTTATTAAAAGACGAACACTTCGACACTATTTTGGAAGGCAAAGAAAAAAAAGCCTGGGACAATTTTCGCCTCGTGACAACAAACTTCTTGGGAAATAAGAAGAGCGACAACTACGCTGAACTTATTGAAAATATGTTGTCATCTTACCAAGAATTGGGTTGTAACATGTCCCTAAAAATCAAATTTTTACATTCTTATTTGGACTTCTTTCCGGATAACTGTGGGGCCTTTAGCGATGAACATGGGGAGCGCTTCCACCAGGACATCGCTGACATGGAAAAACGATATCAGGGCAAGTGGAACGTTTCAATGTTAGCGGATTACTGCTGGACTATTCATCGAGATACTCCAGAAGCAGAGTACAAAAGGGCAGCGAAGAAACCACGTTGCAATTCTACTAATGAATAAAATAACGGTATAAATTCTGTTATTTTTTCAAAAAACTTTAAATTTTTTTTTTAACAAATGGAAACTAATTAAAAAAATATAATTGTAATTTCGTATGCAGTATATCAACATAAATAAAAAAAGCTACTTACACTAGAAAATACTTTTTCAAAATCAAAATTTGTATACTAGTGTTACTTTTCAAAATGGTTTGAGGTAAAAAAGAGGAGGAGGTTGACGAGACTCAACTTAGCCTTTTAGAAGCTAAGCGCGATGCCATGTTTAACAGAATGAAAAGTATATTTGAATCCGCAAAATGTTTCGATAGTAATACCGAACAGGCTTTATTGGATGAAAGTTTTAACATCGATCAGTTGCGTATTGATTTTGAGCGTGTTTTAGACTCTTATAATATTTTATTATTAAAAGTTAATCCACATTTAACTATTGATTACAATTATTGGACAGAATTTGAAACCATGTATTCCTTTGTTAAACGAGTCATCTCGAAAATTTCCGATGATAAATTAAATGTTATTTCTACAAATACGTCTCAAAATATATACAAATTAAAACCGCATTTGCCACCTATTGAATTTATATCATTTAATGGTGATATTCGTAATTGGCCGCTTTTTTATCAACAATTTAAAAGTATAGTTCACGACAATCATTCATTAAGTGACAGCGAAAAAGTTTTTTATTTAGTAGATAAATTAACAGATAAGGCTAGGACCATATGTTCGGGTTTGTCAATTACCGCTGAAAATTATTTAATTATTTGGAATTCGTTTATAGAAAAATATGACGATCTTCGTTCTCTCGCTTCTGCTTATTTTAATCAGCTGTTAGAATTTAAAGCGCTTAATAATAATAGTGCGGCTGGGCTCGAGTCTTTCTTAAGTAAATTTAATTATTCTGTTGAAGCTCTTAAGCAGTTGAAATTAAACGATTTAACCTATTTCATGTTTTTACACCTTGCTATACAAAAATTAGATTCCGATACTATTAAATTATTTGAAATTACTTATCGTAAACAAAAAATTCCTTCGTATGAAAATCTTGTAGAATTTATTAAGGAACAAAGTAAAATTTTATCTCGTGGTAATTTTAAATCGAACGATTGGTTAGATCAAAATAAATTTCGCTTAAAGACATTGCCTACGCCTAAATCTGCCACTCGCTCCTTTGTTAATATGGAAGGAAGTACAAGTGCATATCGTAAGTGTACTTTGTGCAATAATAATAAACATGAGCATTTATATTCGTGTCCTGTTTTTATGAAAATGAACCCATATGAAAGATTTAATGTTATTAAAAATAACTTATATTGCAATCATTGTTTAAGTATTAAACATAAAACTTTTGAACACTTGTAATCATTGCTCGCTAAAGCATCATTCTTTGCTACATTTCAATAATCCTAATAAATCTAATTGTAATGTCATCGTAAATAAGTCTTTGATACGTAATTTTCCGCGTTGCGCTTCTTCTCCCGCACCCGCACCCGCTCCCGCTCATGGCTCGTCCCGCACTGTGTCGGCCGGTCAATCTGAATGCTCCAGCGTTCAACCCGCTAATAATAATAATATCACCTCAAACACGAATAACGTTCGCTTTTCTGAATCTCATGTAGATTCTAATGTTCCCGCATCGGTTTGTACCGTTTCCCGCGATCATATTTCAGGCACCGCTACTACTACCTTGTTAGGTACCACCAAAATTAAAGTTTATGATAAACATAACCGCACTCATTTCTTGAGATGCTAAGTGGACCCTGGTTCACAAAGTGATTATATCTCTTCCGCATGTTGTAAGCGCTTATCGCTTCCAATTTATTCTCAAAATCGCTTTTCCGAGGTTCAAGGTATAGGTGGAACTTCGCAAAAAATTCTCTGAGTATCCTCTATCAAATTTTCATCTCGATTCGATAGCGAGAAAGAATATAATATACGACCGCTAGTTGTTGAACGTATTACGTCACAACTTCCTGATTCACCTATCGATGTGATCGCAATGAAGGATTAATTTAAAGACATACCGCTCGCAGATGATGATTTTTCAAAACCCGGACCTATTGATTTATTGTTGGGAGTAAATCTATATTGTGATATTTTGCTTGTCAATAAAATTAAAGGTTCCGCTAATTTAGCTTCCGCTTTTGAAACCGCTTTAGGTTATATTGTAATGGGTGATGCACCTGTCATCGCTCCTCTTTTACGCACGTCCTCGTTTTGTTCATTTACTCGCGAACCTCTTGACACTATTTTAGAAAAATTCTGGTTTACTGAAGGTCAAAAATATTTGAGTCCTTCTGAACAGGAGTGTGAGTCTAACTACACTTCCACCACCTCTAGAAATAACGATGGTAGTTTTTCCGTAGCTCTTCCTTTTAAAGACTACCCTGAAAGATTAGGAAATTCTTTCATTACTGCTAAGAAAAGATATGTGTATTTAGAGAATTTAAAAAAGGGCAAGACCTGTTCGCCTATGCTTCAAAAATTATCTCCTTTCATTCATGAAAATATTATTCGCGTAGGTGGTCGTTTAACTCGTTCATCTTTAGATTATTCTCAAAAGCACCCTATATTATTGCCTAAAAAAGGTCATGTCATAGATTTATTAATTGATTATTATCACCGCGAAAATTGTCACGCTGGACCGCAATTATTAATGACAATTATTAGACAAAAATTTTGGATTTTGTCAGCGCGAAGAATTATTAAAACCTGCATTCATAAATGTAATAAATATTACCGCTTAAATCCTAAACCTACGTTTCCCGCTATGGCTGATTTGCCACCGTGTCGCCTAGAGCAAAGTAACGCTTTCACGCGTACAGGAGTCGACTACGCCGGCCCCTTGTATATTACGCAATGGCCGCTTGCTATTGTAACTAAAATTTTTCCTGGTAAAGATGGCATCGTCCGCGTAGCAGAAGTAAAATCGAAAAATGGCACTTACGTAAGGCCTATCGTGCGACTTTGTCCGTTACCTTCGCAATAGTTAATATTCAATTTTCCATTTTCTATATTATTTTTTGTATTAGTGTATATTATTTTATTAACTTTAGAATTCGCAATTACTTAACTTTCTTAATTTTAATATTTATTCGTAAAGGAATTTCTTCACGGCCGGGGGGGTGTTTAGTATTAAATTAAAAGAAACTTATTTTGACTAAAAATATTATATTTAAAAAACCACCACTCGCTATAACTTCCTATTCCTATCCCGTTCTAACACGCACACTATACATATTGCGATCCTTGTCGCACTTCATTCACTCGGACGACACGCAAGACGGCGCTCTTTTTTCTTATGACTTACGATTATGTTCCCGCTGCTATAGACAACGTGTGCGCCTTGAAAATTCAAAAATATTAGTATATTTCTCATGATCTTTCGCCGTCAGTTGTTTCTCTGTAGCTGTTCGTGACTGTCTATTATTGTTTATATGTTTTATTGCACTTCACAAATACATGTTAGTTATTATATATACAGTCAATTATTTTATTTTATTATCACCAGATCTCGAGTTCAGTTATAAGTTTCCACTTTAATCACTAAATTATCGATAATCTGTGTAATTTACAATTTACAAATTTAGTTAGACAATCGCAACTTTTTACATTTTTAAATAATTTAAATAGAATTATTTGGCGTGTATCCGTGACTTATGACGTATAAGATACTTGACCAAATGTCAACGCCAGTGGTCGCCTAGTGGGATAAATCACTATCAAGTAACGACACACCAACTTAAGTCAACGCTTATAGCAAGGGGGTTTAATTTGTTATGATCCACATGAGTAGTAGGGATTCCGGAGTTCTGAATTTATAAGGAGTTCTAAATTTATGTCTCTAGGTAGATGTTCCCTTGGTATGATATTCCCTTTAATGGATTAAATTTATTATCATTCATTTCAATAAAGTTTATATACTTTAAGCTCCAATCCCTTGTTTTTTTTTAAACTCGCTTATCTTGTTACTTATATTAATCCGCAAATATTTAGAAAAAAAATCCAAGTCGTCAACTAAGCTTATAACATGATTTGAGGTTTGGAATGAAAGCGTATTATTTGTTTGGTTTGCTGAATGAAATCAGCATGCAAAACAAAATTCAATTTAAAAATAGTCAAATCTTTGATGCTTTCGTCAGTGAGAATCATAATGGTATTCGCTATTGAATCAAATAACAATTCCGGTGTCTCTAATACATCATTAGATTTGTTGACATTCAACGTTATTTCGTAAGTCACCACTCCATTTTCAAAAGCACTGTCTAGTATAGTTACATTTGTTAATGAATGTTTACTTTTTAGTACATTATTTTTATGTAGTTTGTTTTTATAATGATTTGTGATGTATTTTTTATTAACAAGTAACTTACATGTAGAACACTTCACTTTACTAACATCTTTTAAAATTTCTTTATTCAGTATACTTGTTGAAGTTGAGTGTTCTTGACATGTAATCCGCTTCCTTTATATGTTGTCATTTATTGTGGAAGTGGCTTTTCTCTTTGAACCTCCTCATTCTTGTATACATGGTCTAAAAAATCAATATTATTGTTAGATATTTGAAACTATTTCTGTGTAATGGTAAATAGTTAATTTTGATGTGGTCACATGTAAAGTATTATTTATTATTACATTGTTATTTACGTAGCAGTTTGTTCAACCTCAGCACGCTGATACAGTTATTCACTATTATCATTGAAATCTGCAATATCTCTTCTTTCTGCATCCATACATAAGTGAATTAACTCGTTGTTATATTCATCACTAAATACATCTACACTCTCCTCTGTAAAAGAGTTCGCAAAAAACTCAGATGTAACTATTTGATCATTAACATTTGTTGATATAAAGTTAGTCAAACCATCGTTATATCCACCACTAAAGACGTTAACGTAACACTAAAGACGAATACGTCTTCATTTTCTTCTAGCCAGGAGTTTACTGTGAAGAACTCACTCAAACAAGTTCACTGTAGAGTTTCTGGATTGCCATTGAGTACTATTCTAAAAAATACAATGCACGTAAGTTAAAATAAAAAAATCTCTCAATAATCAATTTACATTAATTCTATATTGTAATACACGTCATACGATAGCAAGTATCTACTGGATATTAACAGTGATACTGTGCAATCACAATCAGTCATATACCTATGCAACTGAACACACGTCATACGTTAGTTATTTTTATTGAGTATGAATTCTATAGAATTCCAAAAATGTTTGAAGAAAATAAACCCCTTATTAGAGTACAATGTTTATCCTGCCAATCGTTTACCAATGATAGTGGGAATACCAACGTACTTAATTAGTAACTTAGACCCCGACACTAAGCCATGGTCCCACTGGGTGGCTATACACATCAACCATGACAGAGTTGGAGAATACTTTGATTCATATGGTCGTGAACCATAGGGTTTCACAAAGCTTTCCAAAGAAACTGTAGGAAATCGAAACATAACCCGATAGGAATACAAAGCTTGTTTAGTACTGTATGTGGACAATATTGTTTGTTGTATTTGTATAGTAAATATCATGATAAAACAATGTTAGAATTTACATCGCTATTCTCTGGGAACACATTGCAAAACGATGATTTGGTAAACAAGATGTTTGACTGTGTTTTTAATTAATAAATGTATTGAAAATGGCTCTTGCAGGTCTAAAACCTCCTTGAGCCTCCCATAGCTTTCGGATCTTTCTTGCATTCTTCTCTCTAAAATTTTTGCATATACTTTACCACCTAAGCTAATAAAACTGATAGCCTGCACAGTCTTTGCTTGCACAGTCTATCTGTGAACCTTTGCCTTTATACAAAGGCACGATGACTGCACTTTGCCAATCATCTGGGACCTCCTCCGATTTCCAGCACAAATTGACAGAAACCAGAACAAGTCCAAGATCTAGCTAGCTAGGTCCGTCATATTTGATCATCTCGGCAGTAACTCCATCCGCTTCCGCTGAGTTACACTCTCAACTTTTTTTATACTGATTTCGCCATCTGCTACATCAAGACTCAGCTTGTCGCTGTTACTTGAGGCAGAAGCGTCATCACATTCATACATCTCTTTAAAGAATTCCGCCCATCGCTGCAAAACGTGTGATCTGTTTGTAAATATCTCACCGTCCTTCGAAAGCACCCCTTTCATTCTAAAGGTTGACGAACAACTCCGTGAATCACTAACTTCCCGCCAGAAAAGCTTCGTGTTATCCCGGAAGTTGCTCGTCAATCTTTCATCTCTTTTACTCTTGGTTATTTCACGCTTCATCTTTATCAGTGCTTTCGTTTGGTGCTTTTGCAGCTTATACTCTTTCTTTTTAATCTCTCTCATACTTTTATTCTTACCCTAGGCTTTATAATCCTGCCATGCCTTCTTCTTTCTTTCTACAGCATCTTTCACTTCATCATCTCACCATTCGTCACGCTTTTTACTAAAGCCTCTTTTCCTTGTACCACATACCTCTGTCGCAGCTTCCACCATGCAGTTCCTAAGGTTCTGCCAGCATACTTCAACACTTTCATTTCCTATTTCACAACTGTCTAGCTTTTCGGAAACCCTTTCTATATATTCCTCTCTGATCGGTGGATCTTGAAGCGTCTTATGCGATCATTCGATTCCAAGTCAATCATACTTTTCTCTCCCATGTACTCCCACGTATATATGTGAATTTGTTTGTGATCAAACATCGTGTTTGCCACAAACAAATTCCTTTCCTTGCAAAGTTCCAAAATGAGCTTTCCAGCCTCATTCACTCTTCTGTCACCATATTGACCTAACACACCTTCGTAACCACTTCTCGCGGTTCCAACCCATCCATTCATGTCTCCACATAATATTAATCTTTCATTTCCTCTAACACTGCCTAGAACATCCTTGACACTCTCCCAAAATCCCTTAAGCTCGCTCAATGAAGCTGAGGATACCGGCGCATATGCCACCAACAAGAATATTCTTGTAATCCCCAGCTTGAAGCGAACCCAAAGCAGTCTAGGGTTGATCGCCTCGTACTCTGCCACTGCATTAACCAATCGAGAGGACAGTAACAGAGAGCGAACGCGGGTGTCAAGGTGAGACCTTGACACCCGCGTTCGCTCTCTGCCCGGCAAATCAGTTGCATTATTACCTTTTCGCTTGGTCTCAGTCATACAAATGACATCCAAATCTCGCTCATCCGTCACATCTAATAGTTCATTCATCTTCTGGTCCATCCCTCCTCTTACATTTCACGCAACTATTTGTAGCTCCGTCCTCCACTTCCCGCCGTTCCGGACATGGCGTGCTCGGTTGCGGTCCCCAACGCCGCATTCGTCTCCACTTTTCACACCAGCGGGGACGCACTGGTGCGCGTCGCCTCAGGGGGGCGCCCTAGCATTGTGCTCTCGTATGGTGCTCGTGGCTGATGGAATGTATAGTATTTGAATTGAGTTCTCTAAAGTCCACATTCCATCATCCCCATTCGTCTTCTTTACTAGAATTATGGGAATGGAATAAGAAGACTTGCTTTCACGTTCAATGCCGTGTTCCATTAACTCTTGCACTATGGTTAGCACCTTTTTTCGTTCGATTGGACTGAGCCTATATAGTCTCCGTTTTACATACTTGTTTGGATTCTTCAAAGGGATTTCCAGTTCACCACACAGTGTTAACACGAGTTGTTTGGTATTTCTGATAAATAAATGTTGATATTTGTTTAGAAGTGTGCGTAATTTCCTGATATCATCTTCATTCGTGAGGTCACAGTAATTTTGGGTTGAGATTAAAGAAACCATCGGAGCTCTATAAATATCTAAGAGTCGCCAAAACACATATTTAGGGAAAATCACGGGATGAGATTGTTACCTCACTACCAAGAGACAGAAGTGTCTCAGAGCTCGAGTCCATAAGCAATTTATGATAGGAGCACAATTAAGTAAAGTAAGGTTAAGATCAAAGAGGAAAGTCCAATACACAGACAATAAAATCTTTTATTCGGCAAGACGAGAACGATAAGTATAAGGTGTACGCAATAGGCTTAGGAATGCAAAATGAGTTGCTAACTATAGGAGAATTCTGTATCTCTTTAGCTTTAAAATGGTGCAACCTAATCAAAGTAATTTAGTGATATGGGGTAAAGCTACTACCGATAAGCCTCTTCGAAACCTGAAAACAATATATATGTTTAAAAACAAATTTAGAATGTATTGAATTGATTTACAATTACACTCTTAACAAACACCTAGAATTTTTGCACGTTTGTTCTCTTATGAAAAAGTTTGTAAATTCCTACTTTCTTGATATGGCTTTTTGGCAGGGCGTCTGTACTCTCGGCATGTCGTGTTTTGTCATATATGTTGATTGCTCGATGTAATTTTTGGGTTGTTTGAAACCCCAATCTAAAAATGGAATAAGAAAATAGTCATAATAGGCTTACTAGAAAATTTCTGATTAATAAACATAAACAAAAAAAAAAAATAACCGAAAAACAGAAAACAGAAAAACATAAGAAAAAAAAACATAAAAATTAAACACATTTTAGAACACTTACATTATTTGCCAATTTGTTGCAAAATAATGATTACCCAATTCTTTTTTAATAGTGTCCACAGACTGTTGAAAGAAGTCGACAGCTACCTACTGCTACTTTTGATATGGTGTTATAGTTACGCATCAATCTATTCATAGGTGAGTTACGTCCGAGATTAGATTTAGCAGGTGTTTCCACAAGGAGTTTACGTATTGGACGGATGCGGCGTGAAGGGGCTATAAAATTAACCTGCATTAATAGAGATGGGCAATCTATAATGCCATTGATAAGCTTGTAAATGAAAATGCCATCAGTAATTTGCCTACGGTCTTGCAACGAGTTAAGTCTAAAATGATGCAAACGATCCTTATAAGTTTTGATCTTATTTCCTAGAATGAAACTATATGTCAATTGCCAAAGAAATCTTTTTTGCACAGATTCAATGCGATGTATTATATATTTTATAACACTTGCATACTTGAGGCCGGAACGAACAAGTGAATTATATAAAGTTATTTTGGTTGTTGGATTTTTGAAATCTTTAATATTACGGAGAAGGAATCCAAGGTTTTTAAATGATTTTCTAACAATTTGGTCTATATGAACATTAAATCTAAGTTTTTTATCAAGTGTTATACCTAAGTCACGAATCTCATCATATTTTTTAAGAGACCTGTCTCCAATTGAATATGTTCTTGACAATGAGTTATGTGATATTGTAAATTGTACATAGTAACATTTTTCAGCATTTAAGTACATATCGTTATGTTGACACCATGTCACTAAATTATTTATGTCATCCCGTAATTCCAAGTAGTCAGAAAAAACCTTTATTGTTTTATATATTTTTAAATCATCAGCGAACAAAAGGGCCTTTGAATGGTGAAAACATGACCCAATGTTAATGAAGATATTAAACAATAAATGTCCCAGATGCGATCCTTGTGGAACTCGAGATGTGTTGGAGTAAGTATCGGATTGGTAACCATTGAGGACAACTCTAGACGTCCTCTCAGTCAGATAAGACTCGCACCATTTCAGCATAGGCCCTGCCATTCCTATGCTTTTGAGCTTTTCGAGAAGAATCTTATGTTGAACACGATCGAAGGCCTTCGAAAAATCCGTATATAAACGTCCACAGTATTTCGAGCATCAAACTCCTGAGACAAGTCCTGAACTAATGTTACAAGGTTAGAGACAGTAGATCTAGCTTTAACGAAGCCATGCTGGTATGGTGAAATTACATTTTGAAAGACAGAATAAAACAATGAGTAAACATTTTTTTCAAAAACCTTTGCAAAAATGCAAAGGATGGAAATAGGTCTATAATTTTCAACTCGACTATTATAAGTACTCTTAAAAAGTGGAGTGACTCTAGCTTCTTTCCATTCACGAGAAAATGTACCTTCTTTGAGCGAAGCATTAAAAGTTATTGCAAGTGGAGAAGCTGAAGCACATCTCAAGACAAATATTGATGGAATACCTTCTGGACCGGCACCTTTAAAGGGATCCAGTCTTTTAAAGACTTTTAGTACTGCTTCGGCTTTAACAGATAAATTATAAATTTATGAAAATTATCTATTATTACTCTATTCTATAATGTGGGATTAACAAGTTTATTTTTGACTTACCCTTGTAGCGTTCATCTTATATTTATGATAGTTCTAATAGTTCTTTATTAGGTAATTTAATGTAGCATACATTATCACACACAGTAACATATGTTACTCAACTCATTATTTTATATTTTTATTTTATTTTATTCGATAATTTTACGTACATTAATATTATTTTTGTATACAGATCTTTATTTACAAGTCCTGTCGACGTCTATTAACTTTCGGTCAAGCGAGCGTCTAGATTATAACGAGTTTCATTCATAAAAATAGAACAACGCATGTGTATATGTATATATGTATGTGTATATATATATATATATATATATATATATATATATATATATATATATATATATATATATATATATATATATATATATATATATATATATATATATATATATATATATATATATATATATATATATATATATATATATATATATACACATACACATATACATATACACATGCGTTGTGCATGCATATATATATATATATATATATATATATATATATATATATATATATATATATATATATATACTTAGTCTGGCCATAAATACTGTTACTATTCAAAAAAAGAAAATATTACGTTTGAATTTGGAATCTGTCATTTTTATATGATTGCTTGATGTGTTTTCTTATTTTCGCGCCATTATATTGTTAAATATTTTGTTATATTAAAATGGAGTGGGGTGATAAAGAGAACCGAATCGCTGTGATTGCCTTACATAAAGTAGGTATGGAGAAAAGTGCAATTTTTAAAACCCTCCACCCGCTTGGTATTAGTCAAATGTTTGTTTACCGGGCTATTGATAGGTACAATGATACCTCCTCTGTTTGTGACAGAAAAAGATCTGGCCGTCCACGTACCGTTCGTGTGAAAAAGGTGATTAAAGCAGTTAGGGAAAGAATTCGAAGAAATCCTGTCCGTAAGCAAAAGATTTTATCTCGGGAGATGAAGATAGCTCCTAGAACCATGTCGCGTATATTAAAAGATGACTTAGGACTTGCAGCCTATAAGAGACGTACTGGTCACTTCTTAACTGATAATTTAAAGAAGAATAGGGTGGTAAAATCCAAACAACTACTTAAGCGGTACGCAAAGGGAGGTCACAAAAAAATTTTGTTTACGGATGAGAAAATTTTTACAATTGAGCAGTATTTTAATAAACAAAATGACCGTATTTATGCTGGAAGCTCTAAAGAAGCTTCGCAATTAGTAAACAGAGTACAACGTGGGCATTATCCCACTTCAGTGATGGTTTGGTGGGGTGTTAGCTATGAAGGGGTGACTGAGCCATATTTTTGTGAAAAAGGTATTAAAACGTCGGCACAAGTTTATCAAAATACCATTCTTGAGACGGTAGTTAAGTCTTTAACTAACACCATGTTCAATAACAAAGAATGGTGCTTTCAACAAGACTCGGCACCGGGTCATAGAGCTCGATCCACCCAATCTTGGTTGAAAACTAACGTTCCGGACTTTATCAGCACTGAAAACTGGCCGTCGTCAAGTCCTGACCTAAATCCATTGGATTATGATTTATGGTCAGTTTTAGAGAGTAAGGCTTGCTCTAAACGCCATGATAATTTGGAGTCCCTAAAACGATCCATTCGGTTGGCAGTGAAGAATTTTCCTCTAGAAAGAGTTCGTGCTGCTATTGACAACTGGCCTCAACGTTTAAAAGACTGTATTGCAGCCAATGGGGACCACTTCGAATAAACATTGTATATTTTTTAATAATTATATATTGATGTATTAAACTAACTCACTATGAAAGAAATAAATGTTACGTATAAAAAAAAAATCGTGCTTTTCTTTATAACAATATTTATGGCAAGACTAAGTATATATATATATATATATATATATATATATATATATATATATATATATATATATATATATATATATATATATATATATATATATATATATATATATATATATATATATATATATATATATATATATATATATATATATATATACTTAGTCTGGCCATAAATACTGTTACTATTCAAAAAAAGAAAATATTACGTTTGAATTTGGAATCTGTCATTTTTATATGATTGCTTGATGTGTTTTCTTATTTTCGCGCCATTATATTGTTAAATATTTTGTTATATTAAAATGGAGTGGGGTGATAAAGAGAACCGAATCGCTGTGATTGCCTTACATAAAGTAGGTATGGAGAAAAGTGCAATTTTTAAAACCCTCCACCCGCTTGGTATTAGTCAAATGTTTGTTTACCGGGCTATTGATAGGTACAATGATACCTCCTCTGTTTGTGACAGAAAAAGATCTGGCCGTCCACGTACCGTTCGTGTGAAAAAGGTGATTAAAGCAGTTAGGGAAAGAATTCGAAGAAATCCTGTCCGTAAGCAAAAGATTTTATCTCGGGAGATGAAGATAGCTCCTAGAACCATGTCGCGTATATTAAAAGATGACTTAGGACTTGCAGCCTATAAGAGACGTACTGGTCACTTCTTAACTGATAATTTAAAGAAGAATAGGGTGGTAAAATCCAAACAACTACTTAAGCGGTACGCAAAGGGAGGTCACAAAAAAATTTTGTTTACGGATGAGAAAATTTTTACAATTGAGCAGTATTTTAATAAACAAAATGACCGTATTTATGCTGGAAGCTCTAAAGAAGCTTCGCAATTAGTAAACAGAGTACAACGTGGGCATTATCCCACTTCAGTGATGGTTTGGTGGGGTGTTAGCTATGAAGGGGTGACTGAGCCATATTTTTGTGAAAAAGGTATTAAAACGTCGGCACAAGTTTATCAAAATACCATTCTTGAGACGGTAGTTAAGTCTTTAACTAACACCATGTTCAATAACAAAGAATGGTGCTTTCAACAAGACTCGGCACCGGGTCATAGAGCTCGATCCACCCAATCTTGGTTGAAAACTAACGTTCCGGACTTTATCAGCACTGAAAACTGGCCGTCGTCAAGTCCTGACCTAAATCCATTGGATTATGATTTATGGTCAGTTTTAGAGAGTAAGGCTTGCTCTAAACGCCATGATAATTTGGAGTCCCTAAAACGATCCATTCGGTTGGCAGTGAAGAATTTTCCTCTAGAAAGAGTTCGTGCTGCTATTGACAACTGGCCTCAACGTTTAAAAGACTGTATTGCAGCCAATGGGGACCACTTCGAATAAACATTGTATATTTTTAATAATTATATATTGATGTATTAAACTAACTCACTATGAAAGAAATAAATGTTACGTATAAAAAAAAAATCGTGCTTTTCTTTATAACAATATTTATGGCAAGACTAAGTATATATATATATATATATATATATATATATTTATATATATATATATATATATATATATATATATATATATATATATATATATATATATATATATATATATATATATATATATATATATATATATATATATATATATATATATATATATATATATATATATATATATATATATATATATATAATATATATATATATATATATATATATATATATATATATATATATATATATATATATATATATATATATATATATATATATATATATATATATATATATATATATATATATATATACTTAGTCTGGCCATAAATACTGTTACTATTCAAAAAAAGAAAATATTACGTTTGAATTTGGAATCTGTCATTTTTATATGATTGCTTGATGTGTTTTCTTATTTTCGCGCCATTATATTGTTAAATATTTTGTTATATTAAAATGGAGTGGGGTGATAAAGAGAACCGAATCGCTGTGATTGCCTTACATAAAGTAGGTATGGAGAAAAGTGCAATTTTTAAAACCCTCCACCCGCTTGGTATTAGTCAAATGTTTGTTTACCGGGCTATTGATAGGTACAATGATACCTCCTCTGTTTGTGACAGAAAAAGATCTGGCCGTCCACGTACCGTTCGTGTGAAAAAGGTGATTAAAGCAGTTAGGGAAAGAATTCGAAGAAATCCTGTCCGTAAGCAAAAGATTTTATCTCGGGAGATGAAGATAGCTCCTAGAACCATGTCGCGTATATTAAAAGATGACTTAGGACTTGCAGCCTATAAGAGACGTACTGGTCACTTCTTAACTGATAATTTAAAGAAGAATAGGGTGGTAAAATCCAAACAACTACTTAAGCGGTACGCAAAGGGAGGTCACAAAAAAATTTTGTTTACGGATGAGAAAATTTTTACAATTGAGCAGTATTTTAATAAACAAAATGACCGTATTTATGCTGGAAGCTCTAAAGAAGCTTCGCAATTAGTAAACAGAGTACAACGTGGGCATTATCCCACTTCAGTGATGGTTTGGTGGGGTGTTAGCTATGAAGGGGTGACTGAGCCATATTTTTGTGAAAAAGGTATTAAAACGTCGGCACAAGTTTATCAAAATACCATTCTTGAGACGGTAGTTAAGTCTTTAACTAACACCATGTTCAATAACAAAGAATGGTGCTTTCAACAAGACTCGGCACCGGGTCATAGAGCTCGATCCACCCAATCTTGGTTGAAAACTAACGTTCCGGACTTTATCAGCACTGAAAACTGGCCGTCGTCAAGTCCTGACCTAAATCCATTGGATTATGATTTATGGTCAGTTTTAGAGAGTAAGGCTTGCTCTAAACGCCATGATAATTTGGAGTCCCTAAAACGATCCATTCGGTTGGCAGTGAAGAATTTTCCTCTAGAAAGAGTTCGTGCTGCTATTGATAACTGGCCTCAACGTTTAAAAGACTGTATTGCAGCCAATGGGGACCACTTCGAATAAACATTGTATATTTTTAATAGTTATATATTGATGTATTAAACTAACTCACTATGAAAGGAATAATGTTACGTATAAAAAAAAAATCGTGCTTTTCTTTATAACAATATTTATGGCAAGACTAAGTATATATATATATATATATATATATATATATATATATATATATATATATATATATATATATATATATATATATATATATATATATATATATATATATATATATATATATATATATATATATATATATATATATATATATATATATATATATATATATATATATATATATATATATATATATATATATAATATATATATATATATATATATATATATGTATGTGGGTATGTGAATATGTGTATATATGTATATATATTTCATATATATTATATATATTTCATAATTAGTTATTTATTTTATTTATCCTTTTTTTTCCTCGCGACGTGATGTACGTTGTTATTGGCGACCACAGAATACCAGCGTTGAAGCTCATTTAACAATGGTTTTAACACAAGCTGAGTGGTTTACCAATTTGGGCATCACATTATTTTTGTCTTTTGTTACTTTATATATCTGTAAAGAGGCAGTGGTGACAGCTAAACATATGCTGGTGGTGTGTAGGGTACTCTTGGATAGTGGTCAATATTCGCGGCGCCGTGCCAAAGTACTAGAAATCATACGTGGAGCCGTTAGTCTTTTAGTAGCAAGAGCACAGAGAAATATAACAACCAGCAAACCCTCAATAGAGTTTATGAAAGAAGGTTCTTATAAAAAACCTACACAAAAGCTTTTCTCCAAATAAGATCCAGCTCCTAATTGGACACTTGTGATGGACACGTATTAGAAACAGTATAGAATCCCTGAGAATATATGTGTTTCGTCATCCAGACCGGATATCTTTCTTTATTCTCGAAGCCCAAAACGCGTAGTACTGGTAGAACTTACAGTTCCTTTTGAAACAAATATACCGAGAAGTCACCATCATAAACTTCAATAAATATTTCGATCTTACCAGGAACGAACTGACCAGGAATAGGTTAAGAGTTCGCTTATATGCGGTTGAAGTAGGAGCGAGAGGTATAACAGCGAAATCTCTGTAGTTTTCTAAAAGATATCGGCCTCTCTAGAACTATCACAAATTCATTCTTAGAACGCACTTAGAAGGCGGCTTTGGTAGAATCGTTTAAAATTTGGTTAGGTAGTGTGAGGAGCTCGACAGTGAAGGTGAGCGTTAATGCATTTTAAAGAGGCCCTTTAACCCTACACTTGGGTCGCAAGTCCCAAGTGCTGCTTGGAGCTCCTCTTCCTACAACACGATGGGCCCGGCACCTGCACGGTGAATCCATGGAACGCTAAGTTGTTTCTTCTCATAAAAAAATAGTAAGGGCTTAAGTAAAGGAACGGTGTTAATTATAAAATATTGAATATCTTACTCATTTATATGTATATTCTTTAGCACGCTAATAGCTTAATAAATATATTATATTTTTTTTTTATATAATAGATAAAAATACAGTACATAAATAAATAATAAAATACATTGTACCTTACCTTTTATATAATAAGAAAGATTGCTACTTTATTAGTATAAATTATAGAAGACCTTGTCGTAAAAAAGAAAATAAATAAAATAATAATTATGATAATACTACGTCACGCGTTTTTTTAAATATATAAAACAAATTATATAAAAAGACAAACTTATACTATTTTTTTTAGCTTTACGGTTTAATCCGCGCATGGCAGGGTAGGCAGAGGGAACTGCAAGAACCATATAAACCTAGTGTTAAGATACTTAACTTATACTAATCAAGTGTATTTATCAATACAATTAGTAACCTTAATAACAAAACACTTATTACATATAAATTCTGCATTTAAACTTAACAACTAAACTAAATTCTTAATTAAAGTTGGACGCCAAGGGATTTTTTCTTTATTTAAAGATGACAAAGGAAAATACTCAGTGGTACAGAATTCTGCCAAAACCTGGCAACGACAACTTCAGGCCGATGGATACATAAATATGGCGTTAGTCAGCCACTAGATATAAAGGACGATTTCATAGGCTACAACTATACAAAAATAGGTATCAATTATTTCCAAATAATGATTTCCTAATTGCTAATGAATTCCTAAAAATATTTAAGTAAATAATAAAAGTTACGCCTAATGCAAAAGAATATCCACTAAAACTCGAACGTATATCTGTACCCTCAATAATAATAATTATATTTCCAAAATTACTGTGATTAAGCGGTCAGTTTAGTGGTCATTTCTACAAGTATAGCAAACGTTACCCACGTTAAATCCAATTGAAAGAATCTTTGATAACCGCTCTATACATACATATAAGATTCAAATCATAATCAAATATTCTTAAAACAAACTAAAAATCCTCCTCGGATAGGGGGTAAGTGTAAGTATTGCAGATTAGACCTCGGGTCAACTTTATAATCTGCAATACCTAACACTTACCCCCTATTTGGGATAAGTGCCGAGGGCAAAGGGCTGAGGGCAAATTGTAACATTAGTGACGGAAAACCAGTACAATAACATATTACTTGTTACGATAACATTCTTTCGTGTTACGAGTGCTCTTCTTTCCGCAGAGGTTTCATATTATAGATTCGTTGTCTTTATTAATTCGTGTTGCATGGAGATGAATGTATCTTCTGAGATCCTTAGAGATAGTTTTGGGATTTTCATTTATTCTTCATTTTGCAAATTTTTATATTTTTGTTTTATTTTTTCATAATTCAGTAGATACAGACAGCATTAATTCGTAAATATATATGTTTTTGTATAGCACGTGTAATTCTTTTGTCATGTCTTATTCTGAAATAGTACAACAAAAGAATATTCCAAATATGAATATATATATATATATATATATATATATATATATATATATATATATATATATATATATATATATATATATATATATATATATATATATATATATATATATATATATATATATATATATATATATATATATATATATATGTATATATGTATATATGTATATATGTATATATGTATATATATATATATATATATATATATATATATATATATATATATATATATATATATATATATATATATATATATATATATATATATATATATATATATATATATATATATATATATATATTATATATATATATATATATATATATATATATATATATATATATATATATATATATATATATATATATGTATATATATATATATATATATATATATGTATATATGTATATATGTATATATGTATATATGTATATATGTATATATGTATATATGTATATATATATATATATATATATATATATATATATATATATATATATATATATATATATATATATATATATATATATATATATATATATATATATATATATATATATATATATGTATATATGTATATATGTATATATGTATATATATATATATATATATATATATATATATATATATATATATATATATATATATATATATATATATATATATATATATATATATATATATGTATATATATATATATATATATATATATATATATATATATATATATATATATATATATATATATATATATATATATATATATATATATATATATATATATATATATATATATAATATATATATATATATATTGTGCAGAATCTAATCGTTCTCAACGATATAAAAGCGGGCACTTGGTCCTCTTTGTTTATTTCGTGCGTAAAGGTTATCGTCGATACTGTGAGTCTTTTCCACTTTATTATTCCTTGGAGACTGTTTAACTGCATGTAGAAAAATAAGCCATAGTTTAGTTGAATGTATATGTAATATTCAACAAATTATGGTTCATTTTTATAGTTAATTTAAAATTATAAACAATACTTTATCGCAGATCACATTCAATTTATTTGTTTAGTAATTTGTTTATTAAGTAATTTATTATGATAAAAATGGTTGCCTGTAAAGTGGGTTTTACGGGCGAAAATTTTACGTGACAACGTCTTTTTCTCGGTAGAATATTTATTGATATGATTAATAATTATAATATAAATTGCACAAATTTTAACTATAGAAAATATATTTTGTTTACTAAAACATTGTACATGTGTCAAGTGATACGCGCGGCGGACCGATCATAGTTCGGTGACAGTTGACACATCGATACGTTACCTTTTCCATATGTGACTCCGAGCCGCAACCTAATTTAAGACGTTGTCACGTCAAAAATGTTTACTGTTTTTAAAAGTATTCTTAATAACCATTAATTTTTTATGAAATATAAAAAATATTGTTGAGAGTTATCGTTATATGAAAAATATCGAGTTATATACTTAAACTTTTTAAAATCGCAATTCGGTCATATAACACTTTTGCTTGCATATTAGTCATTCCAGTTTTTTAGTTTTTAAGATATTTTTTCATGGAGAACCATTATTGTTCATCTTTTTATATTGTGAGGAAACCCGTTTAAGGGCACGCAGTGCAAGTGGGGACTCGGACGGGTTATGTAGGGCTCATGAATCGGTAGGTGTGGACGGCCCATAGCCCATGCTACCCTCTAAAATCTCACGGTTCTCCTACTCAACTACCACAGGCCAAGGATATAGGAACCAAAAAAATTCGTCCACTAACTTGGGGAGCAAAGAGACAGATATAGTGAAGCATCTCCGATGGTCGACGGAAGTAACCTGCGAAAAAATACTCGGGTAGACGTATGTATAATACTCGGGTATACCACGTATAATACTCAATTATACTGCCACGAATAATACTCGGGTAGTCTTCATCATAGCCAACAGGGAGAGGTCATCAGCGAGCGCCAGGCTGCCTACTAGCGAACCGCCACAATTATCTACCGAAGCCACGATGCCTTATGAGTTGTTTTTTGGCGTAGAAGGTTAGAATCCCATGACAATGATTTGTCAGCCGGGACTTCTACATTTCAATAACGGCAACCTGCTCCTCCTCGAGTTGAACTGAAGATACAAGGTCACCAGGCGCCAAGCTTTGACGTAGACTGTACATAAACGCAACAGTAATTACTTCTAGAACCAGTCAACAGGCAGTACCAGTTGACCTGTACCAGTAGACATTGACTGTTCATCCTACTATATATGCATTTTTTAACCTAACTATCTATCTATATATCCTATCATTTGATGAGGCGCCTCGCGCTATAAATAATATTTTTATGTCCCGAAATACATTGCGTAGTTTTTTATTTTAAATAAAGGTATATTATTTAAAATTCGAGTAAATATATTATTCCTCGATAAACAGACAGTTAAATATGAAAAAGAATTTTAATTCAAATTTCTTGAAATTAATGTGCTTTATAATATGAATGCCACGACAACTTCACTTGATAAACAATTACATTTCAATTTTGATCTATTTGAAACGCACAACGTATTTGCTGTGTGGATAAGAAGTAATTTATATTGATAAGTATTTATAGAACTATTCTAAACACCAAATGCTTAGAATAGTTCTATAAACTACTTCAAAGTGTCAAACAGCGAAGTAATAAGACTTTAAATTACTTATAAACAATACTTCAATCACATTTAACGCAGAAGTTGTCACTGCATTCAAAAATTTTTTTCCACAACCAAGTTTCTGAATTCCTCATCGGCTGCCGCCATTTTACTACTAAAAGTAACTGTAACTGTAACCGAATGTAATGTTGAATTAACCGAATGTAATATTGAAGAAAGGTACATGTCCGAGATGTTGTTAAAAAAAACAAATGACTTGTTGGGCATATCTGTTAGCATAATTAAATCGTTAATTGACATTGTTGCACCTGATTTGGCGTTGATGTTTAATACTTGCGTTGACTGTGATGTATTTCCAGATCTAATGAAATATAGTAAAATCACTTCATTATTTAAATCGGGTAGTACGACAGATCCCGTTAATTTTATATCTATTTCAGTACTACCTACATTTAGCATGATTTCTGAAAAACTAGTTTTGTCTCAATTAATTAGTCATTTTATCAGAATCAATTACTACATACAAAACAGGTTCGTTACACTAGGGGTCGCTCAACAACCGATGCTGATGTTGACTTGATACTATATAATATTGATAATTTTTTTTTGGTGGAGTTACGTGATGTTTTAGGAGTGCTCTGTGATTTGTCCAAGACATTTGATTGCGTACAGCATGAAACATTAATTCAGAAATTACACCACTACGGAAATAGAAATATGGCTCTGGATTTTGTCAGGTAGATATGAATGGAAAGCGTTCTCCCGTATAATTTATAAAAATGAGGATGCCACATGGCTCGATAAAAGGCCCTTTTCTGTTCCTTATCTATATCAATGTCTTACCTTACCTTGTAAAGAACAAACTTGGAATAGTATTATTTGCAGATGATACGTGTTTGATTTTTAAAATTAATAGACGACACGATGAAATTGACAATGTGAAGAACGCTCTCTCAAATATTGTCCAATGGTTTAATGTCAATAATTTACTGTTAAATGAGAAGAAAACGAAATATATTAAATTCACACTCCCGAATGTTAAATTTGCCATAACTATTGTAAAGCTTAATGATGAGGAACTAGAATTAGTAAATACTACAGTTTGTCTCGGCATTACCTTATATTCGAAACTTTAGTGGGGTTCTCATGTGAACGATTTTTCGAACAGACTTAGCTCTCAGACTTTAGCTTAGCCGCGTATGCGATCAAAAAGTTCCGTTACTTAACCGACGTCAATACCGCTGGACTAATTTATTTTAGTTACTTACACGGCATTATGTCATATGGTATACTATTATGGCGTAATGCTGCTGATATTGACACTATATTTGTTCTTCTGAAAAGGGCTGTTCAAGCAATCTATAACATGAGAATCTCTTAGGGATAAATTTAAAGATATAAAATTATGACTCTTCACAGTCAATATATATTCGAAAATTTAATGTATGTTCATAAAAATAAAATTCAATTCGTAAAAATAAATTTAGAATAAATTGCGATGTTCACAATGTTTATAAGAGATATAAGTATAATATAATATAAAATTAATGAATTGCTCAAAAGATAGAATGACATTTGTGAGGTGATCACAATAGGTTTAGGGAAACCTGGTTGAGTTTGTTGCTTTTCTCACCAGGCCGCGCTTGGAACCCTCGTAACTTTAGTTTTAAGTCGTGGAGTGTGTAGGTTTCAAAGGGGCTCATTTCGATATTTATTATCGAATTGGGCTAAATAATATTAATGGAAATTGAGTAAAAAATGTATACCTAATATTTTATCTCAAGCTGATCAAATGACGTCAAACTTTTAATCTTAGAGACGCAATTAATTATTATGACACTTTATGAGTTAATAAATATTTAATCAACGAAAATAAATGAACATGAGGATCGTCGTGGTGCAGACGCGCAACGCGTGCCTGTAACGCGACGGTTTCTGGGTTCGATCCCCAGTCGGAGAAGATGGATTTTTCTATTTCCATTTTCTTCGGTCTGCCAAACTAGGCAAAGCGCGGCGTTGAGTTCCGCCACTCAACACGCAATGCCTCAAAAAAAGGCGGAAAGCGGGGGCGGAGAAAGCAGGATTAAGCAACGGAGTGTCTTAACACTAGATTCCCACGGTCCCTGCAGTTCCCTCTGCCTACCCTGCCATGTGCGGGATAAAGCCTGAAGGTAAAAAAAAATATCTGGTAAATATATATATGTATATATATATATATATATATATATATATATATATATATATATATATATATATATATATATATATATATATATATATATATATATATATATATATATATATTATATATATATATATATATATATATATATATATATATATATATATATATATATATATATATATATATATATATATATATATATATATATATATATATATATATATATATATATATATATATATATATATATATATATATATATATATATATATATATATATATATATATATATATATATATATATATATATATATATATATATATATATATATATATATATATATATACATATATATATATATACATATATACATATATACATATATATATATATACATATATACATATATACATATATACATATATACATATATACATATATACATATATATATATATACATATATACATATATACATATATACATATATACATATATACATATATACATATATACATATATACATATATACATATATACATATATACATATATACATATATACATATATACATATATACATATATACATATATACATATATACATATATACATATATACATATATATATATATACATATATACATATATATATATATACATATATACATATATACATATATATATATATACATATATATATATATATATATATATATATATATATATATATATATATATATATATATATATATATATATATATATATATATATATATATATATATATATATATATATATATATATATATATATATATATATATATATATATATATATATATATATATATATATATATATATATATATATATATATATATATATATATATATATATATATATATATATATATATATATATATATATATATATATATATATATATATATATATATATATATATATATATATATATACTGGCCATCACAAGATTCACTTATTTTATCTAGGAGTCTATATTTAGGCATATCAAGTTTATCCTTATCTTTGTATTATGCATAAAAAAATGGAATTCGAAAAACAGTAGCTTTAGAGGAGAGCGATGGAAAGTGTAACTTTTTCGTTATAGTGGAAAAAAGCCCAACAGAATAAATCATTCCAATAAAAACGTAATCAATCATGAGTGATGGAATACGTATATCCAACATGAGTCTGATTAACGACCTATATCCATTTTACCCTTCCTGCCCAAGGTTCTTGTATGTCTCACAAATATTAACTTTTGTAAATACTTAATAGACATTAGGTTATTGTGATAATTTTACTCGACTTTAGTTATGTAATTGACATATATCGTACATTTAAATATATTATCGGCGATCAAGTATTCTCTTAACATATCTCCTAAAGTGATTGACTGCTTTCATTCTGACTTGCATGGTCGCAAACCATGTATCCGGAATCTGGATTCCCATACTGAATGAGTATTTCATGAATGAGTATGACAACTAGGCAAGCGTAGTGCTTGCAAAAGGCAAAAAACGGGGAATGGAGTGTCTTACAATTTTTAATTATAAATAAGAGTGATTCAATAAGATGTTAATCTAAGAAAGTCAAAGAATTGCATTATAATATTATATAAATGGAGTGTTTGTGTATACGTTTAAACATCGCGAGCGAGTCGTTCATATTAACTCGTAAACGGAACATAAACGTATCAAGTCGGGACCGGCTCACGAGCGGCGTCTCACCGTACATTAGCTTACATTTAGACGTCTACGCATCGTGTTTACTTCCAATAGATCGACGTCATTATTAATGTTCATGCATTCATGGCTTCTATTCTAAATAATCGTCTTAAATCTCATGTCAGTGTAGCAACGTCAAACTTTAAGGCGGCGTATACATAATATAAATAATAGACCGCGTATACAATATATAATATACAAAGCTTACATCTCCCCCCAATAATGTGCAAATTGACTGGAGTTAATTTGGATTATCAACCTGAGTAATGACCTTTGTAACATGATACAATCCCAAAGACTTTTTACTCTTTCCAGTGTTGATTTTGTATAGCGAGTTTGATATCATTTCTTGTATCTCAAAAGGGCCAATTCTAATTTCATCCATTTTAGATCTGTTCAACTTATTACAGCCCATTATATATACCATATCACGTTTTTGAAATTTGTGATCTATTCTATTTTTGTCAAAAATGGATTTGTTCAATTCATGAGTTTTTTTTGACCGGAGGAATGCTATTTTTCGATCTTCTTCCAGTTCTCTGGATTCAATTTGTTTTCTTTTCAGGTTCATTGGTAGTAAATCTGTTGCTTCTCCACTTAAAAGATAGTGAGGCGAATAACCTGTGTATGGGTTGTTGAGTTATAGGCTTTTACACGATCCGCTGCCACAGTTGTCCAAGATATTTTTTTGCCTTTGCTACTCAAGGTACACCTAATCCTATTCACCAGCGTCTGGTTCAACCTTTCATTATGACCATTCGAAAAGGGAGCATCCACAACCGTAAAGATTAATTTAATAGAGTGATCTTTTAAATACTTTTTAAATTATATATATATATATATATATATATATATATATATATATATATATATATATATATATATATATATATATATATATATATATATATATATATATATATATATATATATATATATATATATATATATATATATATATATATATATATATATATATATATATATATATATATATATATATATATATATATATATATATATATATATATATATATATATATATATATATATATATATATATATATATATATATATATATATATATATATATATATATATATATATATATATATATATATATATATATATATATATATATATATATATATATATATATATATATATATATATATATATATATATATATATATATATATATGTGGCGGATTTTGATAGTATTTAACGGGAAATATTAAAAAAGACGTAGTTTAGTTGCTATGAAAATTTTTATTGTGTTACATATTTTATGACAGGGTAGGTAAAAAAAATACAATAAATAAATTGTCGTATATAAATCGTTCCCTAACGTCGGTATGCGAAGTTGCTTCACTATTTTAACAGGCGCTTGCGCCAACATACCCCCGGACGTTGAAAGACTCCCCTTCAACCAGAATTTTCATCTTCAGAAAGGTCGGGTATTGGGCAAATTTTGCTAAACGACCTTCGAACTACGCCGTTGGACGTCTTGACATCTGCAACTCTGACGATCCCATCTGGACCGGGATGGACAGCCACGATTTTCCCCATTCTCCATTTTAGTGGCGGCAAGTTATCCTCTTTTAAAAGAACCAAAGAGTTGAGTTTCAGTGAACCTTTACATGACCTCCATTTGGTTCTTATCTGAAGTTCCGATATATATTCTTTGCTCCATCGAGTCCAAAAATGTTGTCTCAGCTGTTCTATTCGGTGGAAGCGAGTTAAAGAATTTACAGGGCGATGTTAGTAGTTTGGCGATGGTAATGATACCATAGGGCGTCCAATTAAAAAATGTCCTGGCGTCAATGGCGTTAAATCATCGGGATTTGATGATGATGGAGTCAGTGGTCTTGAGTTTAAGATAGCTTCAATTTGGACTAAAGTGGTGTACAATTCTTCGTAAGAGAGGTTACAAAGGCCCAACACTCTAACTAAGTGATGTTTAGTTGATTTTACGCCAGCCTCCGCAAGACCAGCAAAATGAGGGGAGTATGCCGGGATAAAATGAAAGTTTATACCTTCCTTTGACATCTCTTCAGTTACCGAATCACAATTTGCTCTAAGAAAGCTCGAAAGGTCATTGTATGCACCGACAAATGAACGGCCGTTATCGGAATATATATTTTTCGGCTTTCCTCTACGTGAGATGAACCTTTTTAAAGCTAAAATAAATGTATTACTAGATAAATCACCTACTAACTCGAGGTGGATTGATTTTGTTGTAAAACAAATAAATATGGCAATATAAACTTTAACTAATTTTGTACCTCGACCTTGCCGAACTGCTGATTGGATTGGACGTGCATAATCCAAACCAATATTTTCAAAAGGAAAACCAGCTAGAAGACGCTGCTGCGGTAAGTAACCCATAGTGGGAGTAACTGTTTCGCCTCTGAATCGACAGCAACGCGTACATTGTAAGTAACATTTTCGAGCTAAATTCCGTCCTCTAATAGGCCAATATATTTCTCTAATAGAAGATAATAATAATTGAGGGGCAGCATGAAATAACCTTTTATGTTCATATTCAAATACTAACACTGTAAAGCGATGATTGGAATGTAGAAGAATAGGATGTTTTTTATTATACTGATAGTTTGAATTTTGGAGTCGACCACCGACACGCATGATGTTTTGATCATCTAAAAATACTTTGAATTTATTTAACGGACTTTTCTTAGGCAACTCCCTTTTATTTATTAATAATTTATATTCTTTAAATGATTCACTTTGAGATGCCCGAATTATTACATTTAAAGCTCTTTGTAATTCTATACTACTAAAAGGACCAATATTATTTATCTTTTTGCATTTCAAATCAACAAATCGTAGAACCCAAGCTAAAGTACGCCTAAGCCGTAGAAAATTAGAAAAAGAGTTAAAATTAATTAATCTATTTAATTCATCATTGTTGACCAAAGCATGTAAAATAGTTATACTTGATTTCATTTCCGGTAGTGTATCATTATCTGTATGTAAAAGTTTAGTTGGCCAACATGACATATCTTTCATTAAAAATTTCGGCCCGCACCACCATTCTTTTAAATCCCGTATTAAATTAAATGCGACACCACGTGAAATATAATCCGCGGGATTTTTATCGGTAGGAACGTGTCTCCACTCACAACTGGGTGTCTTATCTAAAATTTCTGCAATTGTATTCCGGACAAAGGGTTGAAGCTTATTTGGCAACATTTTTAACCAGCCTAGTACTATCATAGTATCATCATATCATCATCTTTTCATATATACGGACTCCTACCAGGGCGCCACAAAGTTCCAACCTGGAAATAGTTGTGGGTTTAAGCGGAGCAACCCGACCTTTAGCTACTAATAAACGCACTAATACATCACCCTCATCACCAACGCTACGTACGTATAGGCACGCACCGTACGCTCGTTCAGACGCATCGCAGAAGATGTGAAATTCTAAAAATTGGTATGAATCAATAATAACACGTCGTGGAATCCTAATTTTATTTAATTCCGGTAAATCAATAATCAATTCGGACCAAAGTTTATTAACTTCCGGAGGTAGTTGTTCAACCCAAGACAGTTTGGGTAACCATAATTTTTGTAGCAATATTTTCATTGTCATTACACAAGGACTTAGAAGACCTAGAGGATCAAAGATCTGTGATATAACAGAAAGCATTTCACGCTTACTAATACTATCGATAACTGAATCACTGATGGAAAAACACAATTTATCAGGCATTGCCTGCCATCCTAAACCTAATGTTTTAGTCGATTCAAGTCCTCCAATATTTAAGTCTAGCGAAGACTGCAACATGTCACATGCGTTAACTAACTGCATGTTTGACTTCCACTTCCTTAAATTCATTTGGGCTGATGCTAGAGTTAAAGTTATCTCTTGACGCAAGTGCTCGACTTCGACCATGTTATCTCCGCCTGTAAGGAGGTCAGCTACATAAAAATCATGTAGAATGATTTCAGAAACCTTCTGATTATCACACTCTAAACCTAATTGACGAAGACATCTGGTTGCTAAGAACGGAGCGCTAGCCGTGCCGTAGGTTACAGTATTTAGTTGATAAGTTTGTAGTGGAGATAGAGGGTTATCACGCCAGACAATCTGCTGCAAGTGTCTGTCATTAGGATGAACCACTATAGTCCGGTACATCTTCTCGATATCTCCGGCGATTATATATTTATGTTGCCTAAATCTAATTAGGATAGATAACAGATCGTCCTGTACTACGGGTCCTATCATTTGTAAATTATTAAAAGAAACACCAGTATTTGTTGGGCTACTAGCATTAAATACCACTCTTAATTTTGTTGTAGTACTACATTCACGCATGACTCCATGATGCGGAATAAAATGTGCGTCTTTGTTTGTAGTGTCACATAGTGACATGTGACCTAACAGCTCGTATTCGTTCATAAAACTTTTGTACATTTCACATAATTGTAAGTTACCCTTAAATCTGCGCTCTAACGATGAAAAACAATGCTTTGCTCGAGATAGATTCACCTAGGAGGTCAGAAGGATATTTTAAAGGAATTTTTACACAAAACTGACCGTTTTCTAAACGCGTAGTATTTTTTACAAAATGATCTTCGCATGATATTTCCTCAGGTGAATGATTTGATGATGTGCAAACATCTTCCAGTTGCCAAAACCGCGTGAGCAAAAGTTGAATGTTGTCATTCAGATTATCCTCATCATCTGAGACGAGCTTTGTAAAATTACACTTTCCTTTTGTAAAGGGTAAAGGCATAGCAGTACCCGTTGGCCCAGAAACTAACCAACCTAGCTTAGTTTCACAAAGAATGGGTTGCCCTGGACCTAATTTTATTATCTTCGATCCTAACAGGTCCCAAAATATATCAGCACCTAGTAATATGTCTACTGGGGCCGGCGTATTAAAATTTGGATCAGCCAAACAAATATCAGATGGGATTTTAAGGCTTGATGGATTTATATAGTTATTAGGAACATTCTCAGTTATTGATGTTAACACAAAACAGTTGATCTTTACCATATAGTCATTATTTATCGACTTTATTGCCACAAAGCACATTTTATTAATTTGCGACAAGGAATTATTGATGCCCATCACTGAATTACTTACATTGTGACCAGAAAGTCCCAATTGCTTGTACAATACTTCGGTCATGAGACAGGACGTGCTGCCGCTGTCAAGAAGAGCACGAGCGGTGTAAACTATATTATTTTCCCCAAAGACATTTACTAATACAGTCGAAAGTAAAACACTGTGTTCAATTTTAGCAGTTAACGATAAGTTTGCGCTTTGATTTGGTTGAGTGGACATAACTGCATTATTACCAGTATCATTACCATTAACAGTTTTGTGAACAGAAAGAGTATTTTTAAATTTTGAATGTTCAGCAACGTGTACAAGAGTGTGGTGTTTGCGGCGGCATATTTTACAGCCTGCTTTCTTACAATTGTTGGCATAGTGACCCACCGACAAACAATTAAAGCAGACTTTATAGACGGTAGAATTTGCAAACGTGCTTCACACGACAGTGCCAAAAATTCAGGACACGAACTCAATTTATGGTCACCACTACACCTTTGACACTTTTTAGGTTTAAATAAAGCAGGATTTAAATTATTTTTATCATCACCTGTGTTACTTTTATTGTAGTAATCTTGTACAAGCATTGTCTTGACCTTAACATTTTTTAATGTGTTTGCATTTTTAGTAGCTGAGGAATTTGAAAGTTCTAATGTTTCTATTATATCAGCTCGATTCTTAATAAAAGTTAAAAATGTGGGAAACGTAATTTTTGAATTCTTTTCTAAATTGCCTTTGTACTCCTCCCATTCACGATACGTCTTACTATCTAATTTATGTGTAATAATATAGATTAAAAGAGTATCCCACTGATTAACAGGTTCACCTAGTGATTCTAATGCACGCAAATTTTTATTTATCTGATCAATTAAATTTTTTAACATTACTGATGACTCCTTATGAATAACATCTATATTAAATAATGTTGATGTTGAGTTAATAAATCCTTATTATCAAATCGATCACAAAGGAGTTGCCAAGCCACAGAATAATTCGCAGCTGAAAACTGAATTGAGTTAATTACCACAGCAGCAGATCCTTCCAGCGAGGATCTTAAATAATGTAATTTATTAATATCATTCATGTCAACATTTGAATGTATTAAACTCACAAAAGTGTCATGAAACTCTAGCCAGTTTGTGTAGGATCCATTGAATTTAGGTAATTGAATCGTTGGTAACTTCACAAATTTATGATTGCTAGAAATTAATGTCGCGTCACTATTTACTTGATCGGTTTTCTTATAATTTGCAAGTATCTCTTGAGCCCGAGATATAGACTTGTCCAAGTTTTCCTCTGGATGTATATATATATATATATATATATATATATATATATATATATATATATATATATATATATATATATATATATATATATATATATATATATATATATATATATATATATATATATATATATATATATATATATATATATATATATATATATATATATATATATATATATATATATATATATATATATATATATATATATATATATATATATATATATATATATATATATATATATATATATATATATATATATATATATATATATATATATATATATATATATATATATATATATATATATATATATATATATATATATATATATATATATATATATATATATATATATATATATATATATATATATATATATATATATATATATATATATATATATATATATATATATATATATATATATATATATATATATATATATATATATACATATATATATATACATGTGTATATATATATATATATATATATATATATATATATATATATATATATATATATATATATATATATATATGAAAACACCTAGATTATTAATTAGGTTCAAGGATTTAGATTCTCATTGTAATTCATTTGTAAACGCGTCCTCGGTACTCCTGGGTGGATTAGACCCAGCTATCGATTCCCAAGAACTTAGTTATGTAAAACGAGAAATGCGTTTAGTAAATAAGAAAATAAACGACCTCCGGGTGCGTCACTTAGAGTTGTGCCCACCTGCTCCCGTCATGGCCAGTACACCCGTAACTCCTTATAATAGATTACCTGATTTACCTATACCTAAATTTGATGGACGTCTCGATTCCTGGATAAGTTTTATTGATTAGTTTGACAGTGTAGTAGATTCCCAACACCATTTAACCTCCACAATGAAATCGCAGTACTTAGTTGGATCCTACATAACTTCACGCTATATCCCTAGCGGGGTAGTCAGATCCTTAGCAGATGAACCTATGCGGTTTAAAAATTGAAGAAGGCAACTATGAAGTTGCTCGTGAGTTGTTGAAACAGCGGTATCACAATACACGGTTACTTGCTGATACTTACATAACCCAGATGCTTACCTTGCCGGAGATTTCGAATAAATTTACAGGTTTGCGCGCGGCCTTCTTGAACCCCTTGTTAACTGCCTATAACTGTTTAGAGCGTTTAGAGTTACCCGTATCCTATTGGTATTATATTTTAGTACATATATGTTTGATTAAGCTTCCCTCTGATTTGAAATCCCGTTTTGAGCGTTGTTATGGCGGTGACGCATATATATATATATATATATATATATATATATATATATATATATATATATATATATATATATATATATATATATATATATATATATATATATATATATATATATATATATATATATATATATATATATATATATATATATATATATATATATATATATATATATATATATATATATATATATATATATATATATATATATATATATATATATATATATATATATATATATATATATATATATATATATATATAATAAAAGCTTTATTAATTCCATACAAACAAATAAATTACAATTTGATTACAATATAAATAAGGTATATGAAATAATTTAAAATTTAAAAAACCATAGATAAATTAACTTATTATTTTACATGCATAAAACTTAGTTATTTATTAAACAATGGATTAATGGAAGATAATACAATATCAAATCAAATCAAATCAAATATACTTTATTGTACACCAAAAACAGAAATATAAAAAGAAACACAACACAATAGTAAACACGGTACAAAAGGCGGTCTTATCACTAGAAGAGCGATCTCTTCCAGACAACCTTTGGATAGAGGACATTGAAGATAACGAAAAGGGTTTGGAGGTGTACATACTTTAAATTATAAATATACTTATACATACATATTACATATATACATACACAGTATACACACATTACATACTATATAATATACATAAATAAAATATAAATACATATAAAGATAATAAATATATATTTGTAATATATAAATAAATACGACTACATCAACTTATAATGACAAATAATAGGCTTTAACGAGTCTCTTAAAAACGGCAACAGATTGTGCGCGTCTTATACAAATTGGAAATAAATTCCACAAGCGAACTGCTTGAACAGAAAAGGATTTGGTGAAAAATGAGGAAGTATGAGAAGGAGTTTTAAGGATAAGGTTTTGTTCGGAGCGAAGACTACGGGAATGGGAGTCACTAAGGAATTGGAAGCACTGTTTTAGGTAAACAGGGGCATTAGGGTTGAACAGTATACAGTAGAGAAGAGAGAGAATGTGAGTATTCCTGCGAAGGCAGATTGGGAGCAACTCGAGCTTTTTGCGAAAAATGGAAACGTGGTCATACTTGCGAAGTTCAAATATGAACCTGATACAAAGATTTTGAATGCGCTCGAGCTTGTACAATTGATCTTCTCTAAGATCAAGATAACAGCTATCTGCATAATCAAGAATCGGTAGAAGGATAGATTGTGCTAACGCAATCTTGGTGGGAATTGGTAAAAGATTGCGCAATCTACGCAAGGAGCCAATGGCGACAAACATTTTTCTACTTACCTCACTTATTTGAGGATGCCAGGAAAAGGTTTGGTCAAAAATTATGCCCAAATTTTTTATTTTGTCGCTGTAGGGAATTATAGCGTTGTTAAAAGTAATAGGAGATAACACAGAAACATCTAATCGTGAGATTAGCTTCGGACTACCTATTATAATACATTGGCACTTAAGTGGGTTTTTTTTAAGCCCATGTGAATCGCTCCAGCTTCAGATATTATTTAAGTCCGAATTAATCGTCTGTATTGTTTGTGGTAAGTCTGTTAGTTTGGAGTGACAGTATATTTGGAAATCGTCGGCATACAGGTGGTAAAGAGAAGATATATTTTAAGTTATTGAATTAATGAAAATTGAAAACAGCAGGGGTGAAAGAATACCTCCTTGGGACACACCGGCATTTAAAATTGACCAGTCAGAATAAGAGTCCTGTACACGTATTCTCTGTCTGCGGCCACGTAGGTAACAATGAAACCAGTCAATTACTGTAGGAGATATGTTAAGAGAACTTAGAATAGCCAGTAATATGTCAAAATCGACAATGTTAAATGCATTACTGAAATCCAGTAATGTCCATATTGTAGCTTCCTGGTTATCCATGGCCAATCTGATGTCATCAGTAATCTTAACTAAAGCAGTAGTCGTACTATGTCCAGCTCGGAATCCCGACTGGAGAGGGTTCAAAAGGTTATTTTTGGAAAGAAACACATTAAGTTGCTGGTAAACAAGACGCTCGAAGGATGGATATGGGACGAAAATCACTATGGGATGACGGATTATTCTTTTTAGGTAATGGAACAATTTGAGCGTCTTTTCAGGAAGAAGGGAAAATGCCAGAATTGATGGAATTATTAAAGATGGATGTGATGGTAGGAATAAGGTTATCAATAATAGGAATTATCATTTTACCGCTAATGCAGTCAGAACCAACAGCATCAGAATTTATAGCTAATATATTCTTCTTAATATCACATTCAGTGAATTGACAGAAAGAAAAAGAAGGGTAAGTTGGAGTGGATGAAGCAGAAAGATTACCTATTGTTTTTAATTTGATTGTGCCATCGATAGCAACTGCTGACGCGAAATGATTATTGAGTTGATTAAGATTAACGTTATTTAAATTTGAATCAGATTTAGCTTTCCCAACTCCTAGAGTTTTCAGAAATTTCCATACTTTAGAGGTATCACCTTCCTCAACTACAGATTTGTGAATATGCCGTCGATGTGTGTCTCTACACAGCCTGTTGCAACGATTCCGATACTTTTTATAGTTTTCCTTATTAGCTTCAGACGCATTGGATTTATATTTAGCTTCAGCCAAGTTTTTCTTTTCCTGAAGGCGTTTTATATCCGAGGTAAGCCATGATGCTGGTAAATGCTTGATACGAACTCGCCTGACAGGTGCATGAATATCATACAGTTTTGTTAAAAGAGAATTAAATATGTCAACCTGTTCATTAACTGTATTTCCACTTAATGCTTCCGACCAATCATCATTTTTCAGCCGCTTTCAGCAGCATCATTTTTCAGCCGCTCTAGATCCATCCCACCAAAATTGCGTTGCAGAAGAACTCTTGATTTTGCTTTGGGGGGTTTAATTTTATAAGACAGGAACAAAAGATCGTGATAAGAAAAAGCATGCGCATCACATTGACCATGTTTTTAACATGATCAACAGATGAGACAATAATTAAATCAAGAAGTGAAGGAAAAGAATGAGGAAAACAATGCGTAACAGAAAGTGGCAAGATTGTCATGTTCACCCCGTTGATAAGCGATGTCAAACGAGAAGACCGACAATCATTTTTAAGCAGACAAATGTTGAAGTCACCCATAACCACCGTATGACTATACGAGGGTGCGAATGACTCCAACAAATTTTCAAAACTTAAAACATAGTCCACATTCTGCGACGGACTATAATAAACGCCTAATAGAAGTTTTGTGTGCGAAAGGGTAACATCGACGAAAAGGTGTTCTGCCTCTCCACTTATGTTAGACTGAGAAAAACTGATAACCGAGTAAGCAATATGAGATCTGAGGTAGATAGCAACACCCCCGCCTGCTCGCCCAATGCGATCGTTTCTGATCAGATTGAAACCTGGAAGTGAATAAGTTGTTGACGGCAGACAAGGCTTGAACCACGACTCAGATACCAAAACTGCGTGTAGATTTTTATTTTGGAAAGAAGATAACAAATCGGGATAATGTGCAGGAATACTTTGTGCATTAATATGAACTACATTGAAATTTTTTTCTACATCAGAAAAGTAAGTATCAAGGGACTCGTTAAGGGGAAGAATACTATGAAAACTACTGTCACTGTCCGAACCACTTGAGGATAAAGAATAAAAGGATTCACTATCAGAGCTGCAATTTAAAGCCATTATAACCATAAATATAAATGTATCTAAGATAATAAACAAATAAAGATAAATAGATATATATGTATATAGCAATTATTTAGCAATGATTAATATATAAAATAATATAATATCTAAAAAATAAAAACAATATCATGTCCATTTACCCGCCAGCTGTAAGGAAAACAAAGCACACATTTTAATACACGTGAATTTTACCACAATAGGCCTGGGCTTCTTATCAGAACGCCGGCCTAAGTGGTACGAATGTTTAATGCTGGCACTGGAAAAGTTCGGAAGCAGGAGGTGATCCGCAACAAGACCTGTGACGCGAGCTGACGTGTCTTCAGTTTTCTCCTCGGGGACACCATGCAGGAGGAGCATCATACGTCTACGACGCATCTCCTGACGGTCAAGCTCTCTCCCGAGAAACTCCACTTGACATTGTAAAGTCTTCAGTGCTGATATTATAAAAGACTTAAATGTACTGAAGTCAGACGCTAAAGAAGATGCAGACATCGGAGAAGAAGTTTTATTCAAATCTTGCTGGAATATTATTATTAAACAAATCTGTCATCGCCGCCAAAGATTGCTTAATGGAGTCCATTTTCAAGCTTGGGTTTGAAATGTGAGGTGGTAATTGTGCAGAGTGGGTTTAAATTAAGGAGAACACTTGCTGACGGTCAATGTATCCTACATACACAGGTTTTTCATTGAAATGTATAAAAAATTAGATATATATATTTATTATTAATTAAAAATTGAAGAGCAAAAATTTTATGATGTACGTTTATTGACTCCTACCCTCAAAAAATATTACAATTAATTACAATTAATTAATTATATTACAATTTAAAAAGCGAATGAATTAATGAATTGCTTAAATAAATAATTACAATTAATTGATTTAATAAAAATTATGTTTATAAAATATATGATAAAAACAAGTGACACTTTTAGAGGTTTTGTAGAGTGATTGGATTATTTATAATTAAAACAAGAAAAATAGACACGTAAAAAATGATGTATTTAGTGGCAAGAAGAAACAGAACAGGTGACAGCAGTCAATTCGGAATTTAGAAGTTACATATAATTTATAACAAATGACCTATACAACTTTGCAATTAATATAATTCAACATCCTCTTCTTAATTGCAAAATATTACAGTAAAACAGTCTTAAAAAAAATAAAAAATTCATCCTCTTCTAAATTGCCCAGCCCATGGCTTTGGAACAGTCATCGGTCTTCTTTTGTGGAACTGCTTTAGTAATTACATCGGCAACCATATCCTGTGTTCCAATATAGCTCAGTTTGATCTCATTATTGGCAATTTTTTCTCGAACAAAATGGAAACGAATGTCAATGTGTTTGCTGCGAGCACAATAAGAATCTTTGCCTGCAAATTTAATAGCACTTTGATTATCACAGTTGATAACAGTAGGTGCATCTGTAACATTGAAATGCAACTCTCGTTCTAAATTTCTTAGCCACATTGCCTCTTGAGTGGCAGTAGCCAATGACATATATTCTGCTTCCATGGTAGACAATGCAACAGTACTCTGACGTTTAGAGCACCATGAAATTGAAGCACCCTGAAACAGAAAAATGTAGCCGGAGCAAGATCTTCGGCTGTTAGTATCTGAAGCCCAGTCAGAATCACAATAGCCGAAAACTCTTTCTTCTTCTTTATTTTTGTTGAATATTAATTTATAATCTCTTGTGCCCTTTATATAGCGAAGAATCCTTTTGACTGCCAGCCAGTGTTGTAATTCTGGTTTATTGTTGAAACTACTCAGTTTATTTACAATGTAACAAATATCTGGCCTCATGCCTTGTGATAAATAAAGTAAACTTCCAATCGCTTCTTGATAAGGAACATTATTTACTATATTCTCTTCTCCTGTGCTGACTAATTTTGTACTAGTATCGCACGGTGAATAGACTGGATTACAATCTGCCATTTTGAAACGATGCAAGATTTTTTCAATATAGGTAGTCTGATCAATTTGTGTTTGATCTCTCTTCTCATTCTGTTTTATTCTCCAACCAATAAAATGATTCACAGGTCCTAGGGTCTTTATATTAAAATTACTTTTAAGTTGTTGTTTTATTTCTTCACCTTTTTCTTTATTTTTATAGAAAATTAACAAATCATACTACATATATTAGTATGTAAACAATGCTTCCATCTTCATTTTTGTAGTACACACATGGATCTACAGATGAACTTTTCATTCCTATACTCTTCAACACAGAAGTTAATTTTAAATTCCATTGACGACTAGCCTGTTTTAAGCCATAAATAGATCTGTTCAATTTGCAAACTTCTTGTCCATGTTCATTAGAAGGTGATTGATTCATGTAAATTTCTGTATCTATATCACCTTGTCGAAAAGCAGTGACAGCATCCATCTGTTCTATATAAAAATTATATTTCACTGATAAAGCAAATAAATATCTAATTGATGTGTGTCTGACAACTGGAGCAAATACTTCATTATATTCAATTCCTTTCTTTTGAACAAATCCCTTTAATACTAGTCTTGCTTTGTAACGTACTACTTCTCCATTAGCATTAGTTTTTATCTTAAAAACTCATTTACATGGTATAACTCTTTTATTTTCAGGAAGTGTTACTAATGTCCATGTGTTATTTTGAAGGAGCGACTCAAACTCACTGTTCATAGCATCTTTCCACTCTTTTGCCATCGGGCCTGAAAGAGCTTCTTCAACTGATTTTGGTTCTTTAAGTGACGGTTCTGCAAGTTGCTTGAAATTGTTCGGAGTCTCTTCATGACAAAAATATGTAGTAGATTTATTCCTCGGCGTTAGAGTTATATTGCTAAATGGCATAGTATTTTCATCAGAAGTATCAGCTTCAGGTATGTATTCTGAAGTATCTGATTCAGTTTTTGCCTCTTCGCTGGTGGCATCAAACATCTGATCATCTTCTGAACTTACATTTATTTCAGTCTTATTTAAAGTATCAGAGTCTGTGTCAGATTCTTTACTTTATTGTTGTTGCAAAGTGGTAAGTGGCATTACTACACAATTATTTTTAACGGCATGTTCTAAGAAAACAACATGTCTACTTTTATAGATTTGTTTTTTGTTCTCATCATACAATCTGTATCCTTTTGTGTTCTCACAGTAACCAACAAATATCATTTTTACAGCCTTTGAATCTCATTTTTGCCTTTTTTCTTTTGGTAGATGTACCATGACAGGACAATCAAAAATTCTCATATTATTAATGATTGGTTTCTTACCCGTCCACATTTCATATGGTGTTCTATATTCCAAGGCTTTTGTGGGCGAACGGTTTATAATATATGCAGCTGTTGACACTGCTTCAGCCCAGAAACTTTTGTGCAATCTGGCATTCAATATTAAACATTCCCTTTCCACCAATGTACGATTCATACGCTCTGGCAAACCATTTTGCTCGGGCGTATATGGATTTGTCGTTTGATGCTGGATACTTGATTTAATCAACAAAGAATTAAATTCTTTATTCAAATATTCTTTTCCATTGTCTGTACGTAGTATTTTAATATTTTTATCAGTTTCATTCTCAACTAAACTTTTAAGTTCTTTGAATTTATCTAAAGCTTCTGATTTATTTTTAAGAAAATAGACAAACACTCTTCTACTATAATCATCAATAAAAGTAATATAATATTTGGCCCCTCCTATAGAACTTGTCTCCATCGGACCACATAAGTCAGAGTGGATTAAGGTAAAAGCACCAATGGTGGACAGTGTACCAAAAGATGACACTTTCAACAATTAAGTTCAATATTAAGAATATTTTTACTTGGATGTCACAATTATTAGTACCAGAAAATGGTTGCTTCACCTGTTAATCAAATAGCACAACCATAACAACGGTCTTTTGCTTAAAAAGTTAAAATAGCATCAATTATTGCGAGCAATGTGACAAAGTCACACGTTTTTAGCTATTTCTTATGAGTTTAGCTAAGGACGCCGCAGCGATACAAGTGATTTTAATAAATTTTATAAAGATATTGCTTTGTTATTTGTTATGTTTTGTATTGATATTTATATTTTCTAAACATTAGAACAATTCATTATTTGTTCCGATATTATTTTTTTAAAAAATCATAAGTGTCTATTATTGGTACCGAAAATAGTCAGAATACCCTAAAGATGACATGCAAGACTACTTAGGTGCAGTAACGAAACCTATTCTCCTAAGCGTAGGTTTATGCAATTATCAACACTATTTTCAACAATATAAGTACCTACTGTTAAAATTGTGACAATAATAAAACACTCCAATAGTAAACAGGGTGTCAACTTTTGGGGTACGTTTTTTGGTGGTCGGATTTTTCAAGTTGCCAACTATAAAAGGCCAGAAGTTCAAAATCAAAGGAACTAGAACATAACAAAAATTTTATTCTTATAAAAAATTTTTGATACTCAGTTTAGGATTTCAGTTAATGCTAATAAAAAGAATTTTATAATATTCAGTTGTCATTTTAAGCTTATTTTATAATATATTTGATGATTATTATATTCAGGCTATAGTGGACATGCAACTATTAATACAAATAAGTGTCAACTATTGGTGTTTTGATTTATGAATGTGTCATCTTTAGGGTCATTTAACTTAATTAATAAAAATGGAATTTTTGTTTTAATTTACGTTGATTCGGTGGGTATTAAGTTTAAAATATACTTTTGTATTAACCAAGGTGCAATTAAATTTTTTATTTCTTTTGTATTTCTTTTCCAATAAAAAAATATTTTCGTTTAAATCTTGTCATCCTTATAGTGTCTACCATTGGTGCTTTTACCTTAATTGAAGCAATTCAGAAGCTCTAGTGCCAATATTTTTGAATGATTGTCTGCTCATTTTACCCTCTAAGCAAGTAGTACAAATTTGATTACCTGCTTTTGATAATTTTATTCCTTCTGTACATTCAGTAATTTTCTGTAAGTCTGTGAAATTGAGATGTCCCATCCGCTGATGCCACAGATTTATATCTTTTTCATCTACTGCAGATAGCAAAGCCGGTGCTTCGGTAACATTATTCAATAGATACATGTTATTGCAATGCCTAGCTATCAGAATCAACTTCTTATTTTGATATATTTTACAGCCATCTTTCACAAATCTCACATCACAGCCATTATTTACCATTTGACTCACAGAAAGTAAATTTGTTGTTAAAGAAGGTACATATAACACATTTCTGACCTGTATTTTCCTTATTACGCCATCAGAGTCTTTTATCTGAAAATCTACATTACCAGATCCTTTTTCTGCCACCGTTTTATTATCTGCCACTTTTATATTATTTATTGTAGAAGGAGAAACATTGTACATCCATCTCTTGTCTCTACACATGTGCAGAGATTCTCCAGAGTCAACATACCAGCAGTTCTCATCCAACTTTGCAGCAACTGGAAAAGCAGCATAATATACATTGTTAGAATTGTCTGGCTTTGTATTATAACTCTTCTTCTTGTCTTTAAAATAACAAGCTTTACTTATATGCCCATATTTATTACATATAAAACACCGAGGGCCTTTAGGAAGCTGTTTCTCCTGTGAATTTTTATATAACTTTGACATACTTTTATTAGACGACTTGGTATAGTACGCGACTGAATCTGATACCTTTACCTCTTGTAACAACTTTGTTTTCACATAATCTGCAGTAAGAGACACACCTGAGCTCTCTAAAGCCATTATCATCGGTTTGTAGTAATCGGGGAGACCAGCGAGCAGCAACGTACCAAGCCACTCGTCTCCTACTACAAAATTGATATTTCTTAATTTATGAGCTGTTGTCATTACCTTGTTCACGTAGTCCTCAACACTTGAACAATTATATAAAGTTGTGGTAATCAAATCACGCAGTAAACCAACTTTCCTACTCAGCCCGGAGTCATCAAATACTTTTTCCAACTTAGTCCAAACCTGTTTTGCTGTAGACGCATCCTGAACGTGGACATAATTTACAGAGTCTACCAATAATATCATTTTTTGGTAATAATGTAACTAGATCCGATATAGATGTGGCATGCACTTTTGAAAAATCCTTCGCAGATATTCCAGTCTCCACAACCAAAACTCTTATATCTTCCACAACCGTTGCTGAATCACTACTCAAGGAGAGCGTACCAGAATGTCACGTAGAATTTAAATTTAAATTAGTTACTTCTAAAGATATTGTTAAAAGATTTAAGTCCCTAAATATGAAGAAAACAACCGACTTATGGGGCATTTCTGTAAAACTAATTAGTCATATAATAGACGCTGTTGCTACAACTAATTAGTCATATAATAGCGAGGTAAGGTCGCTACTATATTTAATAATTGTAAAGAACATGGTGTGTTTCCTGATTTAATGAAATTTAGTAAAATCATACCTATATTTAAATCTGGTAGTACAACAGATCCCAACAACTTTAGACCAGTATCTGTACTACCCTCATTTAGTAAAATTTTTGAAAAAATAATATTAAATCAAATATTACTTCATTTTAATGTGCATAATCTCATGCATGAAAAACAGTATGGCTTTACTCAGGGTCGTTCTACTACCGATGCTAGAATAGGACTGATAAAAAGTATCTACGAGGCTTGGGAGGAGTCACAGGACGCTCTTGGTATGTTCTGTGACTTATCCAAAGCATTTGATTGCGTCCAACAATCCACATTGGTCATGAAACAACACCATTACGGCATAAGGGGACGTGCACTCGATCTTCTGACCTCTTATTTAGCTGAAAGAGTTCAGAGGGTTGAGGTGAATGGCAAGAAATCTCCTGGCTCATTAATCAGTATGGGAGTCCTACAAGGGTCTATTCTTGTTCCTTTCCTATTTCTAATCTATATAAATGATCTACCTCATTTAGTTGGAAGAGACCATGAGATAGTATTGTTTGCTGATGATACTTCATTGATTTTTAAAATGAAAAGACAACTAAACGTCTATGACGATGTAAACAATGCTCTCTCAAAAATAGTACATTGGTTTAGTGTTAATAACTTACTACTGAATAGTAAAAAAAATAAATGTGTGTTCAGAACACCAAATACAAAAACTGTTAAAGCCAATGTACTTCTGAGTGGTGAAACTGTGGAACCCGTCGATTCTACGGTATTTCTAGGTATCACCATTGACTCTAAATTACAGTGACCTCATATTGATGGATTGGCGAATAGGCTCAGCTCAGCAGCGTTTGCTGTCAAAAAAATTAGATTGTTAACTGATGTGGATACGGCTCGCCTTGTCTACTTTAGTTACTTTCATAGCATTATATCATATGGCATTTTGCTTTGGGGTAATGCAGCCTCTATTAATTCCATCTTTGTTCTGCAGAAGCGGGCTATTCGCGCAATCTATAACCTAAATCCAAAAGATTCCTTAAGACAAAAATTTAAGGAAATAAATATAATGACCGTTGCATCACAGTATATCTTTGATAATTTAATGTATGTAAAAAAAATATTAACGATTTTACCAAAATTTGTGATGTACACAATATTAATACAAGAAACAGGCATAAACTTACCGCGCCTGTAACTAGACTAAATCGCATCCGCAATTCTTTTATGGGACAGTCTGTATGCTTCTACAATAGGATCCCAGAAAACGTCCAAGATTGTTCTATATAACAATTTAAAAAAGTTGTGAAACGACGTTTGTGTGTTAAAGGTTATTACCATATTAATGATTTCGTGAATGATAACACACCTTGGGAATGAAATGCTCGCTCCAGTCTAGTTCAAGAGTATCGTTGTCAATAATAGGAATTGTGAAATTGTAAATATCTAGAAATTTAAAAAAAAAATAAAGCAGATTAAGTCCCACTGAGTTTCTTACGCCGGTTCTTCTCAGGTCTGAGGCATTAACTTTAGCGAACCGATGGTAAATTAAATTGATTGTTTAACGTTCAAAAAATTAAGCTTGTACTTCTTATTTTGAATAAAATTGTTTTGACTTTGACTTTGACTTTGACCGTGCCTTCGTATTTATTTTTCGACATTGGTTCAATTTCATCCCATAGCTCTTCATGTTCCAAATAATTCTTCACGGCAAACTTCCAAGATTGATAATTTTCTCTTCCAACCAACTTTTCTATCGTTCCCATTGATATGATGTCATTTTGTATCACTTTTAAATCCTTCGATAGAATGTATGCTGAAACAAAGGATATCGGCACGTGTCGGAACCAAGCTATGAGTTTTATTTTTGTATCTGTTTTAATCAATCTATTTACTTTCCAATTCACTCGTTTTTTATTTTCGGAAATAATATCGGCCCATAACATCTTGTAATACTATATTATTTTAATAAATGAGTGATTGGATTATTTATAATTAAAACAAGAAAAATAGACACGTAAAAAATGATATATTCAGTGGCAAGAAGAAACATAACAGGTGACAGCAGTCAATTCGGAATTTAGAGGTTACATATAATTTATAACAAATGACCTATACAACTTTGCAATTAATATAATCCAACAGTTTTGTATGGGCCCCTTTTGGGTAAAAGCCTACTCTAAAGTATACCACTTCTCTCTGTCTTTGGCGGTATTCAGCCAATCTCTACCAGGTACTGCTACTATCTCGTCTGCCCACCTGGCGTGTGGGCAACCTCTCGCCCTTTTTCCTAGCGGACCTTTCCATACAACCGCTCTTTTTGTCCATCTGTTGTCCTCGTATCTAGCTAGATGACCTGCCCATTTCCATTTTCTTTGCAGCGAAAATGTTAAAGCGTCTATAATATTAGTTTTCTTGCGAATGCTTTTGACCTTCTCACTAAGTCTTAAGCCCATGGTGCTTCTTTCCATTTTTCTCTTTGTGGTTTGGATTTTACTTTTAGTTTTGACATCAAACGTCCATGATTGGCATCCATAAGTTAGACATGGTAGTATGCTCGTGTCCATAACTGTTTTCTTAATGGACAGTGGCAGATTTGATTTTATAATTTCTTTATGAGCCCAGTACTTCTTCCAGGTGACGGCGACGACGGTCCACCTCTTCTGAGTTTCTATCCTTATTAAAAGAAATTGTTTACCTATATATATATATATATATATATATATATATATATATATATATATATATATATATATGTATATATATATATATATATATATATATATATATATATATATATATATATATATATATATATATATATATATATATATATATATATATATATATATATATATATATATATATATATATATACATATATATATATATATATATATATATATATATATATATATATATATATATATATATATATATATATATATATATATATATATATATATATATATATATATATATATATATATATATATATATATATATATATATATATATATATATATATATATATATATATATATATATATATATATATATATATATATATATATATATATATATATATATAGGTAAACAATTTCTTTTAATAAGGATAGAAACTCAGAAGAGGTGGACCGTCGTCGCCGTCACCTGGAAGAAGTACTGGGCTCATAAAGAAATTATAAAATCAAATCTGCCACTGTCCATTAAGAAAACAGTTATGGACACGAGCATACTACCATGTCTAACTTATGGATGCCAATCATGGACGTTTGATGTCAAAACTAAAAGTAAAATCCAAACCACAAAGAGAAAAATGGAAAGAAGCACCATGGGCTTAAGACTTAGTGAGAAGGTCAAAAGCATTCGCAAGAAAACTAATATTATAGACGCTTTAACATTTTCGCTGCAAAGAAAATGAAAATGGGCAGGTCATCTAGCTAGATACGAGGACAACAGATGGACAAAAAGAGCGGTTGTATGGAAAGGTCCGCTAGGAAAAAGGGCGAGAGGTTGCCCACACGCCAGGTGGGCAGACGAGATAGTAGCAGTACCTGGTAGAGATTGGCTGAATACCGCCAAAGACAGAGAGAAGTGGTATACTTTAGAGTAGGCTTTTACCCAAAAGGGGCCCATACAAAACTGTTGGATTATATTAATTGCAAAGTTGTATAGGTCATTTGTTATAAATTATATGTAACCTCTAAATTCCGAATTGACTGCTGTCACCTGTTATGTTTCTTCTTGCCACTGAATATATCATTTTTTACGTGTCTATTTTTCTTGTTTTAATTATAAATAATCCAATCACTCATTTATTAAAATAATATAGTATTACAAGATGTTATGGGCCGATATTATTTCCGAAAATAAAAAACGAGTGAATTGGAAAGTAAATAGATTGATTAAAACAGATACAAAAATAAAACTCATAGCTTGGTTCCGACACGTGCCGATATCCTTTGTTTCAGCATACATTCTATCGAAGGATTTAAAAGTGATACAAAATGACATCATATCAATGGGAACGATAGAAAAGTTGGTTGGAAGAGAAAATTATCAATCTTGGAAGTTTGCCGTGAAGAATTATTTGGAACATGAAGAGCTATGGGATGAAATTGAACCAATGTCGAAAAATAAATACGAAGGCACGGTCAAAGTCAAAGTCAAAGTCAAAACAATTTTATTCAAAATAAGAAGTACAAGCTTAATTTTTTGAACGTTAAACAATCAATTTAATTTACCATCGGTTCGCTAAAGTTAATGCCTCAGACCTGAGAAGAACCGGCGTAAGAAACTCAGTGGGACTTAATCTGCTTTATTTTTTTTTTAAATTTCTAGATATTTACAATTTCACAATTCCTATTATTGACAACGATACTCTTGAACTAGACTGGAGCGAGCATTTCATTCCCAAGGTGTGTTATCATTAACGAAATCATTAATATGGTAATAACCTTTAACACACAAACGTCGTTTCACAACTTTTTTAAATTGTTATATAGAACAATCTCGGACGTTTTCTGGGATCCTATTGTAGAAGCATACAGACTGTCCCATAAAAGAATTGCGGATGCGATTTAGTCTAGTTACAGGCGCGGTAAGTTTATGCCTGTTTCTTGTATTAATATTGTGTACATCACAAATTTTGGTAAAATCGTTAATATTTTTTTTACATACATTAAATTATCAAAGATATACTGTGATGCAACGGTCATTATATTTATTTCCTTAAATTTTTGTCTTAAGGAATCTTTTGGATTTAGGTTATAGATTGCGCGAATAGCCCGCTTCTGCAGAACAAAGATGGAATTAATAGAGGCTGCATTACCGCAAAGCAAAATGCCATATGATATAATGCTATGAAAGTAACTAAAGTAAACAAGGCGAGCCGTATCCACATCAGTTAACATTCTAATTTTTTTGACAGCAAACGCTGCTGAGCTGAGGCTATTCGCCAATCCATCAATATGAGGTCACTGTAATTTAGAGTCAATGGTGATACCTAGAAATACCGTAGAATCGACGGGTTCCACAGTTTCACCACTCAGAAGTACATTGGCTTTAACAGTTTTTGTATTTGGTGTTCTGAATACACATTTATTTTTTTTACTATTCAGTAGTAAGTTATTAACACTAAACCAATGTACTATTTTTGAGAGAGCATTGTTTACATCGTCATAGACGTTTAGTTGTCTTTTCATTTTAAAAATCAATGAAGTATCATCAGCAAACAATACTATCTCATGGTCTCTTCCAACTAAATGAGGTAGATCATTTATATAGATTAGAAATAGGAAAGGACCAAGAATAGACCCTTGTGGGACCCCCATACTGATTAATGAGCCAGGAGATTTCTTGCCATTCACCTCAACCCTCTGAACTCTGTCAGCTAAATAAGAGGTCAGAAGATCGAGTGCACGTCCTCTTATGCCGTAATGGTGTAGTTTCATGACCAATGTGGATTGTTGGACGCAATCAAATGCTTTGGACAAGTCACAGAACATACCAAGAGCGTCCTGTGACTCCTCCCAAGCCTCGTAGATACTTTTTATCAGTCCTATTCTAGCATCGGTAGTAGAACGACATATATATATATATATATATATATATATATATATATATATATATATATATATATATATATATATATATATATATATTATATATATATATATATATATATATATATATATATATATATATATATATATATATATATATATATATATATATATATATATATATATATATATATATATATATATATATATATATATATATATATATATATATATATATATATATTTATTTATTTATTTATTTATTTGGGAAACAAACAATTTTAAAAACACTGTAATATAAAACAAGAATAACATAAAACACAAATCAATCAAGTTTCCACTAAAAGCTAATACACAAAAAAATATATGTATTTACAATTAAAATCAAAATTAAAACAAAAATAAAAACCGCATATACATTATCAATTTAGAAACAGTTAACATTTTAAGATATCACGAAGTGCTCTTTTATATACCCCAATTTTCGGGCAAAAAATATCTAATGTTTGGAAGTTATTATTATGATTTAAGCAAGAACGGTACAAAAACACATTTTTTGTAAATTTATTTCTACATGGGGGTACAAAGAACAATGAATTATTTCTAGCACCAAGTCGAGGACAATTAAATAATATGTTACTCAGAAGATATTTAGAGTCAACCATGTTATTAATTATCTTATACAAATATATTTGGTCTCTTAATTGTCTACGCACAGTTAATGGGACTATTCTAGAGATATCTTCGTTATCAGATAAACCAGCTCTGAATCGCAAATGTTTTAAGAACTTATTTTGTAATCTTTCTATCTTATCTACATGGATGTTATAATTGGGATTCCAAACTACAGAACAATACTCAAGTATAGACCTAACGTATGCGTTGAATAAAAGAATAAGGGTGGAGCAATGTGTAAATTCTTTACTCAATCTCAAGATGAACCCAAGCATACGATAAGCTTTGGAAGTGATATTATCGATATGACAAGTAAACGCTAACTTGTGGTCTAAAAGTACACCCAAATCCCTAACCTCTGATATTCTGGCTAACAAGGTATCCTGTAGAAAGTAATTATATACGATAGGGTTTTTTTTTCTTGTGAACGTAATTATATTACATTTCTTAATATTTAGATACAAATGATTTTTAATGCAATAGTTATTTAAGTTATTAAGGTCAGATTGAAGTAATACACAGTCTTGAGCCGAATTTACAGTTTTAAAAATTTTCATGTCATCTGCATAAATTAAAATATTGGAATTAGATATGATTTGGGCAATATCATTAATAAAAATATTGAATAATAAAGGCCCAAGGTGAGACCCTTGTGGTACACCTGACGTGACGGGCACAAATGATGAACAAAACCCTTCAACAGCAACAGCTTGACTGATATATATATATATATATATATATATATATATATATATATATATATATATATATATATATATATATATATATATATATATATATATATATATATATATATATATATATATATATATATATATATATATATATATATATATATATATATATATATATATATATATATATATATATATATATATATATATATATATATATATATATATATATATATATATATATATATATTATATATATATATATATATATATATATATATATATATATATATATATATATATATGTGTGTGTGTATTTTTCTACAAATTGGAGAGGGGTGTCATCGATAGCGATCGGTAGCAAATGATGATGGTTAGTCATTATCTTAGTTTTCTCTAGGTTCATTTCTAAGCCGATTTTTGAACTAGCCTGGTGTAAGTCATTTATCATCGCATTTAGTTGTTGTAGGCATTCTGAAAACAGTATAATATCATTAGCGAATATGAGATGACTCAGATAGCTTCCATTGATGTTAATACCTCGTTTAGACCATGGTAGATTGCTAATGACCTGTTGTAGCACAGCTATAAAAAGCTTCGGAGAGATTGGATCGCCTTGTCTGACTCCTCTTTTTATATTTATTGTTGTTCCGACTCTATCCAGTTTAACTCTACTTGTGCTGTTGTTATATATATTTTTTAGGATATTAATATATTTTTTCGATGTTTAATAATGTTAGAGCTTCCCAGATATTGTCATGGGATATAGAGTCAAAAGCTTTTTTATAATCTACTAAAGCTAGTCAACAACTTGTATATGGTCTGCTATGCTAAAACCGCTTCTGAAACCCGCTTGCTCTATCGGTTGATGGGCGTCGATGCCTGCAGATACTCTTGCAAGCAAGCTAGTGGCGAATAATTTGTAGAAACAGGGCATGAGGCTAATAGGTCTGTTAGATCACCTTTTTTATATAGTAATATTATCTCAGATTCCCTCCAAGGGTGTGGCACGGTTTCTTCATCTAGTATTTTGTTCCACAAGATAGTGATAGGTATTAAAAGCGCAATTCCAGCTGGATGTATTCGTTTGTAACTCCGTCTGGCCCCGCGCTCTTGTCAGGTTTGAGTTTTTTTATTTGTTTTAATATTTCTGGCTCGGTAAAGTACTGTACAGTTGAGACATTAGGGTAGCTATACGTATCTGTTTTTGGCTTTATGATGCTTGATATGCTGTATAGATCGGTATAAAAGTTTGTAGCAATATTTGTAATCTCAGTACGGGAATTAACTATATTAGCACCTGCCTGTAGGTTTGGAATCCACGTTTTTATGTTATTTAATTCTTTTTGAGCTTTTTTAGTAGATCTTGATTTTTCGAGGTTTTTTTGAATTATATTTGCTCTATAAGTATTGTAACACTTACTTATATCTCTGTTTGTGATTTTATAAAGTGATTTTAATTTTTCCTTGTCTGATTTATTTAATTTTGATTTATTTTGCAGTTTGTTCCTTTCATTAATTAGTTCTAACGCTTTCGTGGACAATATCTTGCTTTTTTTTGCTACTTGAATTCCTTTTAGACTTTTCTTCATATAGTATACGATTTTTTCGTAGTAATCTTCCGCTTTATATTCGTTTTGTGTCGTAATAAGCTCCTTTACAAAGCTATTTAGGTTTTTAAGATGTACTTCTTGTTCAGTAATAGATTTCAGTTTTACTGTCGCGCTACAATAATTTCGTCTGCTTTTCCTTGTTGCTTTAAGATGGATAGTAGATCTTAATAATCTGTGGTCTGATCCGAAAGAAAAGGATGACAATACCTCATATTTAGCCACAATTTTTGGCTTGGTAGTCATGATATAATCTATTTCATTTCTTATATTCTTATCTGGGGATATCCAAGTCCATCTGTTATTAGGCTTTAACTTGAACATTGTATTTATTATTTTTAAGTTTTATTCTTGAGCGTATTTAATTAGATTTTTTCCTCGTGTACTCCTCGTATCAAGTCCATATTTACCGGTAACTAAGCTTTCGTAGTTCTTGGGTATTCCGACTTGTGCATTAAAATCTCCCATAGAGATAATATAACTAGTAGAGATAGAGTCGTGCGCTTTCTCCAAGTCTATGTAGAAGTTGTCTATGTCCTCTTGGGAGGAGTTTTCAGTTGGTGCATATACCTGGATGACTGCGATATGCACTTTTTTTAGTTCGATTTCCAGTATACACACTCTATCCGATATCCCGGTAAATGATATGATATTTTCTTTGTATACTTTTTTGACTAGAAAGCCCACCCCACGCAATCCTTTAGTTTGACCTATATGGTACATGATGTATTTATCATCTTCGGTTATCTCTTCGCCATATCGGCGAACTTCGCACAATCCTACTATATCGTGTTTAATGTATTGTAGCGTCTCTTTAAGTTCTATAAGTTTTAATTCAGTTGACAGTGACTTTACGTTAAAGGTACAGATAGTGAAGGTGTTGTTGTTCCTTAAAGTGGTTTTCCTTAGTGGGTTACTGGGAGATAATGCGTTAGTGGGGGGTCCGGTGTTGGTTGCTATTTGGTATTATCCTTAATTGGTTTTGATTGATTTATTAACATACTTTTTATTTCTTCCATAATGTATTTAAAATATCTCGCAGCGACCTCTATTGGAAAAATTGCAGTACTATTTGCTTCCGCTTGGTAGGTTGTATTGATCTATTTGACTTAGTGTTGTTGATTGCCACTAGATGGCGGTGGTCTGAATTTGTCTCAGGTATTTTCGATGGGGTGTAATAGATGTCGCTTGGCTTTGTTGTTGTATATATCAATTAATTAATTTATAATACGTTTATTAGCGAAAATTATACGCAATTTGTGGTTTTTTTTTGTTATAGTTTACGCACTTCTCATTTGTGTGCATATATTCTTGTTAACTTTACACAAGTACAGTAAAATGTACCAGTAATAGTACAATCATGTTATAATAGAATAATTCCATCGTGGCGCAATGTCTGCCCGTAACGCGACAGTTTCTGGGTTCGATCCCGAGTCGGGGAAGATGGATTTTTCTATTTCCATTTTTTTCGTTCTGGAAACTAGGCAAAGCGCGGCGTTGAGTTTCGCCACTCAACACGCAATATCTCGAAAAAGGCAGAAAGTGAGGACGGAGAAAGCAAGGACTAACCAACGGAGTGTCTTAACACTAGGTTCCCACAGTCCCTGCAGTTCCCTCTGCCTACCCTGCCATGCGGGATAAAACGTGAAGCAAAAAAAAATTTATAGATATTCTCAGATGTTTTTGGCAGTTATGGAAATATGTCAATAAAAAGCTATATATTGAAAATTCTCATATCAATTTGAAATAAATGGAAAAAATATTTACTAATGATCTTCTAAACAGGTTTACGTGAACAACGTGTCCTAAAAATGATTGTCATCAGTGCGATGTTTCTAGTGCTCATCCTGCTTATCAGCAGACGTTGGAAATCAAAGAAAGCTATGAAAGTTCACAACGAATTGGGCAGCAATTTTTCGGACCTGCCCTTAATAGGTGTAGTGCATAATTTTTTTGGAAGTAATGAAGGTAAGTCTTGGATTGGATTGCTAGCTTGAACTCTGGCACGCAACTCATACTCTGGTACGCATGTAATCACATGAAATCTTGTAAAAAATTTATATCCTTTTTTTTAATTTTATAATAAGATGTTATCTGTCTCGTTTTTGAAGAACCAATATATAATAGAATATAAGTATGTTGTTGAAATTATAGTGACGGAATCCAATAATTACGTTATAAAAATTAATTTAATGCAATGCAGTAGTAATTTTATATATACGGGTATATATGTATATATATATATTTATTTTAGAATGTTGCAAAACAAAACGAGAAGATAATCATCAGACAAATATAATTAGAATATGTAATTTTATATGATTATTTAAATAAATAGAGTAATACAATATGTTTTTTATTTTTTGTTTCAGATCGGATGACTTCATTTAAGAAGTTTGCATACTATAGTCATTCCAATAAACATGGTGGAGCAAGTGGGTGGTTTGGACCCCATTTAGTAGCACGTTAGTTATATATATTTGGGACTATTAGCAATCCATTTGTAAATAGCTTGTTGGTTGTATTTTCGTTTGTTTATACATACATACATACATACATAGCTTCACGCTCTATCCCTAGCGGGGTAGTCAGAGAGAACGGAGCGCCAAACGCTGCGGTCCCTGCATACCTCTTTCGCCTCGTCCACTGTCATTAACCTCTTCATGCATGCTCTCCGGGGAGTCCTCATGCTTTTTACGTGACCTTCCTCCAGTATCTTCGATACTGTGTTTTCGAAAGTCAACCGAGGTCTCCCCTTACCTCTCTTACCACTCACTTTTCCATCATATATCTTTTTTACCATTCTTTCGTCACTCATTCTTTCGACGTGCCCAAACCATCTGAGCACGTTCTTCTTCATTCTTACTGTGACATCCTCGCTGGTACCTACCATCCTGTGTACCTCTTCGTTGCGGATTCGGTCAGCTAAGCTGACTCCGCATATCCTTCGAAGAGATCGCATCTCCACAGCATTCATCTTTCTTTCATTCTTCTTCTGTAATACCCACGTTTCACTGCCATATAACAGCGTCGGAACCAAAACTGCATTGTGTACGGCCAAACCTGCAGCGACGCTGACGTTCTGCCGTCTCAACAACGCAGCTAAGGCACCGCTCGTTCTGTTACCGGCAGCAACACGTCTTTCCACATCCATTTCGTATCTACCATCTCTACTTAACATACTTCCCAAGTATACTACTTCGTTCACTTGTTCCAATAATTTTCCATTCACGAAAATCTTGCATTCCGTCCTTTCCTCGTCTCTTTCAAATACCAGAACCTTTGTCTTACTTGCACTCAGGTTTAGACCATTAGTTTCACACCCGTCTTTCAGAATGGTGACCAATGCCTGCAACTCGCTTTCTGATGATGCAATAAGCACTGCATCATCTGCGTACAGCAAGCAATTTACCTTCAAGTCACCCACTTTTACACCCATATCACTTTCTTTCAGTCCTTGGAGACCGCTATCCAAATACAAATTGAACAACCAAGCCGACATGGCACAACCCTGTTTGACACCCGATTGGATGCCAAATCGAGGCGACATGTCGGCTCCTACTCGCACACAGGCTGAGTGATCTCTATAAAGAGATTTTACAGCCTGCAGCAAGGGTCCGTTCACATTGTACCGGGGTAGTATCTCCCACAACTTCTTTCTCACAACCCTGTCAAACGCCTTCTCCAAGTCCACAAAAGCACAGAAAACCTTTTGGTTTACAGCCAAAAACTTCTCTGTGATCATACGGATGGAAAAGATCTGATCCATGCATCCTCTTCCAGGTCTAAAACCTCCTTGGGCCTCCCACAGTAGCCTTTCGGATCTGTCTTGCATTCTTCTCGCTAAAATTTTTGCATATACTTTACCACCTAAGCTAATCAAACTGATTGCCCTATAGCTTGCACAGTCTATCTGTGAACCTTTGCCTTTATACAAAGGCACGATGACTGCACCTTGCCAATCATCTGGGACCTCCCCCGATTTCCAGCATAAATTGCACAGAAACCAGAACAAGTCCAAGATGCGAGGTCCACAATATTTGATCATCTCGGCAGTAACTCCATCCGCTCCCGCTGACTTACCACATTTCAAGCTTCTTATTGCACTCTCAACTTCTTTTATACTGATTTCGCCATCTGCTACATCAAGACTCAGCTTGTCGCTGTCACTTGAGGCAGAAGCGTCATCACATTCATACATCTCCTTGTAGAATTCCGCCCATCGCTGCAATCTGCATCTGCTGCTTTATATATATATATATATATATATATATATATATATATATATATATATATATATATATATATATATATATATATATATATATATATATATATATATATATATATATATATATATATATATATATATATATATATATATATATATATTTATATATTATATATATTATATATATATATATATATATATATATATATATATATATATATATATATATATATATATATATATATATATATATATATATATATATATATATATATATATATATATATATATATATATATATATATATATATATATATATATATATATATATATATATATATATATATATATATATATATATATATATATATATATAACGAAAACAGAATATTTGTTTCGTTATGATGGTTTGCAAATTTTTTTTTTTTTTAGCTTCACGCTTTATCCCGCACATGGCAGGGTAGGCAGAGGGAACTGCAGGAACCATAAGAACCTAGTGTTAAGACACTCCGTTACTTAGTCCCTGCTTACTCCGTCCCCACTTTCCGCCGTTTTCGAGGCATTATTGCGTGTTGAGTGGCGGAACTCAACGCCGCGATTTTGCCTTAGATGCCAGAGCGAAGAAAATGGAAATAGAAAAAATCCATCTTCTCCGACTGGAGATCGAACCCAGTAACCGTCGCGTTACAGGCAGAAGTTGCGCCTCTGCGCCACGACGGTCCTCAATTTTTTATCCTTAATTTTTTTTGTAGTTATAAATTGTTTTTCGTCTACAGTTATATCTGATCCAAATCAAGGAATTGCAGTTCTAAAAGCTTCAAACTCAAAAGGTTATATTGGAAGCCTAGCGCGACGACTAGTTGGAAATGGCTTGGCTTTTGCTCCGGGTGAGTAGTAAAAATTAACGTTAAATCATAATTTGCTTTATACTTGATGTATCTCTTATAATATATAATTTAGTTCAAATACTCGTAGTTTTATAAAATTAAAAATACATTGTAAAATTCATCACTCATATTATCATAGTTATTCATAACAAATTATATTGTTAATGGTCTTTAAAGTTTAAAGACATACAAAATCACGTGATCTACCCGATATATGACAGTAAACTGTTATATTGGTTTATTTACAGAGAAAATATGGCATCCTCGACGAAAAATTTTATTACCAAGCTTTTCCTCTAAACATCTTACACAATTCGTTCATATTTTTGATTCACAAAGTAAAATAGTTGCCAAAAACCTTGAATCTCAAGTAGGAAATGGGAATTTTTCAATTTGGAGTTACATTAGCCTCTACTCTTTGGACACTATTTGTGGTAAGTTCAAAAATAATATATTATGCAAAACGCCTAGTGCCCAAGCATTAGGCAACTGTAAAGCTAGTCTATAGGAAAGCAAGCTTGTAAACTTTGCACTTTAAGATAGGTAAGAAAACGGACGTCCATTAGTTTGAATCAATAACTCAGTGATCAGTTTATCTCAATTCCATTTCGTTCCAAGCATCCAAATTCAAACATTTATTAGATTAGATTTTTGTTTTGCTGATGAAGTTGTTACACTGGCTCATTCCATAGAAGATCCCCATTGCTTGTAGATTTTAATAGTGAAAGTCACTATTAAAATCTACAAGCAATGGAGATCTTCAAACACAAATTTCCCTACTAGATAGAATCAGAAATAATTCTTAGCTGATTAAATTTAATCCGTATTTCTCGAAAAATCGATCAATTAAAGTGACAATGGTTGTAATAGTTAATTAAGAAACGGACGGACGGAGGTGAAAGGTTCTTAAGTCAACAACGCTTGGTAGGAGGGTCGTAAACGAAGTAGACAACATACACATAAAAAAGCTTCACGCTTTATCCTTAGCAGAGTAGCCAAAGAGAACGAAGCACCAAAAGCTCCGATCCTTCATTACATGTCCTTTGGGGGCCTTCCGATGCTCATGATTATCGAAGATACCGTGTTATCCAAGGTCTCCTAAATCTCTCTTTACGTCTTTAACTACTCACATATGTTTCATACAAAGTAAGTGTGTGGGGGGGGGGGGGGGGGGGTTGGAGTTATGGTTTTGGTCTTGGTAGAATCGTTGTAAGTGAGAATAGCATTACCTACAAAATACCAAGGAAGTATCTGGTGTGTTAATGGTGGAACACATAGTTAAACAGAGCTCTAATAAATCCGAGTCATCCCCGTCCCCTCCGTCTCCCCTGGGAACTGCTACAATCGTGCTGTCACGTGACAGCCATCTCGAGTTATAGCTGAACAGAAGATGCAGGGCGAAAGACGAATCTTCTGCGCCTCAAAATAGAACACTCACTCACTCCGAGATAAAGCCAAGCACGCCCGGGGGCTCTAAGGTTGTCACATTGGGCTAGGGTGTAGTGGGCTAATCACTCGCTTACCCAAAACCAAGAAACTAAAACAGTACAAAATCGGACCTATCAAACAACGCCAACCTTTAACACGAAGATACGGATACGAATTGCTTTCTTGGAATACTGACCGAGGATAGCAGACTAGTTTAAGCAGAAGTACAAATACGACGCTATACACTGCAAATACTCGGTTTCAGCGAAGTGCGCAGAAACGGATTCAGGGAACTGAGAACGTCCAGAGGCTTGCTTTAGAGATAGACGAGAAATAGAGGATTATTCTACTCCGGGAAAGAATTAGATGGATTCCTCCTTTCTAACGCTGCGAATCACTGCTTGATTAAACAGTAGCCCGCAAGATGACCGTCCGTCAGTACTACGCACCCACCTTCGCACCTGACGAAGACTAAGACAATTTCTATAGTGCACTCAACCTGACACTGAAGAAGATCCGCAAACACGACATAGTCATAGTTAGTCGTGAGTAACCTGAATGCCAAGGTTGGCTCGGACAATCACGGGTGTCAAACACACATGTGCAGAAACGTGCTGAGAGTCTGGGACAAGAACGAGGAGAGATTCTTGGAATTCTGTCAAGACAAACGATCTCACCATCGTAAGTACTCTATATATCCACGGAGAACACGATAAATACACCTGGAACTCACCTGATGGAGTCACCAAAAACCAAATAGACTATATAGTCATCACTTCAAAATGGCGCCCATTTCTACTTGACGTTCGCAATCGCCGTGGTGCAGATATTGACAGCAACCACATCCTACTCGTAGCCGAAATACGGCTCAAAATAGCTGTAGCGCGAATGGGCAATGCAACCAAGATGGGCAAACGGTTTGAGGTGAGCATCCTTCGAGATCCTAAAATAGGATAAGCCCTTAGACTGGAACTCTAAAATCGTCTCTCCGTCCTTGCAAATTATTCCACTTCTGACAACTGGGACCTCATCAACCAAAGACGCGAATTTCACCTCCAACTCCTAACAACGGATGATTCGGTGGTGCGTGAAGACCTGAGACTGCAATACCGCCTAAAACGCAGACGCATCTACCGTAGTACACGTCGAGATCGATCGTGACATCAGAGGAGCAGCTTCAATCCTGGCGAGAACACTTCGCGAAAATCTTCCGAGTCCTCAACGACCCCAGTAACAAGTTACCACCTGCTGTCAGCCTATCTGGACAATGCCTCGACATTGTCGTGTTTCCGCCCAGTGGTAAAAAAGTAGAGAAAGCCATCTTGTCTCTCAATAGTGGCAAAGTTCCAGGAGCTAACCTCATTACGGCGAAAATGCTTAAAGTCGACTTCCTAACGCCAGTAGTAAACCGGCCGTAAACGTGCAGACACCTCTCATACAGAACATCTGATCAGCTAAAGAATCGCCCGACGATTGAAACAAAGGCTTTTTTATCACCGTGCCCAAGAAGGGAGACCTCAATAAATGTGGCAACTGGATAGGCATTACATTGCTCTCGATTCCATCCAAAGAGCTTTGATGGATTATCCTGGACAGGTTGTCGAATACAGTTGAACCCTTCTTTCGCAAAGAACAGGCTGGCTGACCTAACCGATCGTGGATGGACCAGATCTACACCTTACGCATCATCCTCGAACAGACATTAGAATAGCAGAGGGAATATACATAACCTTCATCGATATCGAAAAAGCTTTCGACACGCTTAGGTGGAGCATTATCTGGGTAAGTATGCGTGAAATTGGAGTCCACGTGAAACTCACTAACCTAATACAGGTCATCTACAGGAATTATTCCTGTAGACACATGTACATGTACATGTACACATGATGGCCTCGTCTCTGAGGACATACAGGTACAAGCGAGTGTACGAGAGGGGTGTCTCCTCTCTCCCCTCCTCTTTCTTGTCGTTCTCGATTGCACAAATCTACCTGCAACAAGCGCCGCGCACTTGGGCACTTTTCGACATCTCAGAGGATCTGAATTATGTCGATGTCGTATGTTTGCTAAATTATACACGAGCTGACATGCATGCCAAGCTAGACGACCTACGTGGAAAAGCAATGGAGATGGGTAAAAATTAACACCTGGAAGACCCAGGAGATGAGGTGCAGAGCGATTGGCTCTCTAGCGCTGCTCATAGGCACAGAGGTTGTGGAAAGGGTCCACAAGTTTACCTACCTCTAGAATGTCGTGACTCAAACTGGAGGGACCGAGTAGGATATCGCCTCAAGAATCGACGAGGATAGAGCAACCTTCGCACAGCTGCGCCTCGTATGGCAATCCCTGAGTTAAGCTCAAAACATTCCGATCCAATGTTAAAACCGTTTTGCTATACGGGTACAAAACCTGGAACGTCATAAAAAAGATCTCGCGCCAACTCCAAGTCTTCAGTAACCGCTTCAAGCCCGAGAAAATACCCAATGTACATCTTTGGGAGCGCTGCATCGAAACTCCGATCGACTAGCAAATTAAACGTCGCAAGTGGACATGGATTGGCCACACGCTCTGAAAAGATCCAGATATCTAGGCAAGCCCTAGACTGGAATCCCCTAGGCAAGCATAAACGTGGCCGTCCAAAACTGAGCAAGCGACGGACGGTCGTCGCAGACGTGGCGAACATAGGGGAGACCTGGAACGAAGTGAAGCGCGATGCTCAAGACCGGAAAGGATGACGACGCATTTTCTTTTTTACGTGAGGAAATCCTTTTACGGATACCAGAACGAGTAGGGACTCGAACGGGTTATGTGGGACTCGCGGACCGGCAGATGTAGGCCAGTCCACATACCCACTAAAACCTCACGGTACTCCTCCTCGACCGCCCTTGGCCGTGAGACACGGGAACTACACAGTGTTCCCTGAATCACGGCGGCGGGAGCCTGCTAGGCACGTCGCGGAGTCAGGGGCGGTAGAACACTTCCGACAGCCTTCTCGGAGTAGCGCGCAGGAGCGACCTGCGCACGCCTACTCGGGCCAGGTGAGCTGCCCTCTGGCCGATCAAGGCGGAAGGCGGCGATCGTGTGCCGCCCTCTGGCGACCCGGTCTCTTGCGGCGGCTGGCGAGATTGGCGGATGCCTACCTCGCCCGTTCCGCTGCCTCCTTCTCGAGCACCACTGCCTCGCAGAAGGAGGAGACCGTGTCCCACGACTTCTCGCAACCGGCCATGGCCTTGACCACGGCCGGAAGAGAGAGGTCGTTCCCTATGACGGTAAGACGCCCAGGCACTGCACAACTCCAACGTGTGCTGGGCCGTCTCCTCGAGGCAATCGTCGCAGTGGTGACAGCGAGCGTCGAGCTCCCTCCCAGCGACTCGACACGGGTATCTCCCGAAGCAACCGGGCCCTGTGAGTACCCGCGTGGTGCGGAAGGTTAGGACCCCATGACGCCTCGCCAACCACTGGCGGAAGACAGGACGAACTGCCTCGATCGTCCTCTGGCCGGCGGATGGTCTTGCCAGCTGTACCCGCGTATCGCCCGGATGGCCATCACCCTCTGCGCCCTTCGCAGCAGGGTGACGTTGTGCCGATCCAGGGCGTCCGCCCATACGGGGGCACCGTAGAGGACCATCGATCTGACTACTCCGGTGTACAGCCGTCGGCTCGAGGCGCTCGGCCCATATTGGGCAAGAGGCGCGCCAACGCCGACGCTGTTTTCAACAGCTTCGGGGTCAAAGTGGAAAAGTGACTCCGAAAACTCCACGGACCGTCCAGAGCAAGTCCGAGGTATTTCATGCTCTTTTTCACGTCGATTCGGACGCCACCGACGATGATATGGGCATCTGGTGGTGGGCACTTCCTAGGAGCATGAAAATATAATGCCTCGGACTTGTTCAAGGCAACTTCCAAGCTTAGCCGCTTGATGTGGCCGACGACTTCGGCCACCCTGGCAGTGGTGAGGACCGCCGCCTCCCTATAGGTCCTCTGCTGCGCCAAGACCAGCGTATCGTAGGCGTAACAGACGACCCTTACCCCCCTCAGCCGTACCCGATGTTCCAGAGGATCGGACACAGCACCGATCCTTGTGGAACACCAGCTGACATCCCGAACTCCTCCTAACCTTCTCCAGGAGCGGGAAAGGTCACAGACCTCCCGGACAGGTAAGCCCCGATGACGCGGCGCAGGTATGGAGGCACACGGTGGTAGATTAGTGCCTCCTTAATGCAAGGCCAGGGCAAGATTTCACCTCGAGTATGGCATCGTTCGTCGACCGCCCCCTGCGGAAGCCATACTGCAGGTCCTAGAGGTCCGGACCTGACCCTCCAAATGGTACTGTAGCCTCATGGCTACAACACGCTCGAAGAGCTTGGCGATCTCGCTCAAGAGCACAATGGGCCTTGTAGGCGGAGGCTGAATCCGCCGGGCGACCCTCCTTCTTGATGAGGACTAACCTGCCTGTCTTACACCGCTGTGGAATTATGGCTTGAGCCAGACAGATAGAGAATATCCCTCGCACTCTTGGCCCCAGGGTGTTCAGGGCCAGAGTTAAGGCCCGACCGGGAACGCCGTCCAGCTCAGGGGCGGTGTTTTTGTGCCAAGATCGGCGAATAGCCTCTTCGAGCTCTTCCTCCTCGACCTGTGGTGTGACATTGTCGTCCTCCTCCTCCTCACGCGCCGCAGAGCGGGCCATTAAAGGTGGTGAAAAGTGGTCCCGCTGAGAGAACAGTGACGACAGCACACCTCGGAGGATATTCGGTCGGAGTGTCTGTCAGGGGTAGAGACCAAACCCGGAGCTTACCGAGCACCATTCGGTAAAGCGAGCCGTACGGGTCTTGGTCTATTCCTGCCACCATCTGATCGTGCGATTCGCCCTTCGCACGACCGATTTCCTCCTGCAGCTGCGTTCTCGCCTTGACATAGACGCGGTACAAACGGTCCTCCTCCTGCTCGTCCTTTTGTACCCGTCTGCGATAGTACCTGTACTGGCATCTCGTGGCACCAGTACACTTGTTTCCGCTGCGGGCGACGCCTGGAACGGGGCATTGACGCGTCACAGTTACGCGTCATCGCCCTCCTGCAGCTGCGTTCTCGCCTTGACATAGACGCGGTACAAACGGTCCTCCTCCTGCTCGTCCTTTTGTATCCGTCTGCGATAGTGGCTGTACTGGCATCTCGTGGCACCAGTACACTTGTTTCCGCTGCGGGCGACGCCTGGAACGGGCATTGACGCGTCACAGTTACGCGTCATCGCCCTCTGCGCCCAGGTGGCAGCGTCTTCTGCAGACGCCAAGCTCTGCCAACTCCGCCTGTCACAGGCGCCTTCAAAACTCCGGCCTTCTCGGGCCCATCCACACCTCCGCCCATCTCGGGCCCCCCACCCGCAACACAGCGGTATTCGTTGCCCTCCTCAGAAAAATATAAATATATTATAATGTCTTTTCAGAAACTGCTTTCGGTATTAACATTAAAATACAGACACAGCCACATCACACATTATTTGATGGACTTACTCAATATCTCAAGAATGGATCAGTATTAGTTTGCCAACCATTGATGCACATCGATGCGATATACAATTTGCTACCAATTTCTAAGGAGCAGCAACGTTTGAAACAAAATATTTTTGATTTTATTGATAATGTAAGTTTTTGAACATTACTTACTACTTAACAATTAACACAGTATATAAACACAACCACACACAACAGCAGAGTGACTGATGTTTGTATATACAATTCCCACTCATATCACAAACGTCTGAGAATTTTGAATTCCTTGGAAAACAATGTGTTTACAGGGTTACTTCTAAATATCTTGCCGTATGTGATATGGAGTTGGGAAATAAATCAAGAGAAATCCAAAAATTTAATGTCAAGGTTTTTATCTTGACATTAAATTTTTATATATTGATATATTAATATATATTGATATTATATTATTTATATATTGATATTATATATATTGCATATATTGATTGGTGTGCTATTTTCAGTTAATACACAAAAAGAAAACAATAATGTCTGGGCGGCTAACGAAAATGCAAGACTTAAATGGAGGTAACATAAAATGGCATTTAGACATATTATTTTAGCCATATCATTTTTAACATGCTTTTTAACAATTTGATGAATTAGACTCTACCACACAGAACTGTGACCTAAATTTTTGTCTTAATTAATGTAATTCATTTAGTCACTGTCTAATTTTTACATACTGTTTCCTTAGATGTAATTTTGATATAACTTTTTAAGTACTGAACTGATGGAAATAAAATTTTACTCGTTTTTTGTAAAAACCCATATTGTGTGCTGGCAAAGTAAAAATAGTTAATTTAATAACAAAACGTCAAAAGCACATTACCATGAGTATATATTTTAACGAGTCAGAGAATAAGAACTTAGCTTTCCATGGATTTACCGTGCGGGTGCCGGGCCCATCGTGTTGTAGGAAGAGGAGCTCCGAGCAGCGCTTGGGACTTGCGACCCAAGTGTAGGTTTAAAAGGTCCCTTTAAAATGCATTAACGTTCACCTTCACTGTCCGAGCTCCTCCCACTACCTAACCAAATTTTGAATGATTCTACCAAAGCCGCCTTCTAAGTGCGTTCTAGAAATGAATTTGTGATAGTTCTAGAGAGACCGAGATCTTTTAGTAACTACAGAGATTTCACTGTTATACCCCTCGCTCCTACTTCAACCGCATATAAGCTCGCTCTAAACCTATTCCTGGTCAGTTCGTTGGTAAGAATTCAGCTGAATGTATGAAAATAAGGTTCTAATATCGCTGTAGAGGTCAATTAATAGTGAAGTGCCAGTCTCTTTGCTTCTAGTATGACTGATCAGTTTAAATAGCCAAGTCAATTTGTATTAAATAGCCAACTACCTAGAGTAAAATAAAATAACCAAACACAATCTGTCAATATTTTCTTATAAACAGATTTAAAGATGTATGTGCAGTTATAATATTTTCCTTTAAAATCTTAGGAATTAGCAAACTTATCCTTTTTTAAATTTGTAGCTGAACCTTCAAGAGTTCTCTTGGAGTCTTTTCTTGAGTCAATGATGAAAATTTCAGAAGAAAGTGGAAAAAAATATACACTCGAAGATTTGCGTGATGAAGTGCTTACATTGGCAGTAGCTGGAAGTGATACTTCCGCCACAGGATCATGCTTTGTGATAACTTTGCTGTCACATCATCCTAATGTACAAGAAAAAGCTTATCAAGAGTAAGTTTTATTTTTCTTCTTAAAATTTGTTTACTTTTATTTCAGCCACATATGTACATCTTTGGCAAAATACTAAAGGTATTCTATGTCCTTACGGGATAAATACAGGATAGTTTAATAAGTCAGACACATTGTTGAATTATGATGAACAATTTTGACACTATGGATAATCATATTTCTAATATTTTTGCAGAATATTAGAAGTAATAGGTAAAGACAAGCCAATAGAAATAGCTGATTTGAATAAACTTAAATATTTGGATGCCGTTATAAAAGAGACACTACGACTTTATCCACCTGTACCGATCATTGGCAGATTAATGACACAAGAAATTCAATTAGGTAAGTATATTTTTAATAACGCGATTTTGTTTCACAGATGTTTTTCTTTATGTCACCAATGTTAAATAAATATAAGTAAATATGAAACAGTCACAATCTAGTTTGTATAAATCTGTAGATAGCAAAGATTGAAATCTTTCCTGGTCTCGAGAATGAGCTCAGTTTTTGTTAGGCTAAGAAGCTCTTCTTTAAAGAAGTTCTTCATAAATTGTTGCCGATCCTTTATATAATTCCCTTTACGTATAGTAAGAGTTCTGGCTGTTTATTAACTGTGAATCGCTGTGAAGCAAAGATTGACATCTTTCCTGGTCTCGAGAATGAGCTCAGTTTTTGCTAGGCTAAGAAGCTCTTCTTTAAAGAAGTTCTTCATAAATTGTTGCCGATCCTTTATATAATTCCCTTTACGTATAGTAAGAGTTCTGGCTGTTTATTAACTGTGAATCGCTTGTTAGAATTTGCCCAACGCTGGCGGGGAATTAGTAGCTTGTTTAGGTGAAGGACATTTTTCACCAGTCAATTTGTCCCCTAATATGAGTGGATTTCCTATAACACTGTGTACCTATTTCTGTTGTACATTTAGTATTATTATTCGTAGATAGAGATGACTTGGAAATGTATTAATATTGATCTTAAATAAAACCACTTATCCTCCAAATATATTTCTGCTATTACCGGAGATATATTCGAAATAATTAACATAACTTGTCAATTAACGATACTGAATAGCAATTGATTCGTCTATTAAATGATTGAACGTTAGATATCCAGGTATTGGGCTCTGTGCTATAAGTTCAAAATTTTCTTAATTTGTATACTTCTCCTCTGACTTAATTTTGATATTCTTAATGCATATATTTATAAGGAGTACATTGGTAAGCACTCACTAAATATTAAATCTATAGTTTCATTGTGAGCTAACTTCATTTATTATACTAACAAGGTGCTTTAAGTAAGATTCTACAAATAGTAGAAAGTATTTTCGCGGCAATTTGTCTATAAATCGATAGTAAGCCTAAATTTTCTTTAAGATTTTATGTATTAATCTTTAGGATGCTTATCAAAAAGTGTATAATTGTTTCCGTCTCATTTTTTATTTAAAGTATATCGTGATATTATGATAAAATATTATTTACATAATTTGCTTGTAGATTCAGGCCTACGTTTACCGGAAAAACAATCCGTCGTTATTCATATTTGGGGATTACATCATAATCCTCGATACTGGGGTCCAGACGTGGAGGAATTTAACCCTGACAGATTTATATCCAGACCACCACCCGTTGCTGGTGCATTTATGCCCTTTAGCGTAGGGCCAAGGAATTGCATTGGTTAGTAATAAATTAAAAAAAAAAAATATATATATATATATATATATATATATATATATATATATATATATATATATATATATATATATATATATATATATATATATATATATATATATATATATATATATATATATATATATATATATATATATATATATATATATATATATATATATATATATATATATATATATATATATATATATATATATATATATATATATATATATATATATATATATATAACCCAATAGGCTTATAGGCGCCCGCGTATTTCTCGGTTACCGTTCAAAAAGCCTATTCAATAAAAAACACGATTAGCAAAATGATTCCTAGGTCCATTCAAAGACGAGACAATAACATCAACGACGACAGTCATCAGTCTTTCTGTGAATTGGTGGTGGTGATTCAGTAGAAATCGTAACATTTTATTACACTATTACTTCGAAACAATGTGTCCAATTTTAATTATTCAAATAGCAAATATCATGTAAATAAACTATATTTAGTGATGAAATAATTTATTTTAACAAGGATTATTAGCGTGAGTAAAATAAACGCGTTTAAAAAGAGTTAGTAAAAAAAGTCAAGATTTTTAAATTAAAAAAAGTTTACTTTTTTATTTTATTGGTATATATATATATATATATATATATATATATATATATATATATATATATATATATATATATATATATATATATATATATATATATATATATATATATATATATATATATATATATATATATATATATATATATATATATATATATATATATATACATATATTTTTAGGAGTTCAATATGCAATGTTATCCATGAAGACAACAATTGTGACAATATTAAGAAACTATCGCGTTAAGTCGGCAACAAGCTACACTTATGGGAAGGACAATCCTCTTCGAGTGTCATATGATATTATGTTAAGACATGTACACGATTTCGAAATTCAGATTGAACGTCGTGCTCATTGAAAACAAAAAAATTGTAAAAATATGTTGATTATTTTCATGATATGTCTTTTATTATTAGATGAGATAGATACTTTAATTCCTATTGTACTTAAGGTGTATGTAAACTTTAAAATGGTTGGACAGACTTTAACCAAATTTTCAGAGGTTCTTTAGATTGACCCTGTAAAGTTTGGTGACTATGTGAGCATTTTTTTGAACAGTCAATGGCTATTTCCTTTTATTCTTTTTTGCCTATCAACATGCTGTTGTTTTAACATGAAATTGATGTACAAGGTTTTTATATTTATGTCACTTATGTCATTAATGATTTACAATTAGATATACATATTAGGAACATAAAGGAATTAATAAAGGTCAATTGTAATGCCTCATGGCATCTATCCGTGTATTGTTTATTTTTTTTATTGGTCATTATTTTTACCAAACATCATTGTATTATTGAAATTAAAATAATAAATAATATATAATATTACTTCAAGTTTTTAAAGAAAATAAAAGAAATAAAGTGAACGAAGCAGGTGAGGCTTGCGAGTAACGTCTTTAGCAAAATTTGAACACGATAACTAGGAGCAGAGCGCATCGACATACTTGATGCTAATCGCAACCTAATAGGTGAGTACCAAAAACTAATCGTTTTAAACACACAATACAGATGATGACAGAAATCACAAGGAAGTAGTAATCGGCGTAATTAATATAGTTTGTTTGTACATTGTGGCTTTGGAATGTCCTTTAAAATGACCTGGTAAAGTTTTTTGCTACCAAAAAATCAGCCACCTGAGCCACTTTTTATTTATATTTTTAAGAACACTCTGCCTTCTCAAAATTTTTTCACATCATGTACTATGCTTTCAAATGACGTTTATTGGAACCAACCAACTAACATCGATAACAATTTCAGCTTTACACACACTTTTAAAGTGCACATTACCTCCAGATTACACTCTACAATTGCTAGTGATAATGATGCAAATATTGGCCGAATGGTGATTTTGAAGATGGATTTTTCTATTTCCATTTTATTCGCCCATGAAACTACCGCCACTCAACACACAATGCCTCGAAAATAGCTGAAAGCGGGGACGGACAAAGCAGGGACTAAAGCAACGGAGTCACTTAACACTAGGTTCGTATGGTTGTTGCAGTTCCCTCTGCCTACCCTGCCATGAGCAGAATAAATCGTGAACATGATCATAGATGTCATTGCCTAACATTATGTATTCGATTGAATGGTAAAAGTGAGGCCTGCAACACGCTCACATCTTAATGTTGGTAAAACAAAAATTTCGCTAAATAAAAAGCGATGATGTGAGTTTCTGGATGGCCCATGGGTTTTGCAGCGAAATTAATCAAAATCCCCCATACATGAAATACGGTAAGTGTATAAAGCGCTACCCACGTGAAATGATCCAGGAAACTCAAGCTGGAGGTGATGTACATATGCGAATAAAGTACAAAGGCGGCAGATTCATGATAAAAATATGCAACGTAGCTGTTGACATCGTTAGCAGATGTATTCTGTCCTACACTCCATTGCTTTCACAAAAGTTCGATTATCACACCATTGTTGAGTACTGTACTTCTATAAAGTCTAAGCTCTATTTTGTTAATAGTGTTACAACGCGGTGGCCATTTTTACGGCGAGTTGCCCGTTCGCTGAGGATAGTGTATCCCTTTTATTAACTATAAAAGTATATTTCTAAGAATTATCTACATAATATAGCCTAAAAAATTTGGTCAAATTTCAATTTACAAACTTAAAAAAAATATATGAAAAATCAAAAATATTTATTTTAGTAAAATTTCATTAAAAACACCTTTTGTGAGAAGTATACCTTACCAGGTTAATTATATATTTACATCAATTTTAATCCGTCTAATAGGGCTACGTGTTCACTTCATGATTTTGAACACGTATACTTCCTGAACTAAACGATATAATATGAAAATTATTTGCAATTGTGTTGAAAACATATATAGGTCAAACATATTAAAAAATATCTGAAATCGGATGTCAAAAACTCTAAAAGAGACTTGTATAAGCCTAAGATTTCAAACTAATTTTCAGTACAGTTACGACTAAATCACATAAGCTTCTATACGAGTACCAAAGTACAAGTTACAATGCAAGATTTACCTTCATTATTCCCAAAAAAACTTAGGGGTCCTGCTAAGTTTCCAAAAAACGACTGCCCATTTCATTATCTACCTTCTTAAGTGTCTCTGATCGCCAAAGTCTGCTGAAGAGCAGTATAAGTAATAGGAACAGCACACTGGCAACTATCATTTTTAGAGCTCATTGTTCACATAAGCCTCTGTAAATTGTTAATAAAATAAAATAACACTAGTTCGCATTTTATATATAATAATTTTTTTTTTTTTAATTTTTAGCGTTCATTGTTTAATTTTTTGAACGCGGCACGAGTGATTTCGTTTCTTATATACTTAGATTTGTCTGCCGATAATGCTTCGTTTCACTAGTCAAGGGATAGATGTAATTTGGTTTAATAGAATGTTCAAAATATTATATATATATATATATATATATATATATATATATATATATATATATATATATATATATATATATATATATATATATATATATATATATATATATATATATATATATATATATATATATATATATATATATATATATATATATATATATATATATATATATATATATATATATATATATATATATATATATATATATATATATATATATATATATATATATATATATATATATATATATATATATATATATATATATATATATATATATATATATATATATGTATATATATATATATATATATATATATATATATATATATATATATATATATATATATATATATATATATATATATATATATATATATATATATATATATATATATATATATGCTCATAGTGTTCCATCTGGAAAGATCCAGGTCCATTTGGTGCTAGGCTGTTTCTTTCAGACTGAGTTAAGTAGTGTTAAATTGTTCTGTTGCCATTTGTACTTCTTTTTCCATATTCGTAATTTCCTAGAATATGCCAATATGAGCTCCCCACTGTAATTTGGAGTCAATGGTGATACCGAGAAAAATCGTAAAATCAACAGGATCAACGGCTTCACCATTTAAGAGTACATTGGTTTTCACAATTTTCGTGCAGGGCGTTCTAAAAATAACACATTTAGTTTTCTTACTGTTCAATAGTAAATTATTAGCACTAAACCAGTGCACTACTTTCGAGAGGGCATTGTTTACATCGTCAAATACATTTTGTTGTCTTTTCATTTTAAATATTAATGAAGTATCCTCCGCAAACAATACTATCTCGTGGCTCCTTTCAACTAAATATGGTAAATCATTTATATATGTTAAAAACAGGAAAGGACCATGATTAGACCCCTGTGGGACTCCCATACTGATTAATGACCCAGGGGATCTCTCGCCATTAACATCAACCCTCTGAAACCTATTAGACAAATAAGACTTCAGAAGATCGAGAGCACGTCCTCTTACGCCGTAATGGATGTAGCTTCATGACCAATGTAGAGTGCTGAATGCAATCAAAGGCCTTGGACAGGTCACAGAACATACCAAGGGCATCCTGCGACCCTTCCCAGGCCTCATAGATATTCTTTAGTAGAGCTATTCCAGCGTCTGCAGTAGAGCGATCCTTAGTAAAGCCATACTGTTTATCGTGCAAAAGATTATATACACGAAAATGCTCTGATAAATGATTTTTAAAATGATTTTTTCAAAAATTTTACTAAATGAGGGTAGTACAGCAACCGGTCGAAAGTTGTTGGGATTGTCTGTACTACCTGATTTAAAAATGGGTATGACTTTACTATATTTCATTAGGTCAGGAAACACACCATACTCTATACATTTATTAAATATAGTCGCGAGTTGGGGAGCAATACCGTCTATTATGTAATTAATTAGTTTAACAGAAATGCCCCATAAATCTACTGTTTTTTTTTATATCAAGGGACTTAAAGGCCTTAACAATTTCTTTTGAATTTACTACTTTAAATTTAAAATTTACATTGCATTCCTCTATGTTCCCCCTAAGCAATGATTCGGCGACGGTTGTGGAAGATATAAGAGCCTCGCTTGTAGAGACTGGAATATCAGCAAAGAACTTCTCAAAAGTACAAGCAACTTCTTGTTCTGAAGTAGTATAACCATTATCAATTTTCAATTTAAATATATTGTTGCAGTTCTTAGTCTTTCCAGTCTCACAATTTATTATGTTCCATGTCATTTTAACTTTATCCACAGAATTTTTAATTTTATTTTTTATGTGTATACATTTTGCCATGGAACATACTTTTCTAAATATTTTAGGGTAGGTCCTAACATAGTCATTAAATGATTTACTATGGTTATATGTTTTTTCACCATAAAGTTCATATAACCTTCGCCTACTCTTATGTATTCCCACAGTCGCCCAGTCATTAAATGACAAGAAACCCCCAGAGTTAATAGGTTTAGAAGTAAATATAGCTTTGAATTCATTATTTATAAGATTGAAAAAATTCCCAAATGACAAGTTGGGTTCACTATTAATATTTTTTAAGTATTTAATTTGTGCTATAATATTACTTCCAAACTTTTGTACACGACCAGTTGTCATCTCAAGAAATAAATTATCCAGGTTATAGGACTTTAACAAGGATCTGAATCTAATACAAGTGGTGGAATTGTCAAGCCAATTAATATTAAAATCACCACATATAACTAAATTCTTCTTAGATCCAGATAGTTTTAAAAGTACTTGTTCCAAAACAGTTTCAAAGTGCTCATATAACCCAGTGGGAGGTCTGTACACACTTACAATAATGAGATGCTCAAGCTCGACACAGGCCATTTCAATAGTTTGCTCAACAGAGAGGCTCACAATATCCTTACATTCTTTAAATTTATATGCTTTTTCTAAAATAATTAAGGAGCCACCTCGAATAGCTTTTTCTCTGTTGAACACTACTTGGTGATTTTTAAAGCTGAAGATAGCCTCACTTTTTCGAAGCCAATGCTCTGTAATACAAAGTATATGGATATTATTACTATTTAGAAATAATTCAATTTCTAAATCTTTACTAAGCATACCTTGTATGTTTTGATGCACCAAGTTAGTAGTGTCACTATCATTATAAATTGGTTTACTTTTAAGTACATTATTTTCTTCGCATTTATTATAGAATGAATTACTGCCAGAGATGGCCTCTTTTGTCTTACTATTTAATTTAAATGAATTGGAACAGATTCCAAACGATTAGGCAATTTATTCTGTTCAATAGGAACAGTCGTACTTATAGCCATAGTACTGGCTAAGTCAATATCGACACAGTTTAGCACAGTTCGCAGCTTCTTATTTTGAATTTTGAATATATTCGCGGAGCTCACGGCGCGTGATTTGACAACTCTCGACGAACAGAATGACACTAGCGCCACCGTGGAGGCGCGGCAATTTAGCGAAACAGCCCGTCGATTTTGGCAGGCATAAAATGAGCCCAAGATCCTACATTCCCCCCACTAAAATCAGATAGGATTTCACCAGTTACGATACCAATAAGTTGAAAATATTTGAAGAATATGTTGGACATAATTATAGTGTATAGTGAATTGTATATAGACAATAATGTTGAAAACTAATGGGAATATACATAAATATACATTATACATAGACAATTGAATTATAAGCTAGAGAAAATTGAATGTATAAATGTAATTAATTATTGATTTCTAATTCGCTAGGATGGCTAGGCAATGCGCACAATGGTCGAGAATTTAACACCGCTTCGACACGAGAAAATATAGTGGTAAGTTCTTCAAACGATAAAGCTTTAGAACCTATGGTCCATTTTAAATGTACTTTGGCGGATTTGATAGCTGATTCGAAAATTCCACCGACTGCCAGTAGACGGATTATGTTTTCAATCTATATTACGTGAAATCGTTGGATAATTCTTTGAAATTAGATTTTAGAAAATGTGACACTTCTTTAATATGTTTACCAGCCGAGACGAAATTTGTACCATTGTCTAATATAATCGAACGACAAAGTCCTCGTCTTACTGTAAAACGATCTAAGCATGCTAGAAAACATTCTGTACTCAGGGACGATATTACTTCTAAGTGTACTGCTCGGGTTGCAAAGCAAACAAAGAGACATAGATATGCTTTGGAATTACGTGCGTTTTTACGTGTCGACTCTTTGATGTAGAAAGGACCGCCAATATCAACGCCAACCGTACGAAAAGCGTGGATATCTTCCAATCGAAACTTCGGTAAGTCACCCATTATAGGTTTTTTGATACATGGTGAAGCTTTGAATCATGAAATACATTTAATTGTACGCGACCTAATTACTTTCCGAGCAGAAATTATCCAGTATTTTTGACTCAATATACTTTAAAGTGCGAGGTCCTGCATGTAAATATATTTTATGAAAATGATCGATTAATTTGTGAAATTACATTTTTTAGGGAGTAGTAAAGGATGTTTCTTATTGAAAGACAAATCGGATTGAGAGAGTCTACCCAACACCCTAAGGAATTTATTTGAATCTAGAAAAGGATTGAGCTTTTATAAGGAAGAGCTACATTGTTCTCCTTTACCTAACAATTATATCACTAGAAAAATAATAATTTTGTACACTTCTAATAATTATGTCAGAAGCTTTATGAATATCAATTACAGAAATTGATCTCAACTTAGAAGGATGTTTACGATGTTTGAAATTTGAAATTAATAAATAGCATCGTATTAAGCAACTTATTGAAACTAGAAAACTTCTCTGTTAAATCGACAATCAAGTTTGACTGTGACGATTTAGTTGAAACTAACTATGAGAAACTGTTTTGAGCTCAGGAGGATTGTCATCTTTAAATTCTGCTATAGACGTCACAGGCCAAGTCGAACTGTTATTGTAAAGCCAACCTGGTCCATTGAGCCACTCAGGCGTTTCGAGCAAAGCAGAAGGTAAAACTCCTCTAGAACAGATGTCAGTTGGGTTGCATGCTCCAGAGACATGGTACCAGCTTGAAGTAGGTACTGCATCTACAATTTTAGCAACAAGAGTGCCAATAAAGGCTTACAAATTGTTTCGATAAGAGATGAGCCGCTAAGAGCTCCAGAGGAGCTCAGAGGTATTGAAACAGTTTTTAAGGGAGCTACTTTAGATTTTGCAATTAATAAGCTAACCTTAACATTGTTACTTTGAATATGTAAGTAAACTACAGCTGCGTATCCTTTTAATGACGCATCACTAAATCCAATAACTTGGCAATGATTATGCTGCTTGATTACACCTTGATCATATTTTAGCATGGATAGCAACGGTAATTCATCGACATATGATTTCCACTGAGCTCTCAGGTCAGCAGAAAAAACACACAGAGTAACTTAAAAACTGCGTCGGATATTGCAGACATAAAATAGTTGAAAGTATTGGACGAAATTACTAGACTGAACCTGATAAAGCCCAGGACCAGATAGTATAATAAAAGGAGCACTAAAAGCCTCTCATATAGAGTCCCCCCTAACACAGCTATTTAACCTGGTGCTGAAAACTGCGACTACCCCAAAACAGTAGATTGAGTCACACATCACCTTATTGTATAAAAAAGGAGACCCAAATTATATAAACAACTACCGAATAATAAGCTTACTGTCTTCAATATACAAATTATTTTCATCAATTATAGAAAAGAGAATCAGAAAAACTATAGAAAATCATCAGCCAGTAGAACAAGCTGGATTCAGAAGAGGATTCTCCACTGTGAATCACATTCACTCTATTGAAATGATAGTTGACAAATATATCGAGTTTCAAAAACCGCTCTACATAGGATTTATTGATTACCGAAAAGCATTCAACACACTGGAACATTAAGCAATATGGGAATCTCTAAGATCTCAAAACATCGAAACCGGATAAGTAATAGTACTGCAATGTATATATAAAAACAGTAGTAGTCGAATAAGGCTAGAGACGACCGGTCCTGCAGTACCTATAAAAAGGGATGTGAGACAGGGGCATCTCATCTCTCCAACTATATTTATATCACTGTTAAAAAGAGTCATCGGGCAACTAAAAAGGGAAAAACGCAGTTTAAATATATACAATAAATATATAAGCCACCTGAGATTTGCGAATGATGATATTGTATTCCAATCTGATAATAAAATCGAGTTACAATAGATGTCCCCAAAGCCGCACTCGTCGCCACTTTTTACACCAGCGGGGACGCACTAGTGCGCGTCGCTTCGGGAGGACGCTCTACCATAGTGCTCCCGTAGGTCTGGCAGGGGTCACTGCGCGCAAGCCTTCTTTGATACTTTGTTTTCGATAGTCAATTAAGGTCTCCCTTTTGCCTCTTACACTCACTTTTGCTTCACATATTATACCACTCTTTCGTCACTCATTCTTTCAACGTGCCCAAACCATAATTTTGTATGTAGTGTTAATAAATTCTTGTGTCGTGGATTCCAGTATGGCACACAATACACTACATTTACTATTGACATTGCACGTAATGTAAAGATTTATGATTCATTAAAAAAGTAATTCAAAATATAAAATATTTTATGTATGATATATTTAGGAAACAAAAGTAGTTAAAGTCATTTTTTCAAGAAAAACATCGATTCATCGAGTATATATGGAAAGAGATTCTACATAATTGCATTAAATAATATAAAGCACTCAATAACTATACTTCAGGGTACAGTACGTTGTACGTTGCCTACGTGCAACAGCCCTGATTGACATAAATTTATCGCATTTCTAGTCTTTGTCATCTAAGTCTTGGGTAGACTTTTTATAATGGATTCCTAACTATATAATATTACTATTGAATATGTAGTCTTAAAAAGCACGCCAGGAATTTATAAGGACTTTAATTAATTTGTTTAATCAGGTATTGTTTAATGTCACAAGCGTAAATTAGGAATTTGAAATAAAGACTGAAGAGATTAGCAAAACAGGACGCTGGGCTGTGAGAGATGTTGTTCGGTGGGGGGCAGGATGGAGATGTTGGGGGGTAATGGTATTAATGGGCAGAACGGAGGAGGGAACGGGTGGCGGTATTGGGCAGGAGGGAGATATGGAGGAGTGATGATGTTGGTCTAAAAGGAGATGTAGGTAGGTGGTGGTGGTTGTTGGCAGGAGGGGGTTGTTAGGAGTTGGTGGTGTTGGGCATGAGGTAGATGTAGGTTGGTGGTGGTAGTGGTATGCAGGTGGGAGAGAAAAATAAAACTATACATATTATTATTTAGTGCTCATTTTATTATAGTTTATTTGATCGAGACTCAATTTGTATTTCAAAGTTGTCTATATGCCTTGTCATAAGATCACAGCTGAGTTTCAGGGGGTTATCCTTCCCATATGTAAAGCTCGTTGCCGGCTTGAGGCGATATTTCCTTAAGACTGTTGCAAGTGTCGTCTTCATTGATAACATTGCATATTGATAACCTAAAAAGTTTTTTAAAATATCGTTATCAAGTAATTAATGATATTTTAAATAAATAGTGATTTTTTAACAAATTGATTGAAATAATTTTAACTAATTTAATTTTAAAAATATCTTTTAAGTGTAAATGCAATATTGAAAATAATAACTTTACTTATATACTAACCAATACAATTTCTTGGCCCCATACTGAACGGCATGAACGCACCAGCAACAGGCGGTGGCCTGGATATAAATCTATCAGGATTGAACTCCTCTACATCTGAACCCCAATATTCTGGATTGTGATGTATCCCCCAAATATTAATCAAAATGGACATCTTTTGTGGCACAACTAAGCCCATAGCTAAAAAACAACAAAGCAGACATGAATACAGACAACTGAACATTTTTATGGTATATTTTTAACCGTGGCTTTGCCCGTATAGTCATGTAAAAATAAGTAAGAAATTTTAAATGGTATATGACCTATTCTAAGTGTCCTAGATAACTTTGTCTGCAGATACAACGAGTTATATAAAAGTAATAAATTTCACTCTAATATAAAAGTATTGACGACGCGACGGTTTGTGGGTTCGATTCCCACTCGGGGAAGATGGATTTTTCTATTTCCATTTTCTTCTTCACTCTGGAAACTAGGCAAAGCGCGGCGTTGAGTTCCGCCACTCGACACGCAATGCCTCGAAAAAGGCGGAAAGTGGGGACGGAGAAAGCAGGAACTAAGCTACGGAGTGTCTTAACACTAGGTTCATATAGTATCTGCAGTTCCCTCTGCCTACCCTGCAATATGCGGGATAAAGCGAGAAGCTAAAAAATCAAATAAAATTAAATAAAAGTATTTAATAGTTTATTATTTTTTAGCTTTATCCTTTATCCCGCTTATGACAGGCTAGACAGGAGGCCTTTCAAGGTATTCAGTGTTTAGGTGTCAAAGCGATAATAATGGAAATAATATGATCAATTTTCCCCGAGTGAGAATTGAACCCACAAACTCTCGTGGTTTCAGGCAGACGCTTCGCCTGTCTGAGCGCCACAATTTGTTTACTACATTATTATAATATTAACAAAAATATTGACACTTAAATCTATGAAAAAGGGCGAGAGGCCGTCCACACACCAGGTGGGCAGATGAGATAGTAGCAGTGGCTGCCTCTAAGTTTCACTTGTTTTTATAAACTATATTATATAAACATAATTATTATTAAATCAATTAATTAGAATTATTTATTTAAGCAATATAAAAATTCATTCATTCTTTAAATTGTAATATAATTGTCTTACATTAATTCATTGTTTAAAAAATGACTAAGTTTTATAAATGTAAAATAAGTTAATTAATCTATTGTTTCAAATTTTAAATTACTTCATATGCCTTATTTATAATGTAATCAAATTGTAATTTATTTTTTTGGAAGGAATTAATAAAGCTTTTATTATTATTATGTTTCTCTTTTAGAATTCTTGCGTGGGAACACAGAATCAACACGTAGTGACCCCTTAGAGAATATAAAAAAATTTACTGTGACGCATCACCCGGGATCCATCTCTGAGTAACCATAGGCCCAGAGATGGTCACCGGATAATGCATAGGAACTATGGAGGATATGAAAAACTAAATTATTACTATGGAATGGAGTTTTGATGGACTGGGTACTGGGTTATTGAATGAGACTAACGGTCAACAGTCTCAAATTGAAAGGTCGACGGACGGTGACTCGCCTCCCACTAAATGGGCCCCCACAAAGCGGCGTAGTGCCTCGGGCGCAACATCGGCGTGATCGGCTGAGGATGTCGAGAGGTATGCACCGGTTTCACCATCGCAAGAAGCTCGTGAGCGGGTTTCCCCGTTATTACGCAGATTGAGCATTTACACTCTTTCGAGCATACAGCTCTTGCGCTTCACTCTGCCGGCTAGTGAAGGCAAGCCAGAGGTGGGGGATAAATTACAATTCCCCTATGGAGGTCTCAGATCCTTGGAGTCGCCACTCCCCAACAGCTCGCCCCAAGCTGCCCTGCGGGCTTATTATTATTATTATTATAAATCTATAGTGTAAGTTATAACTTACTTAGCGCTGTGTCCTGTTTCATATACCTAAGAATGAAAGGTACAGGTGGATAAAGTCGCAGAGACTCCTTGATAACAGCATCCATATACTTGAGTTTTTGTAAATCACCCATTTCTATAGGCTTATTTTCATCTAAAACTTGTAATATTCTGAAATATCAATGAATTTTTAGTAATTTCTGAAAAGTTTTATATAAAGTTAATATAACGGTTTTACACAAGAATAAAACCTATATCATGTGCCGAGAGGGAAAACATACAGCATTGTTATGAAGAAGCAGTGTGTACTTTAGACACGCGATTGTTCGCATATATTATAGAACGAGTAGTACTAATTTTTACCAATAGATGGCGCGCGTTGCTATTCCAGCAAGGTGAAGTGATAAAATCATAGAATCCAAGTCATCAAGTAGTTTCCAAATCATAGAGTCTTCACCACGAAAAGCTTCCTGCAATGCTATATGTTTTCCCTCTCGGCAAATAATATCAGTTTTATTGTTGTGTAAAAACGTTATATTAATGTGCCTCTGGAAAACATACAGCATTGTTATGAAGACGTGTTTGTTATCTGCTGGTGAAATAAAAGAAACACAACGCTATGATGATCATAATTAAATGAAAATTAAGCACATTAATCCAACATATTTATTAATTAGTTCCTTATTAACAATTTTCTTTTCAAATTTTGTACTCGTATACGATAATAATGTTATATAAGATATATATCGAAAAATTATACATAAGGTTTTTAACAGATTAATCTATATAACATAAATTATTATTGTAACCAATTTATGTTATTTTAAATGTATAAAAAATTGACTCTTGTCGACATCTAGCTAAGTTAATTTCACAACAGTAATGTTTTAAGAACGTACTTGAGGATCTCTAGTTTCCCCGAAACAAGATTTCATCTAAGGACTGATTTTACACAGCTTTCAGGCGATGCCTGAATGTTGTATTCATGTGGTTCTTTACGTACACTACGTACCCAATTTCCAATAACTGTATTAGAAGCAGCTTTTATTTTATTATTAATTGTTATACATAGATTATTTAAATTGTCAACTCCATATCTAATTTTTTCTAAATTTTATCAATTAAAAGTTTAATTAAAGCAACTGGACAAAAATTTTTATCAGGATGCTTAAAAAGTTTCCACGCGGATTATTAAAATGCTGGTATTAAATAAATATTTTCACCATTATCGTTGAAGTTATCATTTGAAATTCTTAATAAAGTTAAATCATGGTGAACCTCACCATCATCCTACACAGTTATCTACCGTTGGTAAATCTCTGTTTCAGAGAGCCCACCACCTCTGCGACACTGAACACCTAGGGGAGGAGCTTCGAATGGTGAAAGATGTCCTTCATCAGAACAAGCTGCCAGTTCCCCGCCAGCGTTGTAAGAAGACTATCAAGCCACCCACAGTAGAGAGACAGCTAGCACTCCTACCATATATAAAGGGAGTTACAGAAAGGATCGGCAACATCTTAAGAAGAGCTTCAATTAAAACTTTTAAGCTTAACAAAAAAGTTAACCAATTCTTGAGACCGGTTAAGTGTAATATTCTCTTGCAGTGTGCAGGTGTATACTAGCTTGATTGTGATTGTGGCTTATCTTACATTGGTCAGACAAAGCGAAGAATCGGTGTTAGGGTGAAAGAGCACATCTCAGATATCACGAATGGGCGTGTATTAAAGTCAGCTGTGTGTGAGCGCTCCATGAACAAGCTTAACCATTACATCAAATTTGAAAAACCTCATATTTTCGCTAGGGAAAATAAATATATTCCTAGAATGGTCTGCGAGTCTATTGAAATACAAAAATATCCTAATTTCAATACAGAAGACTGTTGGAAGCTTTCTGCTAATTAGGGTCCACTTATAAAAATTTTATAATCCCAAACACACCACACTAGGGGGCAGGATACAGTCAGCTCATTCTGCAGGAATCCAGGCCAGTACGAGAGGCAACTCAGGAACCGATGGCGGTAGTTTGATATAATAATTATATTAAATGACAGACGAATGCCACCTCAGTCTACTCGTGACCACGGACTACTGCAAAATGTTCGAAACGTCAGCTTTCACAAAAAATGTGAATATACGCGATAAATCCGTTTAAATTGTTTTATTTAAAATGTATAAAAATCTTGAAAATCATAGAACTTATTAAATCATGGACATCTATGCGACCAATTGCGTGTCTATGGCAAAAGTATAACACTGCATTACAATGCTGTATGTTTTGCTGTTCATTTCCATTAATGTATAATTTCAATTTTAATAGCACGCACATTCGCTTAAACCTATATACCGAAAAAAATCAGCTACGATTATATTATACCACTAAAACCTTTTAAATATTTCTCGTAAAGTTTAGCTCGGGTAGTCCAAGCTATTAAAGTAGCCAAAAAGATACAGACAAATACGTCTCCCTATCATTTAAAACCTTCTAACACGATAAAAAAAGTCCATCACGTCAAAGATACGCAATTTTTATTAAACATGTTAATATAAAATTATAAGATTAGTAACGTAACATTATCTTACTTACTCTTGGTATACTTTTTCCTGTATGTCGGGATGCTGTGACAACAAAGTGATAGTGAAGCACGTTCCTGTGGCGGAAGTATCACTTCCAGCTAATGCCAATGTAAGGATTTCATTACGCAGCTCCTCGTGTGAATACTTCTTGCCACTTTCATCAGAACTTGCTATCATTGATTCCAGGAAAGATTCCATAGTTACTTTTGAAGGTTCAGCTGCAAATATTTTTAAAATGTACTTTATTCATTTTATATTTATTTAACAATTTTGTATACAGTTAAATATGCTATGGGAAGGATGGAAATTATTACGCTTAAATTTAATAAAGAAAATAAGCTAAGTAAAATCGGTTTCAAAAAGAAACCTAAAAAAGTTACTCTTGATATCTACGTAACAGTTATAATTTTACAACTTTATAAAAAAAATTGTGAAATTAAAGCTGTTGAAGTGACACCATCATGAAAGAGCTAGGTACCAAAAAAACTAATAATTTATAAATATACATTCAAGTAACGTTCATATAAAAAATACTTAAAGAAAACAAACATTTTGTCCATTAGTCACGTGAAGGAGGTAGAGGGGTTTATAATCAGAAAGTATCACATGTAATAATATATCATGTGTATTTAATTATTAGACATTTGTCTAATAAATTCAAAATTATAAGATTAGTAAGTAATAAAAACACACACATAGGGGGTATGAAGGAGGTTCATAGTCTAAAAACTCGTGATGTATCTTTAAGGGGGAGAAAAGTGCCATTATGTAACTAGTGAACGGCCCCTTACAAGATTATCAAATGTTATATACTTATGCTGTTTATGCTATTATAATTAATAGTCACAGTGTACATTTATTATAGTAAATAATTGATGAAAAGCATTACCTCCTAAATCTTCCATATTTTGAGCTTCGCCGGTCATCAGTTTTCGCTTTTTGTATATTAACTGAAAATAACACCGTTAAGTATAATAAGTATTATTTAAACCATATTGAAAAATCTCAATTTATTTATTATTTATATTTATCAATATTGTAGAAAATCAATTAACAGACTTGACTTGGTGTTGTTGTAAGACATTCTATTTGAAAATCTGAATAGTACATACATACGGATAATTAATATATATTAATAAAAATCAATATTTATTTGCCAGTTCAGACGTCTATGCTAACATAAATATGATTTGTAGGTGAACATTACATTCAATTGACCTGTACTCCGGATAGTCGTGAATCCGTAAGTGAGGGTCGAGTAATCGAGCATCTATTGTGCTAAATACTACAAAGAGGATAGATTGGTTTGCTTCATAACAGCTTTAGACCTCGAAAGTATTAGACCGATTTGAACAATTATTTTCTATTAGAAAACTTAATATCCTATGACGGACAAAGGCGGTAGAATATTTACAAAAATTTTAGAGATTCGTATCAAAACTTTAATAATTATAAATTAACAAAAATCATATTTTTCAAATTAAAAAATTGAATAATTTTACCAAATTAGTGTATTGTCATCGGTCCTCGATAAATTTACAAAGTTTGAACGAAATTTGGCCGGTTAAAGTGGGTCAGAATCGCGCCCAAAGAAGTCAGTTACAAACATACAAGTGAAGCTAATATAAAACGTGTAACGAAACGAGCGAGCTTGACACAATTGTTCCTCTTTAAAAGTCCTAGATAAAAGTTAGTGTTATAAATGTCTGCTTAAGAATATTCACAGTAATCCCTTGTGTTTTATAAATGACAAAAAATTGATTCATAAAATTAATAAGGAAATGATTAGAGATTTTAAATGATTGGCCGATACATTGATTGATTGAGTGTATTGACTAATATTTAAAGTTAAGTAATATAAAAATAACATGGATCCTGCTTTGACCGCATACATAATAATAATTAATTAAATTACAAATATAAAAATTAAATCATAGTGGCATAATTTGGAATATAATTTCAAATTCTGTGAAGTTAAACAATATTTCAATTAACATTGTGTTGTGAGAAACTAGAAAAGAGCTCACTTATAGAAATATTGCGCATAAAAATATCATTTTAATTTATATATGTATATATTTAATATGACTGGCATTGACTTTGATCGTCAGGTCACTAGCAATTATTAAAGATGTGTTCTGAAATACAATGACAAAAAGAAAAATGTTACGCTTCATTTTTTCTTTTGCTTAAAGTGGAACAGGAAGAGAGGGTGTTTAATGTCAAGACACTACGTCACCTACACTAGTACAGACTGTACGTGGGTTTAATTCCCACTCAAGGAGAATGGATGATTTCATTTGCATTTTCATCGCTCTGACTACTAAGTAACCGTAGCATTGACTTAACTCGAAATGCCTCGAAAAGTGGAAAGCTGGGAAAAGAGTGTCTTGACACTACGTTTCTTCTGTCTACTCTGCTATGAGCTAACAAAGCGTGATGCGAAAAAAAAAAAGAAAATAAAATACTTACATCTTCTATAAAGTCAAACATAACTATTTTTAATTTATGCAATTCCTTTGCGACGGGAAGCATTTTGTATACTGAATCAATTGCCACCCAAGGATAAAACATCCGTCGCGTACCAACTTTCATATAATGTGAAAAGACTTTAAATAATGGATGACATTCTTGACTTTGTATTTTAAGATTGATACCGAAGGCTGTTTCTGAAAAGGTATTTTTATTTCTTTTAAAATGTTACTCAGTATTAAGGAAAAAAATATTAAATGAAGAAACACTTTTGTTCGTTGTAGATTTTTACTACTTTTTACACAGGTATATATTATCTCGCTTTCATAAGGTCACCAAGTTTTATGGAAGCCAACTTGGCTTTGTCCTCCAAACGTGGAATTAAACGTCTCTTGAAATGTCAAAGCCGAGAATCTTAATAGTCGGATTGATTTCAATGGGGCTCTGAACGACCGGAGATACAACAAAGAGATTCTCTTTTGTGACACATGTTTTTAACCAACGACAAATTTACAAACGATTGGTGACAATGACAAAGCAAAGATAAGTGAAGGGCGATTCTTTTTACTAACGAGAATGAAGCTTGTCAAAAGTGGTTAATTTGGCTTGAACCGTACACTGTGCCTGCCAGGCCCACAACTTCAATAGCTGTGACAATGTCGACACGACCGCAACAAGCCAGTACAACGTGGTCGCGCTTTCTAAGAAAGAAAAGTGTAGTGTGTGTAGCTGTAATAACAACAAGTGGCAGTGTCTGTTCTAAACATACAGACGAAAAAAGTGTATTCTTAAAGGACATAAAGGAAGAATATGCACGAATTGACACTTTTAACTTTAAGGTTGGATCGTTAGTCACATTTAACAATTTTCGGATCCCACAGAGCCATACTAGGATTCTCCACAAACAGATTTCAATGCTACGCAATATTTTTATCGACATACAATTACTGCATCGAGTATGTTAAAAGTCGTGACAACAACGAAGTTACTAGGTAGAAATAAACTTGTCTCGTGCAGCGCTTGCCGACAGTGCAGCCGACGCTGTTGCCGCCGGGCGCCCGGCGTATCGTATCAGGAAAGAGCTTAATCTCCAGTCAGAAGGGAACAAAGCCGCTTAGTAAATTTTAGAGGGTTTTTTGGGTTCTTAAGCGTAAATTATTAATGAAGTAGTTATTTTTGTTATCAATCTTGTGTATGTTATGTTAAGGGGAAGGGATTGTTATATTGTTGATATTTATATAGTACGTTGGGTGTACGTTGTTGTATAATCAATAACACTGTGCAACTGACTATCGCGTCCTTCACATAAAACAACACAACGTATTATTTCTTATATTCTTGATATATACTCTAAATATTGTAGCTTGTAGAAAGATTTTTAGTTTCAATAGAATCACGTCTGCGTGATTCTATTATTATAGTTTGTGGCAAACTGTAGATTTAAGACATCCTGAAGAAAATTGCACATTATTTCCCATCTCTGACTTGCCCTCATTGTCTGTCAGAAGCGCAAGAGCTAACCAAATTTATGATGACATGATTTTTTTGGTTACTCAGGAATGGATCTCCTTTGTGTTCTATACAACGACGACATATCATGCATGAACTTACTCGAACCTTACTAGCTCTTATAACATCTCGCTTAATCCCGCCAATAGCAGGGTAAGCATAAATATTGCGTGTTAAGTAAAAAGAAAACTTACCACAAATTGAATCCAAAGAATATAGACTGAGATAATTCCAGATTGATAAATTTCCTTTCCCCACTTGAGATTCAAGTTTTTGAGCAACCATTTTACTTTGCGATTCAAATATATGAACAAACTGAGAAAGATGTTTAGAAGAGAAGCTTGGCAGCAAAATTTTACGCCGGGGCTGCCATATTTTTACTGAAATAAAATACGTTTATTTTTTATTACAAACAGTACACTTTTTTTTCATTAATTAAATTAATTCCTTAAAATTTACCCGTAGCGAATGGTAAAGCATTCCCCACTAGTCTTGTTGCGAGTTTGCTAATATGACCTTTGGAATTAGAAGCTTTTAATGTTGCAAGCGCCTGGTCCGCGTTCGATAAAACTGTAAAAGAAATGGCAGTATACAACATCATAATCTACTATTTTACAAAAAGGTTTCATTTCATGTTATTTAAACTTTTTTAAGCATATTATAATGTATATATATATATATATATATATATATATATATATATATATATATATATATATATATATATATATATATATATATATATATATATATATATATATATATATATATATATATATATATATATATATATATATATATATATATATATATATATATATATATATATATATATATATATATATATATATATATATATATATATATATATATATATATATATATATATATATATATATATATATATATATATATATATATATATATATATATATATATATATATATATATATATATATATATATATATATATATATATATATATATATATATATATATATATATATATATATATATATATATATATATATATATATATATATATATATATATATATATATATATATATATATATATATATATATATATATATATATATATATATATATATATATATATATATATATATATATATATAAGTTATTCCTAACCTGGTAAAAGAAAAGGTCCGAGCCAAATGCTTGCTCCACGATATTTATTGGTATAGGAGTATTTAGCGAGGTGTTGGAACAATTGCATACGCTCTGAAATAATAAAAAAAATATTAAAATATACTTCTACAATATAAATATATTGTACTCTATTACAGTAGCTCCAAGAAACCTCTGCTTACTCTTTCTGCCTATCGAGATATTATATGTTAATGGAGATGACGCCGCGTTTTGTCTTGCTATCATAAAATAAAAAAAAAAACAATTTTCCCATTGCAAATCGAATCCAATTATATTATCACGTTTGCAGGCAGACTTATGAAGGCTTAAGAAATTCTTTATATATGAGGGAAAGGAAAGACAAAATAAACGGTCTGATCATTGTAAATGAGGACCGTCGTGGCGTAGAGGCCCAACGTCTGCCTGTATACACGATGGTTTGTGAATTCAATTCCCACTTGGGGAAGGCGAATTTTTCTATTTCCATTTTCTTCGCTCTGGTAACTTGGCAAAGTGCAGTTTTGACGAGAAAAAATAGTAAAAGGTAAAGATTATCTTATCTTGACCTCTTAAATATTTTGGTCATCTTTATAAAAATATACAAAGCTCGAAATCAGAATAATTATTTAAAAAAAGAAGAGAATATTGATAGTAAAAACATTCTGAATATTAAATTAATTTTTGTCGACATGCTTTTCTCTTTCTTATATATTTTTTTTCCATTTTATATTATATATATAGTTGGCGTATCACATATTTTGAACATTTTGAATGATGTTTCTATGAAAACCGTCATCGGACCACTAAGCCATGCCTTTTTCATCACTTTGCGTCGAAGATCTTAAATGCTTTATACAATTTATTACATTTTAAACATCTCTGCAAATTTTTAAAAGCCGTGGGACTAAAGCCTGTTAAGTTCAATAATTAAAGGAAATAACGTAAACGTTATTTTCTTTAATTAAATATTATGAATCTCATGATAGGAACAGCGCGTTCAACTAAACAAATTCTTACGTCATTACAGGAGAAAAAACAACTTAAGTTCTATAGTATTAAAATACTCAAAGAAAACGTATAGCAGCTGTATTCAAATTTACAGAGAGGTATACTCGTATGAACCTGGCGTGGAATCATACCTAGTATGCCTTGGCAACTGTCCTCATCCAAGAGGAACGGATTCTATTTCCGCTGCATTCATATATTACTATATATACTTGAATTTTTATCTATCCTTAGAGTAGTTTAACGCTTTAAAAATCATAAAAATATCGTTTCCATTTGCCAAAGTCTATATAATTATTTGTGGATAACATAAGATAAGTTTGTTAACTTGCCTCGTTTACAAGATTAATATCTTTCTTTAACGTTCTTATATCTAAATACTATATTTTAATAATGTCACTCATTTTAAATTGCAAATGTCAGAAAAATAATATTTAATCTTTTTTTATAATAACCTAAAATACATGAAATTTATGCTAGTTTTGTGTTTTTATATATAACTAAAATAAATTTACATTTATTTATACTTTACTTCAACTTTCCTACAAAACGCAAGTCACATTTTAGTAGAAATTAGACTTTTTAAACTAAAAAAACAAAACGCCCATATTATACTAATCTTGTGTTTACGGTAGCCTTATGAGATCATTTTCTTGTCCACCTGTGTGTCGGTCTGTCTGTTTGCCGAGAATATTTTATTAAGTTCACGTGGACAATTCAAAGAAAGGAGTATCAAATATCCAAATCCTAACTCCTTAGAAGAATAAGACAATCAATATATATATAAAGGTTGTGAATGTACTCGCGACCTTAACTTTTAGCGTAGTAGTTAACTAGCCGCTGATAAGAATAAATCTTACCTTTACTTGGTCCACTCAATTTGTATATGTGACCCATTAATGGCTGAGCGGGTACGTCACAGCCCAGTTTGCTATGAAGTTTTGTAGTTATTTTGGGCCTTAAATATTTGGCAATAACTAAAATTAAAACTATAAATAACACACCGAAAACAATCATTTTGGCAACGAGTTTACTTCGGCTTATCCAACAAAAATGATTTTTGTATTGAGGTGGCACGTATTTTATATAGTTTTTTTTTTCATCCAATTACGCTGCGCATTCTGCGCCTAGGTCAAGTCCGGTGTAGTGTCATGTATATATATATATATATATATATATATATATATATATATATATATATATATATATATATATATATATATATATATATATATATATATATATATATATATATATATATATATATATATATATATATATATATATATATATATATATATATATATATATATATATATATATATATATATATATATATATATATATATATATATATATATATATATATATATATATATATATATATATATATATATATATATATATATATATATATATATATATATATATATATATATATATATATATATATATATATATATATTATATATATATATATATATATATATATATATATATATATATATATATATATATATATATATATATATATATATATATATATATATATATATATATATATATATATATATATATATATATATATATATATATATATATATATATATATATATATATATATATATATATATATATATATATATATATATATATATATATATATATATATATATATATATATATATATATATATATATATATATATATATATATATATATATATATATATATATATATATATATATATATATATATATATATATATATATATATATATATATATATATATATATATATATATATATATATATATATATATATATATATATATATATATACGGCTTCACGTATAATTTCTAGTACCTTGTCATGGCGCCGCGAGTATTGACCACTTTCCAGGAGTACCCTACACCCCACCAGCATATGTTTAGCTGTCCCCACTGCCTCTTTACAGATGTAGCAAGATTTATCGGTAGCTTTACCCCATCTTACTAAATTACTTTGATCTGGAAGAGTCATTTGGAACGCATTCAGGTAGAATTTTAATAGTGCTGGAGACCAGTCATGAATTAGGGTGCGCCATTTTAAAGCTAAAGGGATACAGAATTCTCCCAGAGTTAGCCACTCGTTTTGCATTTCTAAGCCCATTGCGTGCACCTTATACCTACCATTCTCATCTTGCCGAATAAAAGATTTTATTATGTCCATATCTTGAACTTTCCTCTTTGATCATAACCCTACTCTACTTGATTGTGCTCCTATCATAAATTGTTTATGGAACTGAAGTCTTGACTCGAGCTCTGGGACACTTCTGTCTTTTAGAAGTGAGGTAACAATCTCAAATCGTGATTTTCCCAGAATATGTGTTTTGGCAACTCTTAGATGTTTATAGAGCTCCGATGGTTTCTTTAATCTCAACCCAAAATTATTTTTTTCCCTAAATAAGGTTGAGGTGTCTGCCGAATGCGCTAGCCCAAGCCAAAACTTCAGTATCTTTATGACGCTTGCATCATAGCCAAGAGGGTTTTATTAAAATCATATACGAGGAAAGGCCAATTCAGACGTGATGTTAGAAAATTGTCGTATATCCAAACTTTTTTGACATTACTTATAGGCTGATGTTCTACCTTTTCAAGATCTGTCAAAAAGCTGTCGACTAGTACATCTAAAGATGGAGTACGGCCTTTATAATTTATTTTCTTGCCGAGAAATTTAAAAGGTGCCGCTTCGGAAAACTATAGAATTATGAATAGATATTATGAACTTTATAGTGAAAAAACATATAACCATAGTAAAGTATATAATCATAGTTAAGACCTATTCTAAATTGGTAAAAGAAGTGTGTTCTATGGCAAAATCTTTACATATCAAAAAGATGAATAAAAATTTCATTGATAAAATCAAAATGACATGGAACATAATAAATAGTGAGGCAGGAAGAACTTGGGATCACAGCTGTGAGTTTAAGTTAAAAGTTGGTAATAATGTAATCTGATCTAGATGTTGCATGCACTTTTAAAAACGCTTACATTCCACTCTCCACAACCAGAACTATTATATCTTCCACAAACGTCGCTGAATCATTATTTAATGAGAGTGTACCAGAATGGCATGTAAAATTTAAATTAGTTCCTGCTAGAGAAAATATATATATATATATATATATATATATATATATATATATATATATATATATATATATATATATATATATATATATATATATATATATATATATATATATATATATATATATATATATATATATATATATATATATATATATATATATATATATATATATATATATATATATATATATATATATATATATATATATATATATATATATATATATATATATATATATATATATATATATATATATATATATATATATATATATATATATATATATATATATATATATATATATATATATATATATATATATATATATATATATATATATATATATATATATAATTAACTTAATACTAAGAAGCTTCTATAAAAGCTTGGTTGTGGCTGTGGCTTATCTTACTTTGGTCAAACAAAGAGAAGCATAAGTTATAATGTAAGAACAAGTCTCAGATACCAAGAATGGGCGTGTATTGAAGTATGTGTGACTCTATTGATAAACTCTATCGTTACACTAGATTTAATAAACTTCATACACTCGCTAGGGAAAATAGATACATTACCTACTTTTAATAGAGAAGACGGTTGGAAGTTAGCTAATCTAACCTGGGATCCACTTATAAAACTTTAAAATCCTAAACGCAGGATACAGTCAGCGCGTTCTGCAGAAATCCAGGGCAGTACGTGAGGCAACTCCGAAACCGATAGTTTAATTATATCAAATGGCAGATGGATACCACCTCAGTTTTATTGAATACAAAAGTCTTTATGACAGTTGGTGTGTAAAAATAATGTACTGAAACAAGCTAAAAATTACTATGTATTATGTATGTATATATATATGTATATGTATGTATGTATATGTTTGTTTGTATGTACATATTTATGTATATTTTATAAACTACTTAAATATTACTTGCACCCCATCCCTACTTCAATTTTGCTATTTCCTCTGCATTAAGGTTGCCTGGCAGTGATTGCTATTTAGCAATAAGGCCGCCTTTTGTTCCAACGTATGTTCTTATTTTGTAATTTCTATATTTATTATCTATTTTTATTATTGGGTGTACAATAAAGAATTATTATTATTATTATTATTATTATTACAGTCGTTTCAAATTTCCTAACGTGCTGTCTCTAACTTTCTCTAGAAATCTAGGCTTCATAAGCCTTCTTATCATAGGCTTCTTTAACTAATATCATATTATGATAAAATAATATGTTTAATAAATCAGATTAATAAACTAAAAGTAAAAATAAGAATTTGGAACTTTGAAATGGAGTCGGAACTGGTTTTTTATTTTATTTGTATTGTTTGATGTTAGCTTTTTGTCTAGTTTACATAGAACGTAATTCAATTTTTAAAGTCTATTTTGTATATTGTTTCTTTTATCCAAATCTCACGTTTTTTGTTTTGCTCATTTGTTTCACAGTACAATACAATTTATAATTATTTGAATAAAAATTAATGTTATTTATTTATATTTAAGGGGACGTGCACTTTATATATATATATATATATATATATATATATATATATATATATATATATATATATATATATATATATATATATATATATATATATATATATATATATATATATATATATATATATATATATATATATATATATATATATATATATATATATATATATATATATATATATATATATATATATATATATATATATATATATATATATATATATATATATATATATATATATATATATATATATATATATATATATATATATATATATATATATATATATATATATATATATATATATATATATATATATATATATATATATATATATATATATATATATATATATATATATATATATATATATATATATATATATATATATATATATATATATATATATATATATATATATAGTTAGGAATCAGAAGTGATTAACAAAATAAAAAAAAATAACAATTCGAACAACATAAAACTAATTTATTTAAAGATAAACCCACTTAAGACAATTAATCAATAAATCAACTAAAACATTTAATAACTTAGTAACCGCAAGCAAATCGTACGGAAACAGAAATACCGACCAGTATCGATCCCTACTACCTTATCGCTCGGCGACCTAACGCAGAATGCCCCTCAACACTACTGAACAAGCCTTTATATAAACAGTGGTGGGGATCGACACTGTTCACAACAAGTTTCGGCTTACACGGCCTCTCCTGACTGTGCACCGTCCTCGGCTGCACTTGGGACTTCTTCTTCAGGGGGCAGGTAGGCATGGTGACTCTTTGAGCACCGTCTTCCCCCGTAACACCTGAAGCACACGGAGGAACTGTGGGAGCACCTGAGGCTTCACTGTTATCATCCTCGCAATCTGTTGAGGAAACCGAGTTTAATTAACATTGAAAATGCACAGCGATGCCTGTTCTATCATTCATCACACATTCAAGGCCCTCATACAAAAATAATCTTTCGTAACAGAGATAAAAGCACTCCCATTTCAAAAATATTCATATATCGTCTGATAAAAGTCTCTTTCAACCTCATACTTTGAACTTGCAAGTTCCCCCCACGTTAAAAACGTGAACCAGGACAACGCCTGCCAGGACTGCGCCTGATTCGTATTCATAGAATACGTATACCACATGTACACCGGGACTGAGCCCGCCAGGACTGCGCCTGATACGTATTCATAGTACACGTATACCACATGTACACCGGGACTGAGCCCGCCAGGTCTGCGCCTGATACGTATTCATAGTACACGTATACCACATGTACACCGGGACTGAGCCCGCCAGGACTGCGCCTGATACGTATTCATAGTACACGTATACCACATGTACACCGGGACTGAGCCCGCCAGGACTGCGTCCTGCTGTGCAGAGCACCCGCTTCAAGCGCACAAACTGGCTACGTAAGCACTCGCAGCATCGGCGGCGCGAGCGCACCACAGGCACACGCAGTATCGGCGGCGCCAGCGCACCACAGGCACACGCAACCACAGCGGCGCGTACGCACCACAGCCGCCTCACATCATGCCAGTTGCCGCATAAAACATGTCAGAACATAAAGAGGAAAATATTAGATTCCTATTACTCAATTAACTCAGATATACGTAGTCACCGCAGCGTGCACAATACACAGTACGTCTTACCTAAGATTTTTGCACACTACGAGAGTGGGGGTGTGAGCGACTCACAACCACCTGTGACACACCATACTCACATGAGACACCAGCAGCAAGAGCACGTCAAACTCACATGAGACACCAGCAGCAAGAGCATGTCACACTCACATGTGACACCATCGAAGGGAGCACGCCACACTCGCTGTGACACACCAGCGGCGCGGGCGGCTCACAAGCCACACCAAAGCAGTAGCTGTGTAGGCGCCTCTTGTCCCGTGCACAGCTCTTCCACATGTAAGCAGTACATGTCAAAACATAAAACGTAAACATAGATTCAAATAACTGTTATGTCTTATGCGAACAGATGTCGTACAATGAGTGAAAATAGGCTCGGTCATATCTGACCGTAACCGACTCAAAAACTCATCATTACTGAAAAATAAAAAAAATAATCACAAAATAAAAATTAAAACAAAATGGCAGTAATTGTCTTTTGACAATTTCACAAACTTCATAAGTAATAAACATTCATATGTGCTTAAGTCCTTTATCATATAATCGCGAGCAACATCTTGCTCCGATCCCCAATACAAAAGGCACACCTTTTCTCAGTAGCTTGGCAATACAAGCAGTCTTTTTAGGCGTATTCAGCAATGTACCTGCGGAAATAGCCTGCTAGCCCCAAGAACTGACGCATCTCTCTTACATTCGTGGGTTTTGGGCATCAGTTTTACTCGGACTCGGCCGTACCTGACCATGTCCAATCAATTTATTTGTGACCGTGCTTATCACACGAGAAACATGTCACCTGTCCTCTACTAGACGCTTCGCGTTTACGAGGTTTGTGCGTTTCAGCAACTGACGAGAGTATGTGTAACCGGTAGCACTTTACGCGCTTTAACGTACACGGACAAAAATTCGACCAAATCCTTCGGCTGCCGTATGGCGTTGGTAGCCGCGTAGCTTTCAGGACACCATTCGCCTTTCCAGAGCACCATGTGCAGGGCCGCGGCATGAACGGTCTTGCTCTTGGTACCACTCAGCAACTTTAGTTCGTTTCAGTCGCTAGGCAACACTTTTACGACGCAGTATGGCCCTCTCATGCCGGCATCAAGCTTTCCCGTTGACTGAGAGTACTTGATTACGAACACCTGATCGTTGATTTAAAACTGTCTAGACGGACGGGTTGTAGTGCCTTGACGACCGCTAAAGTATCTAATTCGTTTTACTAAAATTGCTTGTATCCATCTTCCCCGACTGGGAATCGAACCCAGTAACTCTCGCGTTACAGGCAGACGTTGCGCCTCTGCGCCACGACGGCTTTATTCATTTTCGATATTCTTTTGACTTCTTCTTTTAATTATGTATTATAATAATTTATAATATTTAGTAATTTTATCGGTAATAGATTTTTGTAAATAAATTGTGAGTATAAAGAATAGTTACATATGTCTATTAGGTAAGTTTGTTCATTGATTTGGTCTATAAGTGTTATATCAGGTGTATTGTGCGAATAAAAATTATGCGAATGGGTCACCAGTTTCCTAACTGGCAGAAGCATAAAGGTCGTAGTCGACGGCGAATGCTCCGATCTCATGTCCGTTAATGCTGGTGTCCCGCAAGGTTGTGTGCTATCACCCACGCTGTTCCTCTTACACATTAATGATATGCTGCAAATGAGTGGCATTCATTGTTATGCGGATGACAGTACGGGTGATGCTTTATACACCGGCCGCGCCAACATTTCTCGGGAAAACGTAATTGAAAGCCGAACCAAACTTGTGTCTGAAATTGAAATTTCGTTTCAGAAAATATCAGACTGGGGTAAACTAAACCTTATCCAATTTAACCTCAAGAAGACACAAGTTTGCGCGTTCACCGCTAAAAAGCTGCCATTTGTCGTATCGTTCCGTTTCGAGAGCACTCCTCTAACTGCCACAGCCAATATCGGAATTCTTGGCGTCGACATATCGAGCGAAGTCCAGTTTCGTGGTCATCTGGAGGGTAAGGCTAAATTAGCCTTGAAGAAGCTCGGTGTGCTCAATAGATCGAAACAGTATTTCACGCCGGCTCACCGCCTGCAGCTTTATAAAGCTCAGGTTCGGCCTCACATGGAATACTGTTCACATCTTTGGGCAGGGGCTCCCCAGTACCAGCTTCTCCTTTTAGACCGCATTCAAAGGAGAGCGACTCGAATTGTCGATTGCGAAAACATTTCTGACCGGCTCGACTCCTTGGCACTGCGTAGAGATGTAGCCTCGCTATGCATTCTCTATTGCATATATCATGGGGAGTGCTCTGAAGAACTGTTCGGGCTGATCCCTGCCGCCTCTTTCCGTCATCGATCTATGCGACAACTCTACCACTCCCACCACCTTGACAGTTGGCAGAGTACTACTGTACGTTTTAACAGAAATTTTCTGCCCCGCACCACACAATTGTGGAATGAGTTGCCGCATGCGATATTTCCGGACAGATACGACCTGCAGACCTTCAAGAAAAGAGCGTATTCCCATTTAAAAGGCCGGCAACGCATTTTGTAGCTCCTCTGGTGTTGCAAATGTCCATGGGCGGCAGTATTCACTTACCATCAGGTGATCTGTCAGCTCGTTTGCCACCTATATTATAAAAAAAAAAAAATTGTAGTGTATTGTTTTGTCTGTTAAAATTACTCTATCACAGTATACCATGTAATTAGGGCTCTCCAGTACTGGTTTTGGTACTTATTGGTAGTTAGGTCGAGGTTTATCTTGTATTAGCTTAAATGTAATACCTAACTTTTGATGAACACTTTGTACAATTTGATTATGTCTATAAGTGTAATCCGTCTGTGCTAGTGAAGGACACGCACCTATATGTAGGATAGTTTCCGGCTGTCGATAACATATCCTGCATTTATTATTCTGTATATTAAGATATTTAACAATAAATTTTCTAAAAATTTTTGTGTGATTGACTTGATCTTGGATGGCTATCATAAAACCCTCTGTTTCTGTGAAGAAAGGACCTAATTTAAGCCATTTATTGGAAGCCTTCAACTATATGTGATTGTTCTAAATCATGGAGGTGCCGGCCATGTAATTGTTTTTTACGCCAGTTATTGCATTTTTCTTCTACATGATCTTGAATTGTTTTAAATTTTATTAACCTATTTTACGTGGTGTGAAATAACGATCTAGTTCTAATATTGCAGAATGTAAGACACTCTCGAGAACTCACTACTCAGGATGACGTCGGACATAGGACGTCGTGGCACAAAGGCGCAACGTGTCCCTGTAATATGAACGTCTCTGGGTTCGATTCCCACTCAAAGAAGGTGGTTTTTTCTATTTCTATATTCTTCTCTTCGGCAACTAGGCAAAGCGCGGTAAAAAAGATGATTTCCGCCATTCAACATGCAATGCCTCGAAAAAGGCGGAATGCGGGGATGGAGTAAAGAAGGAACTAAGCTACGAAGTATCTTAAAACTAGGTTTTGTTCCTCAGCAAGGATATTACTTTTTATAAGGTGTCTCTTAATTTTATGCGTGATACAAGCTGTAAAAAATTTATAGATGGTTGGCAAGCACAGTATGGGTTGAGTACTGTCTGACGTATCATTACTTTTAGGAAGCACGTAAGTAGTTTTGTAGGGATTAGATCGGCTCGTGTTTAATAAAAGACGTCCATCGCTAGCGAATGCCTGTTTATTACTATTTAAATCAATTACAACTAAGAACTTATATTGTTACACCACTACACGCCCATTCGACAAAGAAAAAAAAATACATAGGTACATAATAAGTATTTTTTTTAATACATATTTAATTATATAAAAGTTCAGTGTTAAACAATTAATTTTATTTCACATTTTATTTAAATCTATAATGGTTAATAAGCTTAATAACTAAAAAAAAACTACAAATTAAATTATAGTTATTGTAAGTATAATTTCGTATTATTTTTATGAACTGTTTTTTCTTGATTCCTTATTGATATTATAACATTTGGTGAAATATCTGTAATAACTTTATAAGGACCTATATATAACGGATCTAATTTATTAGTGCGTGATTCATTTTTTAGTAGTACATAATCTTCTTCTTTGTAAATTATCGGGTTTGTATACAAATCATAATAGCTTTTTCTTATTTGTTTATTCTTACATAAATTCATCCTCGCATCGCACTGAGATTTCTGTATTCTATATTTAAGTTCTAGCGGATAATCAGAGAAATTAAATAAGGGTTCTACGGTAGATTTTAGATTATTAGGAACTAAGAAACAACTTACAACTAAGAACTTATATTGTTACACCACTAGAGTTTCTTTTGTATCAAATTTTTGTAGAGTTTGCTAACCATTTACTAAATCTGTAATTATATTAGCTAAAATGTCACGCAATATATGAAATTTTTTGTACCAGAAATTATGTATACCATCGACACCTGCTGCTTTCCAATTTTTCATATGTGGTACTACTATTTCAATGTTTTCATCTATATTTCATCCATACTTTTTACATCTCTCCATATATTTTCTAAGTCAATCATGCAATTAGCCTGCCCGTTATGGTTTCCCTTTTTTCCACAAATCTATCCAGTAGTCCGTAAGTGCCTTTTTTTGGAGTATTTCAAACTTATTTATTTCTGTTTTTTCATGTAAATTCCTATAGAAACCTTTCTCGTTATTTTAGAATAAAATATTATCCTGCTTTCTCTGTAACGCTTTATTATTAGTTAGCTTTGAGATGCTAGAATCAACTTTTGTTTTAGACTGTCAAGAAATCCCTCAGGTCTACTATTATTATTTTCATGTACAGAATGAACAGACATTCTTTTAAAAATGTTCTTTTCTTCCTTAACTAATTTTGAAAATTTATTGTTATTTACACACTGTGTAACTCTGCCTATTTCGATTCTTAATTTTTTAATATCTAATTCGAGCCTAATTTGTCATGTAGGTTTTTGAAATTTATGTTTTGTATTAAGTATAAAATTTGACTGACAATGACTAATTTTTTATCATAAGTTTTCTGTTATTACTAAGGCGCTACAGTAAATCAGGGTGTCAATATGGTTTAAATCTGAATCTATGGAATAAAATTGTTTTAGTAACTGTTTATAAATATATCTAGGTATTCATATAGCTTTTTACTATCTTTAAGTTTTGTAACTTAGGACAGGTTGTGGCATCTATTCCTTGTTTAATTAGAGTAGTTTCTTGATCACTTGTCAACTTATTAATATTAATCTGAATTTAATCCAAACTATGTTCTTGATTTTGTTCATATTCTAATTAGAGTGTAGAAAGTGTTATAGTTATTTGTGTTGAGGCATGTGAAGTTATGATAGAACAATGAGTGTGCGTTGATAATTGTGGCCTTTCAACGAGAAATAAAGGTCTCTTATGATTCTTCTAATGATGTTCGTGTGTTAACTGAATGTTGGCGTGAATCATTATTCTGTTCATTAATAAATATTTCTGATATTTCTTTAAAATTTTAACTACTTCATCAGGCAAAAGCTTATTCTTTATAATTATACACATTCTTCGATCTACAATCTTTTGGGCAGAAACATTTATATCCGCATATTTTAAAACAAAAATATTATTAAGTTTTGTACAGTACATAGACTTATCAGTCTCTAAGATGTTATGTAATAATATGTGCTCATGATAAACACCCAGCGTCGGCTTCAGGTGCGCCCCGGCGATCACCTCTGTAAAGCGGCCCTATACGTGATTTCCTGTGTTGATTGGTTTACTTTGACCTTGTTGGCTGTGTAAGTTTCGAGTGTACACGTTACCGCTCCTCACGTTAGCAAGATGTTCAGCTAGGGCGTAAGATAGGGTTTTGGAGGGCTTATTATTATTATTATGTTTTCTTTTCGGAATACTCGGGTTCGACTGCACCCGCTACTTTAAAAAAGGAAAAAAGGAAAGGTCGACGGACGGTGACTCGCTTCCACTATATGGACCCCCGGCGTAGTGTCTTGGGCGCAACATCGGTGTGGTCGGCTAAGAGTGTCAAGAGGTGTACACTGGTTTCACCATCACAAGAAGCTCGAGAGCGGGTTTCCCCGTTATTACGCAGATTGAGCACTTCCAACCTTTCAAGCATACAGCTCTTGCGCCTTTTACAATTCCCCTCTGGAGGATTTAGGTTCGTGGGGTTGCCACTCCCCAACGTATTTAAGCATTTTAAATAAAAAAAAAATAACAACCATATTTACCCTTTCCCATCATTATATCATCCAGATGTATACATTCCTTCTACCTCTTAGATTTATAAAAAAAAACTTATTTTATTAAATATTTCATACTTATTTAATTACTAAAAATATATTGTTATCTTCTAATGAATCTAACTTCACAGTAATTATTTTTATTTTTCTCAATCGTAGAAAGCTTGCTAGCCGACGATCTCGAGTGTTTGCTCCGAAAGAAGAAGAGCAGGAGACATCTGTGGATATGTCTACACTTTCAAAAATAAAACCGTCATCATTGGATTCGTCTGACAACTACGATTAAAAAATCCCCTTTTGAATTTTCTTATCCAAATTAGCTTTAAACGTCATTTATAGTTTAGTAGAGGCTTGCGTATTATCGGTGTCATTTTATTTTCAAAGGATCCTTGCAAAGTAGTAAATTTAAGAAATAAAAAAACTAGTCAACATTTCCAATAATAATTACATAGCTATTATTCTTATTTTCTTAAAAATGTGCTATGAAATTATAATTTGTAAATTTAGGGATGCTTAGTACTTATTTAATTTAACAGTATTTTCTAATCTATATTGTTGTGATATTGCTATGATCTCATTATGAAGTTATTAGGTTTACGTACAAAACATAATTATTTATGATAAAAGGTCCTAAAAGTAAGTTCTGCTTGGAAACAATCGGTAACGATTAGTAAGACATAAGGATTTCCGTAAAGAATTCGTTCCTCAAAGTTTCTAAACAAAAACATTAAAAATATAATAATAATATTACATCAATAACTTTGAAATAGTCAATTTGTTCATTGAACAAATTTCTTCTACTTTAAGACTCAAAAGAGGCCCCCCAAAAAGTTTCTTTAATTAAGTTTTACATTAATATTTTTTTTTACCATTCGTATTTGTTTTATCTTCTGACTGTATTTAAATGTTATTTAATTGAAATACTCTTATAGTTTGTTTATCAATATTATATGTAAACGTAAAGTATGTAATGTTATACTGCATTGTTATGATATGTTGCAGTTGATTGAAATTGATGTTAGATGTGCTTTTTTGAGTTTTATTAAAAAAGTTACATTTAAAAACTTTATGCTTTCAACTAATAAATGTTTGTGTCTATAATGTATTTTCATTCCAAGCCTTAGAAGCAAATTTATCAGTGGACGAGGTGAGATATATGTATTGTTAGGAAAAACTCAGAAATGGTTAAAGTTAATTTGAAATGGAAAAATAATAAATTTTTGTAATATATCGTTTAGTTTAGGAATTACATGCGTCCAAAGTCGCGAAGTGCTGGCGGACATGTACCTACTTGTTCAAGTCTTGTTATACGGATTCGTAAGATATAAAAATATCAACAACTTTATGGAATATATTCCTCATAAAAGGAGCTTTTTAATTGAAATTTACTAAAATATATATTTTTAATTTTTCATATAAAAAACTCATTTTTTTAGCTTCACGCTTTATCCTGCATTGTTGATATTAAATTTATAGGTATAAAAATTGCTAAAGTGATATGTAGGTTAGTTAATACAAGTGTTCTTTCAGACTCTAATCCAGATGATCTTAAAATTGGAGTAGTAAGACCAACCTCCAAAAAAGGATGCAAGCAAGATTATAACACCGCCGTATATCGTTCTTGCCAGTGATCGATAAGATAATTGAAAAGTTTATATGTAATCAAACACGTGAGTTTTATGAAAATAACAATATAATTTCTCCTCAGCAATTCAAAACAGTTACAGCTACTATCAAATTTAATCGACTATGTGAATATCTGCCTGGAAAACAAAAAAAACACATTGTAATGGTATTTGTTGTTTATACCAAAGCATTACATACTGTACAACATGACGTCTTCATTGAAAAATTAAATGTCAACATGTAAATGTAAACTTTTTCAATATGCGGATGACACATATCTAGTAGCATCTGACATAGATATCAAGATAACTATAGACAACCTACAACATACTTTTGTTATGAGAAGAAACTGCTCAGCATTCCATGGATTCACCATGCGGGTGCCGGGCCCATCGCGTTGTAGGAAGAGGAGCTCCGATCAGCGCTTGTGACTTGCGACCCAAGTGTAACATACATAACAGGGGCCCCTTTAAAATGCATTAAGGCTCACCTTCACTATCCTAGCTCCTCCCACTACCTAACCAAATTTTAAACGGTCCCACGGAACTGTAAATTCTATCATTAAAATTGCAAATGATCTCACGATGTAGGTTTGGTTATAAATTCTCAAAAAATAAAACTGCTTCTATGTGAAGCAGTTTTGTCAGGTTTGTGCTCAGGTCTGTGGCAGCAGATTTGTGCTCAAGTCACAAAAAAATATCCGAGGAGAATGGATTATTATCACATGACCACGACTGTATGCACCTTAATATAAGCGCATGTAAATGTAAGGCAATTAAAAAAGTAGAAGCCCATTTATATGTAGGAGTTATCAATGACAAAAGGTTTAAATGGGACAAACACAGAACATGTATGTAATAAGATTCGGCATATAGCTGCAAAGTTTTATATAATTAAAAATAAATTGCACTTTAAAACTAAATTCCTATTATATACAGTGCTGATGGAGAGCATAATTGATTATGGGCTCGGTAGCTATGGGAGAACATTTAAAAGTCACACTTAAAACTACGAGTATCGTGCCCTCTTCAGTGAGACAGAAATACAACCACGACAAAGATAAGTTATTTAAATATTGCAATGTACTACCAATTTATGATAAGGTTAAGTTTATTTTACTAAAAGAACACTTCTTTCGCTTTAACAAATCTTTATTTAACACCAAATACGTACAAGGTCGATCTCAAGTAACACAATTAAGACAATAAGAGCCAATAATTGTTATGGTAAAAGAACAACAAATTTTATATAGCCAAGATTCTTTAATGAATTACCGAAATTACTAAGAGATACAATTCCTCCTCTTCTTTTGTAATATTAATCAAAAATTTAAAAAAAATATTTTCTTTTAAATGACTGATTTATATAAAGTATAACATATCAAATTCAATAACATTTAAATGAATACTAGCTATACTATCAATTACATAAAAACTAATACTAATTTTAGAAACCTATAAGCATCAATTAACATTTATAAAACATAAATGATCAATAAGTGAACATGCTGTAGCAACATGCTTATGTAATGAAACAAATCAGGTTCCTTCTTCAATTACATTTATTAATACCGAGTACAATTCAGATATCAAAAGGTACAGCATGACTGCTTAATGTTCTCTTCAGAATGTTCCTCCCAAGAATGGTCGATCAAATATTTATACTAGTTTATTTATACCCCCACACAGTTGACTACTTCCGATACAATTTAATGTTGCCAACTAAACTATTATAATTTAATTTTCGATACACAATTCCATAATAAAATATATAATCAATTATAACAATTAATAAATTATTATTGAGGACCGTCGTGGCGTGGCGGCGTAAGCGTCTGCCTGTAAACGCGACGGTTACTGGGTTCGATCCCCAGTCGGAGAAGATGCATTTTTCTATTTCCATTTTCTTCGCTCTGGCAAAACTAGGCAAAGCGCGGCGTTGAGTTCCGCCACTCAACACGCAATGCCTCAAAAACGGCGGAAAGCGGGGACGGAGAAAGCAGGGGCTAAGCAACGGAGTGTCTTAACACTAGGTTCCCACGGTCCCTGCAGTTCCCTCTGCCTACCCTGCCTTGTGCGGGATAAAGCGTGAAGCTAAAAAAAAAAAAAAAAAAATTATTGTAACATCGGATATTACAATTGTTAAAATTAATTGATAGACTGTAATGTATGTACATTTCCCATAGCAATATCACGGGCACAACGTTGATTATGTTTGTCTAATTAGTAATTGATTGTTTGTCGTTCTCATCTAGTTAAGTTATGATTTGTTTATATTACTATTAGTTTGTTTTGTTTATATTACTATTAATTGTTGTGACCCTTGAAACTCTTTAATAATGATAAGACAATATCCGAGTCCAATAAAAGGGATCCTCACTTCCATTAGAATAAGAGTTCTGTCCGATTTGTTGAGTGAGCAACATCTCTGTACGCCCATTAAAGTAGTCTTACTGACATTTAATCGCTGCTGGTCCACTGTTTTATTCACCGTTAACACCCCTTCCGTCACCCGAACATTACAAGACAAATAACGAGTGACATTCAAGACAATATCTTATTTCTTTATATAAATAATAATAAAATATCGATAAATTACAGTATAATTATGTGATAAAATAACAAATCACAACACTCGGCCATCCGAACGCGTGCTCTCTCCGGAGCACGCACTAACAAATCGCAACACTCGGTTAAGATATATTTACTATGTATACAGAACAATTTTTTTAAAATTTAATTCCAAATTATTAAGAAAACAAATTTATTAACAAACAAAAGTAAATAAAAATTACAATAATACATAACTATACTTAAAGCATTTGCACTTGTTATTATATATCCATATATTCTACGAGTTATTTTATTTATATAGGTTCACCAGTGGTACTTAGAATATATAATAATAATGACCATTTTCTGCCAAGTTCACTATGTTATTTCGTATTACATAATGTCCCCCACTATTCAACTTGAACTTTTCATTGTTTCGATCATCCGCCACCTTAGTCAAGAGGTCCAGTCCAGCAGGGTCCCATAGTGGGGTGGATTTCGTTTTTCATCGTCCTATTTCTAGTCCCTTCCTTCCCTTGGATACCACAGATAGACCTGTTTACTCTGTTTTTTTTCTGGTGCAACGCAGCTTGTGGCCTGACCAGCCCCATTTCAAATGATTTTGTCTCTAATATCAGAATTCCTTGAATTGTCTAAAATTTTGTTTCTCAGCATACTTTTCCCAATTTTAATATAACAATAATAAATTTTTAACTAAGTTTCCATAAACAAATACATTTCAAGGTGAATACTGCATGCAACAATCGATAGGTATCAACTTTTTTCACAACTGATAACACAAAGAAATAAAAGAAATGACAATGATATAACACAAGTTACTTTATAATGTCGTACAGTAAATTCTTAATATATTAATAAAAAAAACAATAAACATAATAAAGGCAATATCATAATGATGATATCCTAGACGACGGTTTTGCGATATTTACGTAAAGAGGTTTTCACATACAAATTCAGTAACAATAAATAAACTAAGCTTCTAAATTATTACTTATATTATAAAAATACCTAACCTTTTAATTATTTTCAGTATTACTTTAACAAAGCTACAGAAGTTTCACAGCAAGGAGAATATTCACGTATCCAAGGTCTAATTCTATCAGATGCTATTCTTACACGTCTGTTAGTGCAATATAAACAACAATTAAATCAAGATTTTAATTACCTAACCATTTAGCCATCGGTTCTGCGGCAGACGTGGCCAGCCCATTCATTGCCACTTCAGCTTGCTAATTTTGCGAGCTATGTCGGTTACTTTCGTTCTCTCACGGATAACCTCATTTCTGATTTTATCCTTGAGAGAGACCCCGAGCATAGCTCGCTCCATAGCACGCTGAGCGACTTTAAATCTGTGGACCAGCCCCTTTGTCAGTGTCCACGTCTCGGCAGCGTATGTCATTACCGACCGCTGGAGCAGACGAGTCCTGGAGTGGAGACCGCGTCTTGGCAAACGTAGTGTAGGACGCCCTCCGGCCCGCTGGACCGACGACATACGCAGGGTTGCCGGAGCAGGCTGGATGAGGGTTGCGGAGGACCGGGATGTTTGGCGCAAACTTGGGGAGGCCTATGTCCAGCAGTGGACAACGATTGGCTGACGACGACGACGACTACGACGACGACGACAACCATTTAGCAGCATAATAATTTATTTTTGATACTTCTCCACTAGATCTCTTGAAGAAAGGATTGCAAGAGATCTTTTGAATTGTTGTATTCTTTTGCCGCGTTTAAGGAGCATAAAGTAATGGTGATAATATTTAATAATTTTGTATTAAGCATTTTGACATTCAAAATCTGAAATAAATTAATAGAGAAATAAATTTAAACATTTTAAAATAAATGGCAATGTTAAGAAACCTTAATGACGAATAATAAAGACGAGAAATAAATCTTTTTGTTCCAATGTTTATTAAACATATTTAATTGAAAATAAAAAAATATATATGTTACGAAACACATAAGTCAATCAATTTTAAATAAATATACTAGCCACAGCAATCTGCCGTTACACAAATAGCAAATGACAATGCGTTATGTCAGCTTCGTATGTCAGAATTCGTATTTTAGCACGATTTTCATTTACTGAATGTTGATAATTATGCAAATTATTACAAATATATATTTCAAAAAAGATTAATATAATTTCCACTTAAATCATCATATAACAACATATGATATGAATGATACGGCCGTAGCTTTAGGTATATTAATAGAACGCTTCGCTGGGATATGTTAAAACAAGATATTTGATATGTGTTTGGCTAAATTATCGTTACTATACTTTTGTATTGTAATGGAGGTCGCAGAAAATTAAAGTTGTAGGAAATTTCTGGTATATACTTTAGTTTAACATTTAACACGTTATTGAGACCGGCCGTTAATAAAATTTTTACTAATATTACTATAGGGTCGTGGGAAAAAGAATCTTTAAAATTAACCTTTAGAACATTCAAATTACTATTAGTTGTGTAAACTAATAATATAGGAATAAATTTTCTCACTACAAATGGTAAGGTTAATGATATTTCCGTAGTTTTCACAACTATCACCAGGTAAAAATGAATTTAGTACTTCCAATTGCAGTTAAATTTTAGTACTTTATTAAATTATTAGCAAAAATAAAATTAGCTCATTGTGACCAAAACTTTCAATTTCTACAGATATTTACTAAGTACAGATATTTTTAGAACACTACATTAGATTGCAATCGCTGCCAAAGTGTATGAATTCAAATTTGAAATATTTATTACCAGTATCAAATAATTCAAATTACGTATTTGAAACGCACACTTAACGAACGGTGTAGTTAGTTAAAGTTAACTACTTGGTATGTGTACGTACATGGCATGTTACAGGGGATTTTAGTTTTAAATAATTACCAAGATGACGATCTTACCCATTTAGTGCACTTTACAATTGGTCTTTTACAATAATAAAAGTTCAGTTCAGTTAAAAGTTTAATGAGAATTTGTTATAAATTATAGGTCCATTCTACTGTCGCGTCTTTTAAAATCTAAAATAACACTAAAATATTTTTAATAATCATCTTTGTTTATCACCGATTACATTATTTATTACACTTTAGAGCTTGTATCTTATTACGTATCTGCTGCGAGTATGAAAAGTTATAATAAAAATAATTTCTTCATTTATCCACGATCTACTAAGAATATCTTCAAAGAACAGACGTAGCTTATCATCTTGACAGCAAATTTAAAAAAATATACATTTATACTCTTACTTGGATTTTATCGGCCCATACTTGGTTCAGCTGTCGTCACATAACACAAAAATTATTTCAATTGGTTGGTATTTCAACTTCTTTCACGATTGTGGAAGATATATCTTTTCAATTCTGCCTTTCTGGAATGAAAGCTTTCTCGTCACCTGAAAAACTATTTTACGAAGCTTCACATTCCTTTATAGATTTTAAATATGTCTTCCCTTTTTTTTTGGGGCCAACATTAAAGATACAGATGTAGCACAAGCTCAAAAAGATTTGAATACCTTAACTGAGTGGTTTAATTGTACTTACTGACAATTAAACTTGTAATAAAAAATATCTGGGTCTTAGGTCAGACACTCATCTCTCGTGGACATATTAAATTGAACAAACAAACTTTCATCCATTTTGGATTCGCTACGTAATATCTCCAGGTGTATCTTCAAGAAATTAAAATACAATATCTATAATTTGCTAGTAAATTCACACCTAAACTACCTAATCGAGATTTGGGGAAATGTGCCTAAAATAAAACTGCGTGACTTACAAGTTAAACAGAATAAATTAATAAAATTATTATTTCATTATCACCACCTTACTTCAACAAAGACTATATATACTGAACTAGGAATAATGAGTATAAAACAACACGCTTACAATACTTATAACTTTTACACAAATGTTACTTTTAGCAATACTCACAAATATACAAACGAAGTACACGCCGGGGAAGCTTGCTGGTCATACCGAAAGTTCGAAAAAAATTTGCTATGAAAAATGTAACATACGACGGAGCACAATGTATAATAATGTAAGCTCGTACAATGTTTTTAAGTCAAAATTAAAGAAACATTTCCACAAATTATTCCAAATATTTATAATACTATTAAAATATTTAAATAAATATCTCATTGTGACTACAACTTTACTGGCAAAATATTCATCCTACCCGCCTATTTTTTATTTTATAAAAATAGGTACTTTTTTCAAATCAAAGCTTTGAATTATTGTATTATTCATGTTATTTTTCTTTTTTTGTTTATTCTAGTAGATAAAAAACAAATATTGTGCGAGTATAACGAGGGATTGTAAAATTGTAGTTATTAACAAACTGTAGATTATGTTCTCATGTAAATTACCATATTGTCTTTTTGAGAAATAAATATCTTTTAAACAAATCTTTAAACCATACGTATACCTACTAGTATTAAGCTTGGCTTAAGGTATTTCACATCAACGTATCACGCATCTATTACCGTTTCATTTCAAAAAATCGCACGTGATTTGATTATAAATACTAAAACGGCTATAGAAAAATCTTAGTTAACATGAAATTATTCGTCATCCCAAAGTTACCGTTTGACTGACTGCGTTACAGCTGTACAGCTGAATTATCTTACTGCAATGGATAACTTGAGTTCAGCTGTATGACCAACATAACACATCTATAAGCTTAGCTCATTTATATAGGTCTAATTACTTTTGTATAACTAAAAGCACAACAATATTTCTTCTACGTTCTTCAATATTCTTACTAAGAGACTATGTAATACGCAACCTCATGTCTGTTATCTCAAACCACTTTCATGGTTGTATCTCATACTACATGGTTGCAACACAATTACCAATATGGCTGTTCCTCACGCAAGTCTGTATCTCAAGTAGTGATGTAACCAATATTTCCATTCGCACATTTTTACATATTGGTATTCACATTCTCAAAATTTTCTGCGAGTTATTGTAAGAAAAATTAAAATTTGACAATAATACGTTATTAAATCGAAATCTATTTACTTTTTGCGTTTCTTTTTAAAACAAAAAAATAATAACTTAACCTCGAGATTACATTATCAGCCTTCATTATTTCTTATGAAACCATTTCTATTTTGCACTATAAACAAACAAACAAATTCTCTCTTCTAAAAAAAAGTTTTATCAGTTTTTACTTTTTTCAATATTATATAATCATTTACAAAACTGAATATTCGTATTGTAGCATTTGTGAATATCGATGTCGATGAATGTTTAAAAAAAAATTACATTCGTTACATCACTAATCTCAAGCCACCTACATGTTTTTCAAGTCAAGTCAATTACGTCACATTCATAGGTCCGTCTTTCAAGTCATCTATATTCAAACTCACATTTATATAATTCAAGCCACCTACATGGTGGTAGATCATTTCAAACATCTATTATTCAAGCCACCTACATGGTGGTAGATCATATTCACACATCTGTTATTCAGGCCACTTTCCTGGTGGTAGATCACAATTCTACAATTCAAGCCACCTTCCTGGTGGTAGATCAGAATTCTACAATTCAAGCCACCTTCCTGGTGGTACATTACAATTCTATAATACAAGCCACCTTCCCGGTGGTACATCACAATTCTATAATTCAAGCTACCTTCCTGGTGGTACATCACATTTCTTCAAGTCAAACCACCTGCCTGGTAGTAGATCAACAGTTCTAAACGTCAAACCACCTACCTGGTGGTAGATCATATTCATAAATCTATAACTCAGGCCACCCACACGGTGGTACATCGCATTCATAAATCTATAATTTAGTACACCTACTTGGTGGTAGATCGCATTCACAAATCTATAATTCAATACATCTGCATGGTACTAGACCGCATTAATAAATCTATAATTCATTCATATACAAAATTCACAATACTTAAATGAACTCGCATATTCATCATAAATAACTATTATTGTAAGACTAAATTTCTGTTTCATATAGTTCAAACGTTTCATATAGTAGTAACGTACATACGTATCAGAAATATTTTTCTACCGTCATACAACAAAACTTGCATGGAGGGTACTTATTCACTATACGAAAAATAAACTCACGATGTTAAACCACATTATCTAGTTGATAATTCTTTCATACGACAATTATTCTCGGAAAATAAAGAGCCAAAACAAAATATTTTCATTTATGTTACTTACATAAATTTCTCCTCTCCAGGGCGCGTGGAACTTTACACTTCTGAGGAACCTGATTTGTTTCTGTAATGAAACAAATCAGGTTCCTTCTTCAATTATTATATAATAATACTAATTATAAATATATACTATATAAATATATACTATATTTAAACTATATAAATATGAAATATAAGTTCTATTTATGTATTATATATATCAAAAAAATTCAAGGTTTTATATTAATATTATACATATTTTTGAAAGAAGGTAAAAAATACATAATTAGGTTCTTATTTCAAAATAAATGTTTTGAGTTGCCTCTGGTGACCTCATTACTCTGTGTAACATTTTCTATTAGTACCCCACATTTACTAACAAATTCAAAATATTATTTCTCCTATTTTAATTTGTGTTATTTGCGAACATTGAAAATGGATTTTAACTCTCTTGGGAATAATTTTATGGGGTATGTACGTATGGAGTGTTCAAACTTACATTATAATATTCAATTTGTCTGACGAAGTCGATTGCGTTGACACAATTTCTTTATTGTGTTACCCCGAAGAATTAAAATTTAAATTAAATTTGCACCAAGCGGGTTACTTCACATTGTTAAATCAAAATATTCGTAGTTTATCGTGTAACATAGACAATTTACATATATTGTTGCGTGAAATGAGCATTTTTATTGACATAATAGTATTAACTGAATGTTGGCTCAAAGGAAATAATAACCAAATACCTACGTTGCCGGGATACAATGTCTTTAACACCAAACGAAGTTTCAACCAAAATGACGGTGTGGTTGTGTATTGTAATTCTGACGTGTGTGTTACTGTTGAAGAACCTAGTTTTGCTGAAGCAAACTGTTTGGTCATTAAATATAATTCTGATACCTTAATTATTGCTATTTACAGGCCTCCATCTTTTTGTAACTCGATAATCTTCTTAAATGATCTTGATAATGTTTTAAAAAGCCATAATTCTTATGAAAATATTATTTTGACCGGAGATTTTAATATAAAAATCAATGGAAGTGACTTATCTTCATATGCACATGAATACCTGAATATATGTGCTTCACATGGTCTTTTACCTAGCCATACGTACCCGACGAGGGAAAATAATTGTATTGATCATATGTTTTTAAAGACAAAATCTACTACTTATACAGCTGTGTTAAAAACTTTAGTGACTGATCATTATCCAACTTTTTTACAAATACCCTGTAATCGATTAAAAACACCTATTTTAAGTTACCTAAAGTTTATTGATTATGAGAAAGCTAAGAGTGATTTACAATTAATTGAATGGGATGGTGTTATGTCATGTGATAACCCAAACACTGCTACGGCAATGTTAACAAATAAAATATCGTTAATTATTGAAAAAAATACTCACATAAAACGTGTTCCACATGCTAAACAAATTTTAAAACCCTGGATAACTCCAGGCCTGCTCCGGTGTATTCGTAAACGCGATAGACTTCACAAAAAAGCTTCCAAGTTCGCAGATAATTTGATAATCAGGGCACAATACAAAATGTACCGCAATACGTGCAATAATTTAATCAAAAATCTCAGAAGGTTACATGACAGAGCGCTTTTAGACAGAAATAAAAATGACCTGAAGGGTTTGTGGAAATCTGTTAAGACAATTTGCAATCTAAATAAGCCGAAATCTGAAGCAATTGAACTATTAAGTAAGAAAAACGCGTCGCAGATACCCATTGACGCAGTTAACGAGTATTTCTCGGAACTGGGATCAGAACTAGCTAGAAATATTTTAAGTAGGTTGAATTGCACGGAGGAATATCTTGCTAAAAATTCCACCCTCAAATACAATACCCTGAAATCATTTGTCTTATTTCCCACAGATGAGTGTGAAATAAGGAGAATGATATTAGGTCTTAGAACTTTCAGTGCCGCAGGTTATGACAATATTACACCAATAATTCTCAAACAAAACGTTGATAGACTCCTATCTCCGCTTACGTACATCTGTAATTTGTCAATTGAGCAGGGTATCTATCCTGAGCAGTTTAAACGTGCCATAGTCCGCCCAATTTACAAGGATGGTACCAGAGACAGTGTCTGTAATTATCGGCCAATTTCGATTTTACCTGTCATGTCAAAAATATTAGAACACGTCCTCAATGACCGACTAAAAAAGTTCTTAGAGAGTAACAATTTGCTTTCTTCTAACCAGTTTGGTTTTAGATCAAACAGGTCAACTGAAGACGCCTTAAATAACCTTATATATATTGTTACTACTTCTCTGGACAATAACAAAAAATGTGTTGGAGTTTTTCTTGACTTGGCTAAGGCGTTCGACACTGTTTCTGCTCCTATCCTTCTCAATAAGCTGTATAAATTGGGAATTAGAGGTAACTGTCATAAGTTATTTACTGACTATCTAACAGATAGATCTCAATGTGTTAAAATAGGTTCTGAAACTAGTTCTGAGAAAACTATTCGATTTGGTGTTCCACAAGGAAGTGTCTTGGGTCCTACTCTTTTTAGTGTGTACATAAATGACCTTTTTCTTTGCAAATTCAGAATTGTAAAATAATATCATACGCGGATGACACAGTGCTCATTTTTGAGGGTGAAGATTGGCGTCAAGTTAAAAATATCGTCGAAAACGGTCTAAGAAAAATTATGGAATGACAATAATCTACTTACTCTGAACATAAACAAAACTAAGTATATTACATTTAGTATAAACAAAGCATCACAACCCGATGTACCTTATCATATTAAATTTCATTCTATTGGTTGTAATGTTGGAAAAACTGATACTTGTGGGTGTATGGCAATTGAGAATGTTTCTAAGATTAAGTATCTTGGTATAGTTGTTGACCAACATCTAAGGTGGGATGCCTTCGTAAATCTTTTAGCACATCGAATTAGATCTTTGGCGAGGATATTTCGTACTCTAAGATATTTAGGTACATTTGACTTTGTAACTATGATATATAAAGCTCTTTGTGAATCGCTAATTAGATATTGTATAACCTCTTGGGGTGGTGCAGCTAAAAACGTTTTGCTAGTAGTAGAAAAAGCTCAACGTATGATATTAAAAATAATTCATTTTAAACATTTTCAATTTCCAACAACGGTCTTGTATAGATATAGCAAAGTACACTCTGTCAGAAAAATATATTTTCAACAATTATTATTGAACCAGTTTAAATCAAAAAATAAGTTACAGGAATCTGTCACAAGCATACGTACTAAGCTTGTTATGTAGTACCGTTTACGAAGAAAAAGACCAGCCAAAGATTTTCCGCATTTTTGGGACCGTATATTGCAAATAAAATTAATAAAAATCTTAATCTACACAAATTCACCCGTTTTCGAATGAAAAAAGTACTTAGTGAGTGGCTGCATACATTGGACTACAATGATGTAGAGGATTTTATGAAGGTCCCTCAATAACATTTGTTTAAAGATGATATTTTACCTTCTAAACTATTTGTCTATGTATAAGTGTATGTATATGTATATATGTGTTTATGTGTATTTACATGTGTAGATATAATTACTATTTGTTTATTTATTTATATTTTTTATTATTTTATTTATTTTTTTTTTCCTCTATATATATACAAAATAAATTATAAATTTTTATTTAAGTCTATAATTATTATATATAATTTATACTTAACAACCACGACAATTTCATAAGATGTAATTGTATACTCTCCTAGTATGATTATAAAAAGAGGGTACTGTAAATGAGCGAATCATTGGCTATCTCCGCACAGGGAATCCTAGTGAGATATCCAAAGTTAAGACATTCAAGTGATTTTCTTGCCCTTCTTGCCCCAAATTTATAAAACTGTAACTGTTTTAAAAAGTAAAGTATGTGTTTATAATGTTAATCATTTTTTTTTCCTTGTAATATATTTTGCAGATATTGTGTACTTTGGTTATACTTTTATTTCACACAAATTTCGAGAAAAAGCTTTTTTATCTACAATAACAATAAATACATAAAATCAAATAAATTATAAGAATATTATTAGAAATATTTAATTTGGCTACTTGTATTAATAAATGTTTATATATTTGTATATTTGTGTGTGTATGTAATGTAATAATATATTGTATATTATAAATGAAGAAAATGTAAATTGAAACATTGTAAATAAATAAATAAATAAATAAATAAATAAATAAAATAAATTACATTTATTAATACCGAGTACAATTCAGATATCAAAAGGTACAGCATGACTGCTTAATGTTCTCTTCAGAATGTTCCTCCCAAGAATGGTCGATCAAATATTTATACTAGTTTATTTATACCCCCACACAGTTGACCACTTCCGATACAATTTAATGTTGCCAACTAAACTATTATAATTTAATTTTCGATACACAATTCCATAATAAAATATATAATCAATTATAACAATTAATAAATTATTATAACATCGGATATTACAATTGTTAAAATTAATTGATAGACAAATAACGAGTGACATTCAAGACAATATCTTATTTCTTTATATAAATAATAATAAAATATCGATAAATTACAGTACAATTATGTGATAAAATAACAAATCACAACACTTATGCGTATGCAACGCATAATTACTTTTTCAATATACCTCACATTTTTGTTTTATTAATGTATTACTAACTACCTCAAACCTATTAATTTTTGTTTAAGCTGTAAAAAACTTATATCAATTAGTTATAATGTAAAAAATGTAATGTAAATATAAATATAATTGTCATAGATTCGTTTTACTTCACTAAGACAATTTATAATATGTGAATATTATAGTTTTAAAATTATATTTTTTAAACAAGCCTAGGAATGTGCAATGGTCAGACAAGCTAAAGAGCTTTTGACTGTGAATAAAATGTAATATACAACTTTGTATATATGTAAATAAATTAAATAAAAAAATGTAAAATGTGACAAAGTAAAAAATATATTTAAAAATTTCGACGCAGCGAGAGTTGAACCTGCGCCCACATGCGTACAGTGCAAGCGCTCTGAGCACTGAGCCATGCATTCTTCACCACGCTGGATCGAATTTCTTATACGCTTTATACAACTTATTTCGTTGTTGTGTCATATGTACGCACACCGATATAACGCCTACCGCCCGCCCACAAAAGATTTCCACGCCTCTTTTCTTTGCTCTTTTTCAGTGTTGTACATGCATAGGTGTCGCTGTACGCCCGTGCAGATTAGCTCCGTATACTTTTTGCAATTAAAAATAATATTAGTTATCAAAATAGTGTGATCTAGAATTGTGGACAATAATCTAGACATAAATATACTGTATAAGTGTTATTACGTGAAATTATTCGCTATAAAATGTAAAAACATAGTGATAGTATTTTTGGAGTATTTATGTGCTTAAGGAGGGTATGATGTGTTTTTAATGTTAAAAGAAGTAAATTAGTGTATAAAACTTTGCATATAAATATATGTTGTGTTTATCGAACAAAAGAAATGTACTGAAATTTTATAAAAAGTTTAAATTTTGATCGGTTATGCGAATGCTTAACTGTTAACGTACGGCATTTGTAACGGATTTAGTTGAATTGTTATTATTTTTAGAAATATAAGCTAAATTTACCTTGAAGGTTATAAGTGTTGGTAGCGCAGTGGAGAACGTAATGACACAAAGATGTCATGTACTAAGATCGAATCTAAGTTGAAAAATACACATTTGAGATTATATATTTTGGAATATCCGGCAAAATTTGTGGTCTGTTATTTAGTTAGTGTATTATCTACTTAAAGGAGACAAAAAAATATATATGTATGATAGATATAAATATTTAAAAACGCCATCTAGTTACTGTAGTAATCAATACAACACTGGTAAATTATATCATCGAGATGTCGCTGTCAACAAAATCGAAGAGAAAAATAAATGCTAACCGGGAAGGAACATGCACAACATCCGAGTCTATAAATATTATGACGCGATCAAAAGAACATTGGTTCGCCTACAGTAAACATGCTCTGATATTCGACAAATAGTTAAAGAGGAACTTCAATCTAGCTTGGATGAATTTAAAACAAGTATAATGGAGCATTTTAATACTAAGTTGAAGGACCTACATGATCATGTTGCTGGTATCACTGACTAAGTTTCCTGGAGGAGAAATATGAGAAAATTCGCGAAGAATTGTCTTGCAAGATTCAAAGTATAAAATTCCTTGAAACTGAGAACAACGTTTTAAAATCCAATGTGTCCGAACTGACTACTAGGTTAACGTTGTTAGAACAGCATGGAAGAGCCAACAATCTTGAGATACAATGCATACAGGAACACAAAAATGAGAACCTGTTAACTGTATCTAAACAAATAGCTGATGTCATAAGCTACAAATTAAATGAGACTGATGTTCATCTCTGCACTAGGATATCTAAACAAAATAAAAGTAATAACAGACCTCGATCGGTGCTTATTAAGTTTAGCAGTCAGAGAATCCGAGACGCTTTCTTGGCTGCATCTATTAACTTCAATAAAAAAGCAGGTAATCCTACTGAAAGACTTAATACATCGCATCTAGGTATAGCAGGGGAAAAAAAACCTATCTATATACTCGAGCATTTATCTCCAACTGTGAAATCGCTACATGCTGCAGCAAGACTTAGAGCAAAAAAGATTGGATATAGATTTGTATGGGTAATAGGAGGAAATGTGTATAAGAGAAAATCTGAAGACGATGCGTACAAACATATTAAGAGTGTCAACTGTTTAAGGAACTTAAATTAATTGTAAAAAATGGTTGCCTGTAAAGTGGGTTTTACGGGCGAAAATTTTACGTGACAACGTCTTTTTTTCGGTAGAATATTTATTGATATGATTAATAATTATAATATAAATTGCACAAATTTTAACTATAGAAAATATATGTTGTTTACTAAAACATTGTACATGTGTCAAGTGATACGCGCGGCGGACCGATCATAGTTCGGTGACAGTTGACACATCGTTACGTTACCTTTTTCATATGTGACTCCGAGCCGCAACCTAATTTAAGACATTGTCACGTCAAAAATACATGTCATGTATTTCGGTCTATTTGTAAAATTATATTTGTAAAATTCTCGCTTATTACTTGTTTTTATCAAAATGTCAGAGGTCTAAGATCGTTTACTGAGAGTGTGCGTCAAAAGCTTTTGGTGAATGAGTATGATGTTGTTATATAGAATATTTCTGACAGTGAGATTTTCGATATGAGGTATAACGTCTATAGGCGCGATCGCGAATCTTCTAATCTTCACAATTTTAAAAAAATGGGAGGTGGCGTATTAATTGCTGTTGTTAAAAGGTTCAAGTCAAAACGTGTCACTGAATGGGAGTCTGGTATGGAGGATTTATGGGTTGAGTTAAGCATAAAGGTAAATAAACGAATTGAGACTCTTCGCATCTGCTTCGTTTATCTTCCACCTCCTTTGTCAAAAGAATCTTTAGGTACATTTATTGAGTCGGCTAATAAAACGATTACAAAACCTTGTATATATACTTCTTGCTGGTGATTTTAACATGAGCGGGTTAACATGGAATTCGGCCGATGGAAATTTGAAAGATGAAAATTATGGTTCCATTCTAAAAGATATGTTAATAGACTTTATGTCGTTACACAACTTTAAATAATATAATTATGTTATGAATAATAAGGACAAAATTCTTGATTTGATTTTTTGTGATGCAGATATAATAAATGTTTCAATGTGTGAAGATCCTATTCGTGACGTAGATATATTACATCCCCCATTAATTGTGTCAGTTGATATCCCAAAATGTGAATCAACAACCCAAACTCGCGGACCCAAGTATAATTTTCATAAGGCCAATTATGAATTGATATTACAATCACTAAATAATATTTGTTGGTATAGTGAATTATCGATCTATGATGACATGAATAAAATAATTGATATTTTTTACAAAATACTCCGTAAAATAATAGAAAAACATATTCCTAAACGGCATAATTCTCGTAAGTTTTATCCAGTTTGGTTTAGTCACGATTTGATCCGTATTCTTAAATTCAAGTATAAACTTCATCATAAAATAAAGAAGTATGGTAACCCATTGGACATTATTGAATTTGAGTACGTTCGAAGAGATTGTAATGTAATGTTGAGCAATTGTTATAGAAGGTATATTGATCTTGTTGAAAATAATTTAACTAAAGATCCTAAGTATTTTTTTTTCGTACTTAAAAAACTTACGCATGAGAAGTTCTAACTATCCGAGTGAGATGCATTTGGGTTCTGATGATATTCCTCCACAATTTATAAGCAATTGTGCTGAGAGTCTATCTGATCCATTATTTATTATTTATAATAAATCGCTAGAAGACGGAGTATTTCCAAATCAGTGGAAAATTGCCAAAACAGTTCCTATATATAAAAATAATGATAAGAAAAATGTTACAAACTATCGACCAATATCACTGCTTTCAACTTTTGCTAAAATTTTTGAAATACTTGTACTTCCTCATTTAATTGCACATTTTAAGCCCCTAATCAGTGATGCTCAACATGGATTTATTAAATCCAGATCTACATGTACTAACTTAGTGGAATTCACAGAAATGTTGCAAAAATCTGTTGATGCCGGTCATCAGATAGAAGTTATTTATAGTGATTTTAGCAAGGCATTTGATTTAGTGCCTCATCATATTTTGTACTGGAAGCTGTATGAGAATGGATATACTGGGAAAATACTACAGTGGCTTAAATCGTACACTGAAAAACGAAAATTTTATGTCGTAATCTCCGGTTATCAGTCATCACTATACGAAATTACATCAGGTGTTCCACAAGGCTCTCACTTAGGACCCTTTTATTTAACGTTTTCATTAACGATTTGCCAGCGATTTTTACTCATTGTACTCCTTTTATGTTTGCAGATGACTTAAAATTTCTAAAAGTCGTGCATACTTCCGAGGATGTTGTTCTACTACAAAATGATATAGACAAGCTTGTAAATTGGTGTACCGTAAATGGTATGATGCTAAACGTTAAAAAATGTTTTCATGTAACATTTACCAGAAAACAAAAAGTAATTAAATGCGATTGCAATATTAACGGAGTGCCAATAGCAAAAGTGGAAACAATTAAAGACCTTGGCGTCATTTTTGATTCAAAATTAACATTTAGTGACCATATAACATTTATTAGCAAGAAAGCCACACGATTACTTGGATTTATTTTAAGAAATTGTAAAATTTTTAAACACACCAAAACTAAAATAATGCTGTATAATAGTCACGTTCGCAGCATCCTGGAATATTATAGTACTGTCTGGAGACCTCACTATTCCACTAGTTCGTTGCGAATTGAACGAATTCAGAAAAGATTTCTATGGCATTTAGCAAAGTCGGAAGGAATTTCTGAAAATATGCCTTCTTACAAACATAGATTGCGATACTTTAATATTCAACCATTGACCGCAAGAAGGGACATGCTAGATTTAACTTTTCTTTACAAATTATTAAATTATCACTATAACTGTCCCAATCTATTGTCGTTATTTAAGTTAAAAGTTCCTTACAAATGTCCTAGATACCCTGTAACACTTTTTCACCTTCCAATTCGCAGAACTGTATTGGGTTCTAACTCTCCAGTACCTCGTTTGTGCCGTCTAGCAAATAAACAGTCCACATATATTGATATTTTTTGGGAATCACTTCGTAAAATCAAGAGTAAACTCGTTTGCAAAATGTAATGCTGCAAGCCTGTACACATAGTGTTTTGTTTCTGTGTTATATTGTTTTTTTGTATTTTTTCACTTCATATATGTAGCTATTATTATTATGTTTTATGTTTATATTTCCACTCTCACATTAATTTTGCATGTGGTGTTTATCATCTAAACATTTGTATGGTTCTTGGTTTGTGTTACGTACCAATGTATTTTTATAACTTTACTGTACCTATGTGAACCAACTTAAATAAATTATATAATAAATAAATGTTAACAGCAACCACCTTCTAACCCGCCAGCTATATTAAAATACCATAAAAAAATACAAACAAATATTTAACAAAAACCAGTCCACGCAAAAACAATAGCAAATATTAAACTAAGTGAATTTAAATATTTATCTATAGCCAAATAAATTTAAATATTTATCAATAGTAAATATTAGACTAAGTGAATTTAAATATATATCCATAGCTAAATAAAAAAATAACTGTATAGAAAAAACTATTAAAGACAACACTAAAAGTTAAATTATGTTTACATGATTATAACTGCTAACATGTTTCCGAACGCAATGTTTTATCTTTATCATCTGTCACTTGCCATTCTTTACAATTTGACGTTTGACAATTGATATTAGATATTAATAACAAATATCAAAGTTATTACATTAAAAGCTTTCAATAAGTGGGAAAATTAAATCTAATTCATGTACAAAGTCGAATAAAGAAAACAGAAAACACCCACATAATAAAACATAACGTTCGTGAATAATAACAAGTATACAAACTACTTTTTAACAGTCCTGACTGCCCTTACATTCCTAGAAGTAATGCCTTTAGTGGTTTTGGAGGCTTGCGGGATTGATGCATCAGTCACAGGGCTTGGAATAGCCTGAAGTTCAGCCATGGTGGAGATACGATGCCGCGCGCCATCAGGAGACAGAACTACGATGATACCATCCCGAGTCCAGCATTTTGTTACCCCAAAGCGTTGCCTTGCAGCCAGGAATGTTTTGTGTCGACTCTTCGTAAGGAACTCTGACATCGTTATCCCAGTGCCTTTGAGATTCGTCTTAGCCGACCAGACTTTGTTCTTCACGCTGCCATCCTTAAATCTAATTAATATTGGACGGGGCTTCTGAGTGACCGTGTTACCCAGCCGGTGACAATACTTAAAGGAGTCAGGAGTAATGTTTGGCAGTTTAAGATGCTCAGAGATAATTTTTGACGCGTTGTCAGCAACATTTTTTTTACTCGTTTCATCGACTCCATGCAATAGAACAACTTTCTTCCTCGAGTGCATTTCAAGCTGATCATATTGCCTTGATAGAAATTCGACTTGCAATTGCAAATTTTCTAAGGCAGTCAGCACAAATGTTCGAAAAGCACTGAACTGCGAGTTAATGGTGGATGTTGGGCTCGTCGCAGGAATAGAAGTCTTCAGCTCTCTTTGAAACTCTGATATTTTGGTGTTAAAAAGTGTAGTGAGTTCTTCAATAGTGACTTTAATAGAATCTATAATGTCAATGAGTTGTTGTAGTTTATCACTTAGTAATTCACTTTTGTATAAGCGTAAGCACAGTTATTGTTTTATAGTGAAGTAGCTGGCAGGCGGTAAGGGGTCACATGAACATATTTCTTATAATTAGAAACTTAATTTTGTATTTTTAACAAATAAAATTTGAAGAGCACAAAAAAATTTCGACTTGTTTATTTTACACCTACCGCCCAAAAAAAGAATTACACTGTACGACGGTAACATTTTGATGAATATTTTGCCTCCACAGTAGAACACCGCCAGAAGGTCGACCACACAGGAGTCCCACCGAAGTATTAACAGCTGACACGCCTGTACAGCTGAATTCGTCGCTGATAGTGTTCAGAAATGTTATTTCATCCTGGAGAGCCACTACATCGGCTGTTTTACACAAGTCACGGATACTATCTACAGATCCTTTTACGTCATAAATATATTTGTTTTCATCCATTTTGCGATTCTATAACGAAACCGGTATTTCTGCTCCGTGACACTTTAAAATTAATAAAACGGCGAAAAATTATCCCTTTAGGCCACAGATTCTCGTCTTATGAACATTGATTCCACCCTTCATTTGAGTGAGATTTCGCTTGCGACTTTGTGACTTTCACATAAGACTTATTTTGTGTTGTCTTATCGCACTCACTCAGCTGACCGACTTTGTCGTCGGGTGACTCATCGTTTTCCGGTCGCACTAACCGACTTTTGTTGATAGTAATTTTATTACTACCTTCCGCACTTATTTTATTTACGGCCGATCTCAATAACCTACTACGTACACTATCCCTTTCTCATTAGGTGGTTTTTTGAATGAACAGATTGACAACGTTTGATAGTATTTTTGTAGTACGAGGTCTATACGTCATTCGTATTTAATTATGACTACCTCACGCGTTACACAGCACATGTAAATATCGTGAAATAGGAAAAATGATCCTGTGCCTAAACTATTGATAATTGTGAATTAGTTTTTTGTATGCAGCCTTGAAATATTTTTCCCTATAAGTAGTTATGATAACTCCCGCAGTGTCATACACCATGTATAATAAATATTACTGATGATAGAAATAATTTTGACCTAAGCTAATAAAATAACTCTTTATATAACCAAGAATATTTGTATAATGTAATAATATATACATAAATTTTCATATCTCAAAATCAAGTTTAGACCAAATTGTGCCATTTAGTCTGTACTTAATCAAACATACTTAATTTTTTACATATACTTAATATTTTGTGGTAGAGCCAAGCTACATTGACAACAGTAGCTCATAAAGGACCTGGCTCGAATCGGGTAATTACCACGCTCTCACAGAATATCGTCGTGAAACAGCAGCATTTTTATGCTGCTGTGTTTCGTCAGGTGAGTGAGAGTTCCGTATGCCCATAAGGGGGGATTAGTCTGGGTATTTGTGCTATATGTTATTTTACCCTGACCTTTTCCCCTTCCCCTATTCACTCTAATCATAAGAGTAGAGTGAACAGATTTCTCCTGGACGAGCGTGTACCACCTTCGTCTTCATCTACACTTTCCATCAGGTGAGATGGGAGACAAACGCCTTTTCCATTACAAATTCAAATTCAAATAATTTTATTCAAAATGAGAATACATGATTCATTTTTTGAACGCCAAAAACACTATCACCGGTTCGCTAAAGTTAATGCCTCAGACATGAGAAGAACCGGCGCAAGAAACTCAGCGGGACTTTTCTTATTTTTTTAAGTGGTCAATATTTTGTAAGGTTGGGATTAATTAAACACGTCTTGTTGTCACCAGGTTCTGATTTATTCTAATTCATACACTTAAGTAATGCCGCAGGTTACCACACTACACCTAACAAAATTAACAAATATTTTTTTTCGATAACAATTAAATAATATTAATAATATCTTATAATCTAGAAGTTCCTTATTATTACTATATGGGGTTACAATTTTACTTTAAAAAGTCACATCCGAGATTAGTCGCGATTTTATGTTGTTTGTCTTAATTACATATTCTCGTTTCAGGCGCGCCCATAGGCCTTTTTTATTTTTATTTTAATAATTTATTATATTTATATTATTATTTTTGACGTGACAACGTCTTAAATTAGGTTGCGGCTCGGAGTCACTTATGAAAAAGTAACGTAACGATGTGTCAACTGTCACCGAACTATGATCGGTCCGCCGCGCGTATCATTTGACACATGTACAATGTTTTAGTAAACAAAATATATTTTCTATAGTTAAAATTTGTGCAATTTATATTATAATTATTATTCATATCAATAAATATTCTACCGAGAAAAAGACGTTGTCACGTAAAATTTTCGCCCGTAAAACCTACTTTACAGGCAACCATTTTTTTATATTTATATTATTATTTATTTTTATTTGATTGGGTGGCCCGGACCACTCCCAATATTTTTTTATTTTATTTATTTGGTTAACCACTTTTTTATTTATTTATTAGTAACCTTTGTGCACAATCTTTTACACAGACGAACTCGCGTACAGCATGATCAAGAAATGGGACGGTACATTTTTTTATTTATATTCTCTTTAAAAAAATTAAATAACCATAGCATTCCTTTTTACATCATCTTACAATGAAGCATATCGATATATTAGAATAACTAACGTTAGGGTCCAAAACATAGCTAAGCTAATATCCGATAGCCAATTTCATACACTCATAAAGATAACTAGCGAATTTAATCGACGTAGTTAATAATTCCTTACATTAATATTCACACACCTTATCTTACATTTAAAAACTTTCTGTAATACTCTTAAACCATTCTTTCCTTAGACCTATTAAAAATGTTCCTCTTTTATAACCGTACCAAAACTTACTTCCTCTTTACATTAGAGCATTTCTATAGCTCTATTTTTGAAGTGAAACTCCTTTAGGCGCATGAGGGTAAAATTTTTACAGATGAAACGTCACGCCGGTATGCAACGGAAGTGCCGGAAAAGAGAGACAGAGTGATCGAGACCGATTGAGAGAGAGTAAGACAGGGCGAACGTAGCATGAGCAACTAGCCGTGGAGTGAGAGTAGGGAGCAAGCGAGTGTGAAAGATTGAAAGAAAAAGTGAGACAGAGCGAACGTCGTATCACGCATAGTGCTATGGAGTGTGAGGTGGGAGAGAGCTATAGTGAGAAAGATTGAACAAGAGAGAGAGAGAGAATACGGGATATCGAGAAAAAATAAACGCCCTATTGGTTGTGTATTCGTTTACTAGTTAATTATTATTAGAACTTTAGATGGCATTTCTGTCGCATAGCGTTTTTTATGATAATTGGTTTGAAGGTTAGGTAGTTTTAATATTTACAAATAACATGTGGTATTTCAACTTGCCACTCGTCATTTGATAATTTAATAAATCATTTACCATAAAATAAAAATATTTCATAAATTCGCTTTTCTAAATTTTGAATTCAAAAACAAAACTTAATTAATAATTTCTAATATTGACAAAAAACACGTGGCATTTTTATTTACAATTCGTCATTTGAGATTTCAATAAATGTTTGTGCATAAAATACTAATAACAATATTTCATAAATTCTTTTGACGAAATTTTAATTTAAAAATTGGAATTTCTAGAGTTATCATTAATTTACAAAAATGTTGTATATATTTAAATTGGATTAGGTATTTTTAATATTTACAAAAAATCACGAGGAATTTTAATATTCAACATCTGAGATTTGACTACATTATTTTTCAAACAATATAAAATAAATTTATTTTAATGACAATTAAATTCCTAACCTATCTTCCTTTTTTCCTTCCTCTTAATCTTGGAAATTTAAAGTTTTAGATTTGTATAAATATAAACAAGATTTATAAATTAGTTCGCCAAAGAAGTTTCACTTCTGACATGTGTACTTTGTACGCACGCATGTTTTTTTTATTTTATTTAGGACTGTTATATAGTTAGGAGTGTCATATACCTCACATTGGCGTCTCGCGCACCATACAATAAGTAATACAACCAGCACCTATATATTTGCAATTGTATAATATAATTTAATACATATTAATAAAACTTTAATTTTTGTTATGTCCTTTTATATCCGACATAATATATTTCCTTCAATGTCATAATATTGAAAACATTTAGTTTTTATTCCATTATCGTTTTTTTTCATTATCCGTGTTTTTTTTTTATTTCATATACTTTGTCCTTTTAAATAATAATAGGCAAATATAATTTAATTATCAATATTAACTATTTGATTATTTTAAGTAAAATTAAATACGAAACATTTTTTTTTCAATTCCAACACCAAAGCCCTATAATAAAAAAATATCAAAACACATAAATGTAAAAATAATGGCAAAGGCAAGCCAGGAGACAACAATGGTATCTAGAAAATAATTGCATCAGCTTTTAATATGAATCTTCAATATCATATTAGTTTACCAATTCCACGCCTTATTCGTAAAACTTCGCGTCAACGTTTTTATAAAATTTAAGCTGCACCATGTATGGAAACCAAGACTTACATTTCGAAGAATATGTAATATGAACCGCGCTATGTCATCATATAGAAAATAAAGTTATCTTGTTTACAATAATTACAACATTAATTTAAGCGAAATTTTATATTTAATTTCCGGCAATTGATTTGAGTTTTTATATTTTTAAGTTTTTAATTCTAGTATTGTAAGTTTTATACACGGGTTTTATAGTAAATATATTCTAAACATCAGATATCTTCCATCAGATTTCTCCGCTCGTTTGCCTTGTCCTTCTCATAAAAAAAAAAATATATGTATGTTTGTGTATATACAGTATGTATGTATGTAGGTCTATGTATGTATATATTTGTTTGTATATGTAAATATGTACTTATTTATATAATATATATTTCATTTATATTGTATTTCATTTCAATATTTATATTTCTTTTGTTTTTTTTAAACATTTTAATTATTTGCACCATTTATTCCCGCTTTTTGAAATTTATTCACTTCCATTGGTTGGCTGGAAGAGATTTCTTTTAGAAATAAGCCCACCGTTGTCAACGAAATTTACTTGTTTATATATCTCATTTGTATTTTTTTTATGTGCAATAAAGAATATACAAAACAAAAACCTAATCTAATACATGTTTGAATTTGGATGCTTGGAATGAAATGGAATTGAGATAAACTGATTACTGAGCTATTGATTGTAACCTATAGACTAGGTTTACAGTGGCCTAGTGCATAGGCACTAGGCGTTTTGCATATATTATTTTTGAATTTACCACAAATAGAGTCCAAAGAGTAGAGGCTTATGTAATTCCAAATTGAAAAATTGCCTTTTCCTACTTGAGATTCAAGGTTTTTGGCAAGTATTTTACTTTGTGAATCAAAAATATGAACGAATTGTGTAAGATATTTAGAGGAAAAGCTTGGTAACAAAATTTTTCGCCGAGGATGCCATATTTTTTCTGTAAATAAAACAATATAACATTTTACTGTCACAAATCAGGTAGATCATGTAATTTTGTGTATCTTTAAACTTTAAACATGTGATCATTAACAACTTACATACATACATACATACATAACTTCACGCTCTATCCCTAGCGGGGTAGTCAGAGAGAACGGAGCGCCAAACGCTGCGGTCCCTGCATACCTCTTTCGCCTCGTCCACAGTCATTAACCTCTTCATGCATGCTCTCCGGGGAGTCCTCATGCTTTTTACGTGACCTCCAGTATCTTCGATACTGTGTTTTCGAAAGTCAACCGAGATCTCCCCTTACCTCTCTTACCACTCACTTTTCCATCATATATCTTTTTTACCATTCTTTCGTCACTCATTCTTTCGACGTGCCCAAACCATCTGAGCACGTTCTTCTTCATTCTTACTGTGACATCCTCGCTGGTACCTACCATCCTGTGTACCTCTTCGTTGCGGATTCGGTCAGCTGAGCTGACTCCGCATATCCTTCGAAGAGATCGCAACTCCACAGCATTCATCTTTCTTTCATTCTTCGTCTGTAATACCCACGTTTCACTGCCATATAACAGCGTCGGAACCAGAACTACGTTGTGTACAGCCAAACGTGCAGCGACGCTGACGTTCTGCGTCTCAACAACGCAGCTAAGGCACCGTTCATTCTGTTACCTCACACATCCATTTCGTATCTACCATCTCTACTTAACATACTTCCCAAGTATACTACTTCGTTCACTTGTTTCAATAATTTTCCATTCACGAAAATCTTGCATTCTGTCCTTTCCTTGTCTCTTTCGAATACCAGAACCTTTGTCTTACTTGCATTCAGGCTTAGATCATTGGTTTCACACCCGTCTTTCAGAATGGTGACCAATGCCTGCAACTCGCTTTCTGATGATGCAATAAGCACTGCATCATCTGCGTACAACAAGCAATTTACCTTCAAGTCACCCACTTTTACACCCATGTCACTTTCTTTCAGTCCTTGGAGACAGCTATCCAAATACAAATTGAACAACCAAGCCGACATGGCACAACCCTGTTTGACACCCGATTGGATGCCAAACCGAGGCGACATGTCGGCTCCTACTCGCACACAGGCTGAGTGATCTCTATAAAGAGATTTTACAGCCTGCAGCAAGGGTCCGTTCACATTGTACCGGGGTAGTATCTCCCACAACTTCTTTCTCACAACCCTGTCAAACGCCTTCTCCAAGTCCACAAAAGCACAGAAAACCTTTTGATTTACAGCCAAAAACTTCTCTGTGATCATACGGTTGGAAAAGATCTGATCCATGCATCCTCTTCCAGGTCTAAAACCTCCTTGGGCCTCCCACAGTAGCCTTTCGGATCTGTCTTGAATTCTTCTCGCTAAAATTTTTGCATATACTTTACCACCTAAGCTAATCAAACTGATTGCCCTATAGCTTGCACAGTCTATCTGTGAACCTTTGCCTTTATACAAAGGCACGATGACTACACTTTGCCAATCATCTGGGACCTCCCCCGATTTCCAGCATAAATTGCACAGAAACCAGAACAAGTCCAAGATGCGAGGTCCACCATATTTGATCATCTCGGCAGTAACTCCATCCGCTCCCGCTGACTTACCACATTTCAAGCTTCTTATTGCAATCTCAATTTCTTTTATACTGATTTCGCCATCTGCTACATCAAGACTCAGCTTGTCGCTGTCACTTGAGGCAGAAGCGTCATCACATTCATACATCTCCTTGTAGAATTCCGCCCATCGCTGCAAAACGTGTGATCTGTTTGTAAGTATCTCACCGTGGTTCGAAAGCACCTCTTTCATTTTAAAGGTTGACGAACAACTCCTTGAATCACTAACTTCTCGCCAGAAAAGCTTCGTATTATCCCGGAAGTTGCTCGTCAACCTTTCATCTCTTTTACTCTCGGTTCTGTCACGCTTCATCTTTATCAGTGCTTTCGTTTGGTGCTTTTGCAGCTTATACTCTTACTTTTTAATCTCTCTCATACTTTTATTCTTACTCGAGGCTTTATAATCCTGCCATGCCTTCTTCTTTCTTTCTACAGCATCTTTCACTTCATCATCCCACCATTCGTCACGTTTTTTACTAAAGCCTCTTTTCCTTGTAGCACTAAGGTTCTGCCAGCATACTTCAACACTTTCATTTCCTATTTCACAACTGTCAAGCTTTTCGGAAACCCTTTCTATATATTCCTCTCTGATCGGTGGATTTTGAAGCTTCCAGCTTCTTATGCGATAATTCGATTCCAAGTATGAACACCTCGTGCGGTTACGCCATCCTACGAACAAACCCCTAAAACTAGCAATTACTAGATAGTGGTCCGTTCCCAAGTCGGCACCCCTAAACACACGTGTGTCCATCACTTGTTTTCGAATCCGCTGATCCACTAGGAATAAGTCAATCAAACTTTTCTCTCCCATGCGCTCCCACGTATACATGTGAATTTGTTTGTGGTCAAACATCGTGTTTGCCACAAACAAATTCCTTTCCTTGCAAAGTTCCAAAATGAGCTTTCCAGCATCATTCACTCTTCTGTCACCATATTGACCTAACACACCTTCGTAACCACTTCTCGCGGTTCCGACCCATCCATTTATGTCCCCACATAATATTAATTTTTCATTTCCTCTAAAGGCAAAGCGCGGCGTTGAGTTCCGCCACTCAACACGCAATGCCTCGAAAACGGCGGAAAGTGGGGACGGAGTAAGCAGGGACTAAGTAACGGAGTGTCTTAACACTAGGTTCATATGGTCCCTGCAGTTCCCTCTGCCTACCCTGCCATGTGCGGGATAAAGCGTGAAGCTAAAAAAAAAAAAAAAAAAAAAAAAAAAAAAAAAAGAATATTCTTGTAATCCCCAGCTTGAAGCGAACCCAAAGCAGTCTAGGGTTGATCGCCTCGTACTCTACCACTGCGCTTACCAATCGAGAGAACAATAACACACCTACACCTTGACACCCGCGTTCGCTCTCTGGAACGCCGGCCCAGAGAGCGACGCGGCTGCCCGGCAAATCGGTTGCATTATTGCCCTTTCGCTTGGTCTCAGTCATACAAATGACATCCAAATCTCGCTCATCCATCACATCTAATAGTTCATTCATCTTCTGGTCCATCCCTCCTCTTACACCTCACCTCACCTCACCTCCACAGCAGCTATTTGTAGCTCCGTCCTCCACTTCCCGCCGTTCCGGACATGGCGTGCTGGGTGGCGGTCCCCAACGCCGCATTCGTCTCCACTTTTCACACCAGCGGGGACGCACTGGTGCGCGTCGCCTCGGGGGGACGCCCTAGCATTGTGCTCCCGTATGGTGCTCGTGGCTGATGGAATGTTGCAGCCCTAGCTAGGGCTGGCAGGGATCGCTGCGGGCAAGCCTTCCATCTTCGACTTACTTTGTTATGTAATGACTGATAATATGAGTGATGAATTTTACACTGTATTTTTAATTTTATAAAACTGCTTGAACTAAATTATATATTTAAAGTGATACATCAAGTATAAAGCAAATTATAATATAACGTTAACTTTTATTACTCACCCGGAGCAAAAACCAAGTCATTTCCAACTAGTCGTCGCGCTAGGCTTCCAATATAACCTTTTGAGTTTCAAGCTTTTAGAACTGCAACTCCTTGATGTGGATCAGTTATAACTGTAGACGAATATACTTATATTTTTATGCGGTTTTGATTTTCATAATGTATATAAAGGCGGGACATTTCCGTACTTATATGAATGTTTTGAAATTATATACATAAATTTTATTTCTTATAACTTTCCACAAACAATCTAGAGATAGAGAATGAGAGAGAAAGAGTAATAAAACGAGTAAAAGACTAAATCAGGTAATCTATTATAAGGAGTTCGCTTAGTAATATTTTTATTATTCATTTTTACGGGTGTACTGGCCATGACGGGATCAACTACGGGAGCAGATGGGCACTACTCTAACTGATGCACCCGGAGGTCGTCTATTTTCTAGGTCTAACCCACCCAGGAGCACCGAGGACGCGTTTACAAATGATTTACAATGAGAATCTAAATCCTTCAACCTAATTAATAATCTACTTGTTTCAGAAGTACCAAGAAGTTCCGAGGTATCGGTAATCCAATCGGAAACAAAGCGTACCATATTTATATTCTGTGCTTTCCATAAATAAGGAATATTTTACTGTTTCATTATGAGTAGCCATTTTAAATTATCAAGTAAACAAATATCTCAACTAAAATATTAAAAATTTACAAACACGTAATAAACAATGAATCCACTAACAACGGGCGAGATAAGAAACCGGTTATGGTCGAGCGCGGGAACGCGCGTTGAGTGGGCGATCTACTATATCGCAATAACAACTAGTTATTTTAAATAATTTTAACTAAAACAACAACTACAACTATAATTTAGGCTTAAAGTTCATTTAAATAAAAATAAAAAAGGGAGTAATATTTTAAAGTAAGTTTTTTAAGGGAATTATAAAGTATTTTAACTAACTTCAATTATAATTTAAAACGGAATAGATAATAACGTTTAGGTCGCAAATGGTGATACGAGCACGTTTTTTAAAAGTTTAGGAAATGAAGTTAATTATGTCAATTATATTGTAATTTTGCGCTAGGTACCAAATTAAGGGCCGAAACCAAAATACTGTTGGCTTCAAATACCAAAACGGGAGAATAACACTATAATCAAGGGGATTCAGAGGTATGAAACCACGCTCTGCTACCAAAAATGAATAGTGTAGGGGTATCGCGGGGGGCGGCGCAAATATGAATAAACACTCACAATAAAAAAAAGATGAACAATAATGGTTCTCCATGAAAAACTATCGTTAAAACTAAAGAGCTTGAGTGACTAATTTACACGCAAAAATGTTATGTGACGGAATTGCAGTTTTAAAAAGTTTAAGTACAAAACGCGATATTTTTCATATAAGGATAACTTTCAACAATTTTTTGATATTTCATAAAAAAATAATGGTTATTAACAAAAGTTTTTAAAACAATAAATTTTTCTTTTTGTTTTAGCTCCACGCTTTATCCCGCACATTTCAGGGTAGGCAGAGGGAACTGCAGGGACCGTGGGAACCTAGTGTCAAGACACTCTGTTGTTGTTATATATATATATATATATATATATATATATATATATATATATATATATATATATATATATATATATATATATATATATATATATATATATATATATATATATATATATATATATATATATATATATATATATATATATATATATATATATATATATATATATATATATATATATATATATATATATATATATATATATATATATATATATATATACATATATATATATATATATATATATATATATACATATATATATATATATATATATATATATATATATATATATATATATATATATATATATATATATATATATATATATATATATATATATATATATATATATATATATATATATATATATATATTATTTAGCGTTTGGCGCTCCGTTCTCTCTGACTACCCCGCTAGGGATAGAGCGTGAAGATATGTATGTATGTATGTATGTGTATTTAATCGTGGCTACTTCACTCGTAACACAATATAAATATCGTGAAATGCGAAAAAAGATCTGTTCCTAAAATAATGATAATTTTTAACTAGTTTTTCGTATATAGGCTTGAAATATTTTTAATATACTTAGTCTTGCCATAAATATTGTTATAAAGAAAAGCACGATTTTTTTATACGTAACATTTATTCCTTTCATAGTGAGTTAGTTTAATACATCAATATATAACTATTAAAAATATACAATGTTTATTCGAAGTGGTCCCCATTGGCTGCAATACAGTCTTTTAAACGTTGAGGCCAGTTATCAATAGCAGCACGAACTCTTTCTAGAGGAAAATTCTTCACTGCCAACCGAATGGATCGTTTTAGGGACTCCAAATTATCATGGCGTTTAGAGCAAGCCTTACTCTCTAAAACTGACCATAAATCATAATCCAATGGATTTAGGTCAGGACTTGACGACGGCCAGTTTTCAGTGCTGATAAAGTCCGGAACGTTAGTTTTCAACCAAGATTGGGTGGATCGAGCTCTATGACCCGGTGCCGAGTCTTGTTGAAAGCACCATTCTTTGTTATTGAACATGGTGTTAGTTAAAGACTTAACTACCGTCTCAAGAATGGTATTTTGATAAACTTGTGCCGACGTTTTAATACCTTTTTCACAAAAATATGGCTCAGTCACCCCTTCATAGCTAACACCCCACCAAACCATCACTGAAGTGGGATAATGCCCACGTTGTACTCTGTTTACTAATTGCGAAGCTTCTTTAGAGCTTCCAGCATAAATACGGTCATTTTGTTTATTAAAATACTGCTCAATTGTAAAAATTTTCTCATCCGTAAACAAAATTTTTTTGTGACCTCCCTTTGCGTACCGCTTAAGTAGTTGTTTGGATTTTACCACCCTATTCTTCTTTAAATTATCAGTTAAGAAGTGACCTAGTACGTCTCTTATAGGCTGCAAGTCCTAAGTCATCTTTTAATATACGCGACATGGTTCTAGGAGCTATCTTCATCTCCCGAGATAAAATCTTTTGCTTACGGACAGGATTTCTTCGAATTCTTTCCCTAACTGCTTTAATCACCTTTTTTACACGAACGGTACGTGGACGGCCAGATCTTTTTCTGTCACAAACAGAGGAGGTATCATTGTACCTATCAATAGCCCGGTAAACAAACATTTGACTAATACCAAGCGGGTGGAGGGTTTTAAAAATTGCACTTTTCTCCATACCTACTTTATGTAAGGCAATCACAGCGATTCGGTTCTCTTTATCACCCCACTCCATTTTAATATAACAAAATATTTAACAATATAATGGCGCGAAAATAAGAAAACACATCAAGCAATCATATAAAAATGACAGATTCCAAATTCAAACGTAATATTTTCTTTTTTTGAATAGTAACAGTATTTATGGCCAGACTAAGTATATGTCGGCGAAGGGGTACAAATTAGAGCGGTGGTCTTCCTCTAAGTACACATGTGTGGGCTTATCGTGGTTGTCGAGCAGAAATCAAACTTCCTTCTTACAATATTTTCTTCACTTCCACTTATTCCAATATAGTAGGTACACACAATCCCCAAGTAGGTAGTAATATAACGAGCGGTATGACAGTTCCCAGAGTTGTTATCCGCGCAACAGCCAATAGCAAAGTGATGCTTTCGAGCCCTATCGGTGACTCCAAGATTCGGCCCGCACGAACGTAAGACTCTGGACTGGACTCTGTCGAAGCGATGACAAGTCGCTTCCGCCTCGTTGTCAAGTCAACTACCGTATTCATGACTACTCCGACATATATAATATAATTTTCCTACGACAGTAAGCAACATAATCGCGTCATGCTATTCAAACTTAAAATTCGTTATAACCTCAAAAGACGGCCATTCAAAACCATTAGGCGTTGAATATTTAGTATCGTTATTAATATTTTACTAGATATTTTAATTAAACACGAGAATAAATGGGGTTATCGGCTTAAGTTCAATAACAAGTACACGGAATCCATTCTTGCTTTTGCGGCCGATCTCGCGATACTCACTAACCCAATCCCAAAGCAATGCCAGCTGCTATTGGATGAAGTAGACGAGTTTTGTGCGTGGATGAAGGAAATGAGGACAAAACCTAGCAAGTGTCACTGTCTATGTCTGGGAAGACGAGACACAAAATATATCTCATACGATCCGGGACTTAAAATTGACCGTGAAATCATTGCTGTAGTTTCCGAGGCGGCACTTTTTAAATTTCTCGGTAAAAAAATAGATTACAAAGGCCGAACTCCATCTTTAGATGTACTAGTCGACAGTTTTATGACGGATCTTGAAAAGGTAGACCATCAACCTATAAGTAATGTCAAGAAAGCTTGGATTTACGACAAATTTATACCATCACGTCTGAATTGGCCTTTCCTCGTATATGAGTTCAATAAAACCCCTTTTGGCTAAGCTACATGCAAGCGTCATAAAGATACTGAAATTTATACCATCACGTCTGAATTGGCCTTTCCTCGTATATGAGTTCAATAAAACCCCTTTTGGCTAAGCTACATGCAAGCGTCATAAAGATACTGAAATTTTGGCTTGGGCTAGCGCATTCGGCAGACACCTCAACCTTATTTAGGGAAAAAAATAATTTTGGGTTGAGATTAAGGAAACCATCGGAGCTGAGAGTCGCCAAAACACATATTTTGGGAAAATCTCGGGATGAGATTGTTACCTCACTTCCAAGAGACAGAAGTGTCCCAGAGCTCGAGTCAAGGCTTAAATTCCATAAGCAATTTATGATAGGAGCACAATTTAGTAAAGTAGAGTTAGGATCAAAGAGGAAAGTCCAAGACACAGACATAATCAAATCTTTTATTCGGCAAGACGAGAACGATAAGTATAAGGTGCACGCAATGGATTACAAATGCAAATTGAGTGGCTAACTATAGGAGAATTCTGTATCCCTTTAGCTTCAAAATGGCGCACCCTAATTCATGACTGGTCTCCAGCATTTTTAAAATTCTACCTAAATGCGTTCCAAATGACTCTTCCAGATCAAAGTAATTTAGTAAGATGGGGTAAAGCTACCGATAAATCCGTAAAAAGGCAGTGGGGACAGCTAAACATATGCTGGTGGGGTATAGGGTACTCTTGGATAGTGGCCAATACTCGCGGCGTCATGACAAAGTACTAGAAATCATACGTGAAGCCGTTAGTCTTTCAGTAGCAAGAGCACAGAGAAACATAACAACCAGCAAACGCTCAATAGAGTTTGTGAAAGAAGGTTCTTATAAAAAACCTACACAAAAGCCTTTCTCCATATTAGATCCAGCTCCTGATTGGACACTTGTAATGGACACGTATGAGAAACAGTATAGAATCCCTGAGGATATTTGTGTTTCTTAAATAACTGGCAATTGGCAATAACTAAAATTAAAACTATAAGTAAGACACCGAAACCAATCATTTTGGCAACGAGTTACGTCGGCTTATCTAACAAAAATGATTTTTGTAGTAAGCTGGCACTTATTTTTTTTTATCCAATTACGCTGCGCATTCTGCGTCTAGGCCAACTCATATTATATATATATATATATATATATATATATATATATATATATATATATATATATATATATATATATATATATATATATATATATATATATATATATATATATATATATATATATATATATATATATATATATATATATATATATATATATATATATATATATATATATATATATATATATATATATATATATATATATATATATATATATATATATATATATATATATATATATATATATATATATATATATATATATATATATATATATATATATATATATATATATATATATATATATATATATATATAATATATATATATATATATATATATATATTATATATATATACTAATAATAATAATAATCAACGTTGTGCCATTTTAAAGCTAAAGGGATGATGAATATGTCCCTCGATGACTCTTAGATGTTTAAAGAGCTGCGATGGTATCTTTAATCGCAACCCAAAAATTTTTATCTCTAAATAAGATTAAGGCGTCCGCGAAATGTGCTACTCCATGCCAGAACTTCTTATTATTTGCCAGAACTTATAAATATATTTTTAGGAATCAGAAGTGATACACATAAAATAAGACATACTTTACAACAGATTACAATCAATTTATTACAAAACTGGCCTAAGCAAACAATATTTCTGTATAATCTATTCAAAGTTACAATCACATTCAATTAAACAATCGCTAACTTTATCTACATGAAGTTAAACAGTGACCAAATAACAAAATGGAACAGACTCACAGTATCAACGCCAACCACCCTTATGCACGAAAACCAACCCGGAGAAAGAGGACGAACAGGACCGACTCCCTGCTTTATAATATTGAAAACGGTGGTGGTGGGTGTCGATACTCGTACATGCGTAAGCATGTGTGAGATGGCTTGGCTACTCAAAATTCCCATGTGTGGAGGGCTTGCACACTCGAAATTCCAACACTCTCGAAATTCCGCTAACACGGCCTCTCCTGACCTTGCACCGCCCTCGGCTGCACTGCAACTGCTGCTGCACTGCCCTCGGCTGCACTGCAACTGCTGCTGCACTACCCTCGGTTGCACTGCAACTGCTACTGCACTGCTCTCGGCTGCACTGTAACTGCTGCTGCACTGGCCTCAGCTGTACTGCGTCTGCTGCCGTAGAAGCACTCGTGACTCCCGCAGATTTACGGTTGTCCTCGTAACAATCTGTATACAAAATGAACCGTTAATAAAGCACGACAACATACAATGTTGCCTATTCTGTCATTCTTCACACAAACAAGGCCCTCATACAAAATCTTTCGCTACAGAGATAAAATCACTTCACATACAAAAACATCCATATATTTTCTTGCAAAAGTCTCACTCAAACTCATACTTGAACTTGCAAGTTCTTATGAATACTCCTTTTCGGTAAACACCTAACAGGCCACAGCCTTTAGTTCGATAGCATGGTTAAATACAAAACAGGAACCTCTCGTTCATAGGAAGGGTAAACAGGCCTCTAGCCTCTCGTTCATAGGAAGGGTAAACAGGCCTCTAGCCTCTCGTTCATAGCCAGGGTAAACAGGCCTCTAGCCTCTCGTTCGATAGCACTCCTGCCAGGATACTGCGTACCACGCCAACGTCTCGCGTACAGCAGCGCGACCTCCAGGGCGCCGCGCGCCTCGCCGGCGCCTCGCGTAGAGTAGGACGCCTCCCGGAGCGCCGCGCGCCGCGCGCCTCGCCGTCGCCTCGCCGACGCCTCGCGTAGAGCAGGACGCCTTCTGGAGCGCCGCGAGCCTCGCCGACACCTCGCGTAGAGCAGGACTCGACTCGCGTACAGCAGCACGCCTCTGGAGCTCAGCGCGCCAGGCCGATGATTCGCGTACAGCAGCACGCCTTTCAGGACGCTGCTCGCCAAGCCGACGGCCGCGTTCAACAGCACGCCATCTGGGAGACCACTCGCCAGGCTGACGTCTCGCGATCGACAGCACGCCTTGCAGGACACCGCCGGCAAGGGCGACGCCTGCAGGCTAACTACACATCAACTGTAACGTTATAAAAGAAAATAAGAAATAATTCACTTTCAAAGAAAACTACGCAGATCTCCGATCAGTCTTCCCATTAGACTAATTGAATTGACTTATTAGATTTTTCGCAGCCTAAATAAGCTACTCAACTAGTAAACGGTGTCACAGCATTAGCATTACCACCATATGATTACGTGAGCTCGGTCAAACCTGACTAACTGATATATTGAACTTCAACTTGATAGAAAAAGGAAATGGGTGATAAGCAATTATCAAGCTGCTTGCAATTATCAAGGCTTCGAAAATTCTTTAATAGTCATCACCACGATAGCAAATTTCTCATTTAAATGACGTACTTATTTTTTCTTATAAGAATTAAAAATCCAATATGACACGTGTCTTATGTTAATAAATGGAAGACCAACATGACTGAGAACGTCTATCCCTGCTATACTACGTTGCAATGTTCTTTCGCGTTTGGCTATTTATGAACTCAAATTAGCTTTATTTTGTTGGTTACTATTGTTTTGACATTCACAACGGGCTTTAATGAGACAATCTTTTTCTTTGTGGCCTATATTTTTCCAAAAGAAACAAAGAGTTTTGATCTTTGCTGCCGTTATTCTCGCACATATGTCCCTAAAATGACTGTTTTTCCCGTAATTAAAACATCTGTTTTCAGATTTATTTGAACCGTTAGAGATGCACTATTTTATATTCTGTGTTTGGTAAATAAAGGTCAAATGTCGAATTAAACGCCTCATGAATAGTTTAAACATAATTATTATTTTTTTGTGGACACATGGATTTAAATTCTCTTGCAAAGGTAAATCACTAGCGATCGTTAGTACTCGTTACTATTTGTTCAGCCTAATATTTTCGTCACCTCTTAAACAATAACACGCTACGCGTGAGAAACACTCCAAATTGTCCTAATGGTTGGTATGCATAGCTCTCTCCGCTTAAGAGCACCACACTTCAAATTTATTTATTGCCGGGTTAAAGTTTGCCACATAATAATTGTTTGGTTTGTTTTTTACTAGGCATCCTAATGCACTTACAAGGGCCTGTGTCGCAGAAATATTATTTTTATCTAATGGAGGTGTATTAGCCGTGTTGGCCTCAATTGCCGTAAGACGCGACATAATCGTAGCCAATGCTTTTTTTGTAATAGTATCTTGAGGAAAAGACTGTGATTTACTCCGGCGACGGCGGGAGTTACCGGAAAACGATCGGGACTTTTCAAGCAGATTACGGTTCTCGTTATAACTATGCGAATAGCGACGCCGAGAATGAGGCGTCCGTGATCTACCACACGATTCGCGTTGCGACTTTGATCTACGACATGAACGTAAGGGCGTCCTACAGCGACGCGATTGTGTACGTGTCCTACTACGAGGTGACCGCAACCCATGTCTAATGCGTCGCGGGGCTTTACTGCAATGATTTTGCCCAACTACAGAACGAAGTGGCGTCGTGGTAAGCTGTTCGCACGAAGCACGCGGCATTTTGTAAAAATAATGGTAATAATAAAAGAATGTCTAGTTTACACTTTTTATGACACCGTCGCACGTGTTGCGTGAAATAACAATAGCTTGCTCTTACCAAGCCAACGAACGGTTTCTTTTTGGATATAATTAGCGGTTGCTTACTTTTTACTTAATTAATTGTGAGCGTTAAATCCTATCCTTCTGATTTTAGGAATCAGAAGTGCTACACATAAAATAAGAAATACTTTACAACAGATTACAATCAATTTATTACAAAACTGGCCTAAGCAAACAATATTTCTGTATAATCTATTCAAAGTTACAATCACATTCAATTAAACAACTTTATCTACATGAAGTTAAACAATGACCAAATAACAAAATGGAACAGACTCACAGTATCAACGCCAACCACCCTTATGCACGAAAACCAACCCGGAGAAAGAGGACGAACAGGTTTTTTTTTTTTTTTTTTCGAAGTGGCTTGATTGCTGTTGACCTCAATTGGCCTTGACAGCGTCACCGGGCGGGGGGGGGACGGAGTGTGCCTCGTCCCCAGAGAATAAAATGAGCATTAATGGCTGCTCAGAAGAAGGTGTGTAGGACGGTCATGGACCGACTGGCCCCGCCGCGCCGAGGCGCGGTCGTGCCGTTGTGAGAGATGGGCC
>JAZFAU010000112.1:322500-332500 GCA_037178615.1 Dione vanillae
ATGAATACCCCAAATATTTATAACGATATCGCAACCCGAGGGTAGAATTAATCCTGTAGCTAATTTATTTATATAAATGTATTATTTTTAACTATTTAAAAATGTATTATTTTTAACTATTTTTTACATAATAAAAGTCATAATAAAATTTGTTTGCGACTCTTTTAAATAAAATCATCGAAGCACACGTAAATTGTATGTTTCGAGCGGACATCGAAAGAATACATAAATTACTTAAGAACATTATTTTTGAGTTCCTTTTTTAATACAGCCCACTTACATGCCTTTACATTGTCAACATGCAAAAGCTCCGATTGACGTAATTTCATCACTTTTATACTCGTTTTTATCTAATGCCATCTTTTTTTTAGCTTCACGTTTTATCCCGCACAAAGCTGGGTAGGCAGAGGTAACTGGAGGGACCGTGGGAACCTAGTGTTAAGACACTCCGTTGCTTAGCCCCTGCTTTCTCCATCCCCGCTTTCCGCCGTCGAGGCATTGCGTGTTAAGTGGCGGAACTCAACGCCACGCTTTGCCTAGTTTGCCATAGCTAAGAAAATAAAAATGGAAAAATCCATCTGCTCCGACTGGGGATCGAACCCAGTAACAGTCGCGTTACAGGCAGACGTTGCGCCTCTGCGCCACGACGGCTAATATTATCGTTTTTTTAAAAGACATTATCAATATATTATATAAAATAAAATAATAAATTAAGCTTTAACTAAATATTATTTTCTAAATAAAGACAACAGTATATGGCAGAATTTTAAACGTCATAAAAAAGTCTTACGCAATTGTATGTCCCTCGTACTATGCCTCGTAATGATAGGCACGGGGGGGTAGAGTCGTAGTGTCTCTTTAATAACAGCTTCCATATATTTTAATTTTAACAAATCACTCATCTCTATAGGTTTATCTGAATTTCCAATAATCTGCATAATCCTAATAATATAAAAACGTTGTGAATATTTTTTTAGCTTCACGTTTTATCCCGCATGTTGCAAGGTAGGCAGAGGGAACTGCAAGAACCATATGAACCTAGAGCTAAGACACTCCGTTGCTTAGTTCTCGCTTCCTCTTTTCCTACTTTCCACCTTTTTCGAGACATTGCGTGTTGAACTCAATGCCGCGCTTTGCCTAGTTTCCAGAGCGAAGAAAATGGAAATAGAAAAATCCATCTTCCCCGAGTGGGAATCGAACCCTCAATCGGTCGCGTTTACAGGCAGACGCTTACGCTTCTGCGCCACGACGGCCCTAAATATTTTTTCTGATTATAATATGTAAGATGAGTACTAAATTGCTTTTTTATGTTTTATTAACAGTGGCATTTAATATTTCGTATCAAGGAAACGTTCAAAAAGCTCTGAACAAAATGCTTGTTGTTATGAAGATGGCCACTAGAAATGTTAGTAAATAAAACAAAATAGCTCGACGCTTAGTAAGGAATGTATAATTCACAGAAAGAACTTAGCACATATACGTTCCGTTCCTTACTTTCCTCCCAATATTATGTAACTATAGACTTAAAACCATCACTATAGGCCTAATTACACTCGTAAATACTTTTTTTACTAAAACACTGCTTACTCATTGTAAACTGTCTCTTGAACATCAGCATGTTGTGATAGCATTACAAGTGTATAGCATGTCCCTGCAGCGGTTGTATCAGTACCGGCGAGTGCGAGCACTAGAATTTCCTCTCGCAACTCTTCTTCTGAGTACCCATTATCAGTTTCTTTGGAAGTTTCTATCATTGACTCGAGAAAAGTCTTTATATTCGCTCTCCCTATTAAATTTTATTTTTTAATTATTATATATAAATATTCTTTATTGCAATAAAATATATATATATATAATAGACAGAAACACAGAAATATCATTAGCAAAGGTGGAGTTATCTCTATAAGAGATTTCTTCCAGCCAACCTGTGAAAGTGGGTGAAAGCAGAAAGTAAGAGAAGACAGAAAAATGCAATATAAGGTTTAAAAAAAAACAATAAAAAATCAATACATAAGGCATAGAAAATATACATACATACACACAGAAGTAAATAGACATATACTTACATATATATATATATATATATATATATATATATATATATATATATATATATATATATATATATATATATATATATATATATATATATATATATATGTATATATATACATACACACATACATATATACACATAAAAAATATAATATAAACGAAACATAGTTAAATTTAGATTTCAGATACTTTTAAGTTCATTAAGTAAGTGTTTTTTTAATGATGATTTAAATGAAACACTTAATTGACTCTTTTGAATGGATGAGTATATAATATATAGAAGAAAAAAAATTCTTAGTGCTCCATGAATTTACCGTGCCCCATCGTAGCACCGTTCCCATCATGTTGTGGGTAAAGGAGCCCAGAGCAGTACCTGTTTTTTAGCAAGTTTTGGGGGGGAGGGCATATATACCCGAGTAGGAATTAAACCTACAAAACGTCGCGTTTACAGGCAGGTGCTTTCGCTTTAATAATGTTACATTTAAATGAATTTTATACGATAAAATATGTCACTCATATACGGAGTGGCAATTACATTTATATAAATACTAGTTAATAATAAAATTAAGAAATGAAGTTACCATCACTAATTCCTTCTGATTGCTTAGAATGTCCATATAGTAAAGCCTTTTTTTTATAAATCAGCTAAAACAAATTTATTTTTTGTATAAATATATTAGATTAGTGAATGAAAGTAAACTTTTATAAAAAATAATTTAAAAATTTTATATATTAACACCAATTAAACCCATAAGCAAACTCTCGAAATCACACAACCTAAATGTAAGATATTTAGTGGAATACTTCGCCGCAATTAGTCTTCAGTTACTTACATCATCAATGAAATTGTAAATAAGTTTCTTATGCTCATTTTGTCTTTTAGAAAGCGGCAAAAATTTGTACAGTGCTTCAATTTGTAGCCACGGCTGGCAAAGACGTGATACAACGTTTATAAAATATTCTTGAAATGACTTGAGGAATGGATGGTTAGGCTGATTTTGTACGTTGATGTTGACTCCAAGCGCTGTTTCTGCAAAGCGACCTCCACATCAAAAAAAAAAACTATACAGCCTCTAATTGACATGATTATTTAATGTGAAAGACAATCTTGAGTGTGTATAACAATGTGTCCATAATTTTCGCACAATTATCTTTATATGTCTTTGGAAATCGAAATTATATGAATGATACATCTACGATACAACAGATTCATAATATTGGCAGCCAGATTTCCGTACCTAGTTGGCTTAGCATCTTTTATGTCTTATTATTTTGTCTTTTGAGATGAAGAATACACTTACCACAGACCGAGTCCAACGCGTAAGGACATAGATATTTCCAGCATGAAAAATTCCCATTCCCAACTTCTGATTTAATTTTTTCAGCTACTACTTTGCCGTTTGCTTCAAAAACACAAACAAATTTGGTGAGATATCTTGATGAGAATGATGGTACCAAAATTTTGCGTCGTCGATGCCATATATCAGCTGTAATGACAAAGTTAGGTGTACTGGTGTGTTGTGTTGATGTCTTGTGCTTGTGTGAGTATTTGAAATTTGAAAACCTTTCATTCTAGTTAATGGAAACTTATATTTATTTATTTATTTATTTATTCTTTATTGCACACCAATAAAATTATAAAAGAAACAAATATACAATAAAGATATGTGGTTGCATCAGTTGCAACAGGCGGCCTTATCGCTAAAACAGCGATCTCCTCCAGGCAACCTTTGGACAGAGGACTACTTAAAGAATATTGGGATAGGGCGCAATAATTAAAATTGATAATTTCATATACGTTACTTCAAAATAAAAATAAATACAATAACAATAATAATATTTTACATATAATAAATTTATACATAAATATATACATACATATAAATAGAACACAATACACATACTATATATATATATATATATATATATATATATATATATATATATATATATATATAATATATATATATATATATATATATATATATATACATATATATATATAATATATATTATATATATATATATATATATATATATATATATATATATAGTATGTGTATTTGTGTTCTATTTATATTATGTATATATTTATGCACAAATACCCATACTCTATATATATATATATATATATATATATATATATATATATATATATATATATATATATTATATATCATATATATATATATATATATCTATATATATATTATATATATAATATATATATATATATATATATATATATATATATATAGATATATATATATATATATATATATATATATATATATATTATAGATATATATATATATATATATATATATATATATATATATATATATATATATATATATATATATATATATATATATATATATATATATATATATATATATATATATATATATATATATATATATATATATATATATATATATATATATATATATATATATATATATATATATATATATATATATATATATATATATATATATATATTACATAAATAAATATCTACTTGAAAAAGAATAAATAACAATAGTGAGAGATAAATATAGTTAAGATGAAAAATACATTTCCTTGACAAGCTTTTTAAAAGTAACAAGCGATTGAGCACGTTTTATGTTTAAAGGTAGCGAGTTCCAAAGACGACAAGCTTCGACTGCAAAGGATTTTGCGTAAAAGGATGAGGAGTGGGAAGGAATTTTCAAAAGTAGGGTATCATTTGAGCGGAGAGATCGCTCATGAGTATCACTCAGAAACTCAAATTTATTTTTAAGATAGAGAGGAGTAGTAGGATTAAATAAAACAGAGTAAAGAAGAGACAAAATGTGAGTATTCCTGCGAAGGCGAATAGGAAGCCACTTGAGTTGTTAATAGGAAGCCACAGTTGCGAAATTCAGAAACATGGTCATACTTGCGAAGTCCAAATATGAACCTTATACAGAGATTTTGTAAGCTCTCAAGTTTATTTAGTTCTCATTTAGATTTACATAACATGTGTCAGCATAGTCAAGGATCGGTAAAAGGAGAGATTGTGCTAACATAACTTTAGTGGGTATGGGCAGAAAGTTGCTCAACCTTCTAAGCGACCCTAATGCAGCAAACAGCTTCTTACTAACTTCATTCACTTGTGGCACCCAAGAAAGATGCTTATCAAAAATAATACCAAGATTTTTCACCTGGTCACTAATTGGTATACGTATTCCGTCAAACGTAATTGGTGGTATTTGGGACCAGTCAATGCGTGCAATTAACCGCTGACTACCAATAACTATAGCTTGCGTTTTTGTAGGATTTACTCTTAAACCATGTGATTTACTCCACACAAGTATATGTATATTTACTTACGTGAAGTAAACACTGTTCCATTACCAAGTAAGTGTTTCATCAATCTATGGATATATTCTTTATCATGCATTGTTTTCAAAATTACAGCAGCCGCCTCTGGATTGATTATTTCTGTATAAATAATAAAAAATCAACTTTATCACTTAAATATTACTCAATTATATTATTTTATTGATTAAAAATCATAAAAAGCCAATTATATACAGTTTTTTTGAAAGTAAACTTAATAAAAACACAAAAAAAAATCGAACGCAGTGGGATTTAATTTTACGCCACTCGGAAATCCGTGGCATTTCAATTTTTACGCGTTCTTTAAGTATTTTTTCTATACTTAGTGTGGATTAACACTTTGAAAATCATAAAAATTAAATTGAAATTAATTATATTTTATATTCACCAAACGTAATTGATAAAAGAGTAGTAAATTTTGAACTAAGATAAAGTGTCCTGAATTATCGTAATATATATTTATACCTGGAATTCGAGCCATTATTAGGCAACAACGTTACGCAAAACATTCAAATGGACTCCGTATCATATCATTTTTTATCTTCACGTTTTTATATGAGTAGGCAGAGGTAACCACTGAAAACGTGGGAACCTAGTGCTAAGACCCTTATTAATTAATAGTTAATTGTTTATTGCTATTCATTAAACATTTTTTTAATTTTAAATGAAATATTCGATATTAAGAAACAAAAATACATTTTAGATATCGCAAAAAAAGTAAGCGTACCTGGATTTAAAATCTTTATTCTACACAAGAATTATAGTAATATTAAATGATGTTAGCATTTTATACTTACGTATCAATAGTTTATTTCCCATCCACATACTAGTGGCACCATGTTTTCTTCCAAAGGCATGCCAAACAGATTTCTTCAAAATATCCATGCGGCCTATAACATACAAATACATATATAAATAAAAAATATAGATTTACTTGTTAACCTTGTTATGAAGTAAATAGTCGTGGCGCAGCGTCTGAAGGAAAACTATAGTAACTAAAAAGTAATTTTGAAAATTAACCTTAAAATAAGAAAAAGAAAATGCCAATTTTTTGCAAGGAACGTGTAGTAGTAGTAATAATGGTACACAACGTAATTGCTAACATTTTATCATTCAAAATCAGTTTTGTAAATGTATAAACGATTTTTAGAGAGAGTATGTATTGTATGACGGAGCTTAAAACCGCCTTCATCTTTTGAGCCATGTGAGGAAATTGTACAACTAATTCTCCCTTAACAGGAATCAAACCAATAACTTTCGACAGGCGGCGACGTGCTACTACAATTGTTTTTACAAAATTTTTTATTGAACGTACTCACTTTCATTGTTTCCAATAAAGTTATACGCATGCCCAATAACGGGTATGTAAGGCGTGTCATTACCCATTTGAGCATGAGCTTCCTCCAATTTCTTAGACTTCCAACGATCTATGATCATCAAAATCGTAATTATTATACATGCAGTTACTAAAATCATAACTTCTACTCTAGTACAGCCGATAAATGAAGGCTTACGAAATGAAGGAAACGATTACAAAAATGCGATATGGAAATAAAAATAATAGTCTATAAAATATAATACTTGGTCACGACTATAATACGAGCTGTAGACCGTGATTTAGACATTTGTGTGGACTATAAAACGTTAAATTATGGGGTTTGCCGTTACCGTTGATTTTTTGGGAAATCTTTTCTTTCTACATTCTTCTCAAATGCCCTCCAAGAAACTGACGTACTAAATTTCGGATTTTTATGGTCTTACCTTTCTTATTAATATATAAAAAAATGTTTTTAAATATAACACACACACACATATAGCTTTTATATATAACTTTCACAGTAATCTTGTAATTTAATAAAAAAAAGTATAATCACAGTAAGTATAACCTAACACTAACGAGTAAAAAAATAAAGTTTTCTAACTTTATAATAAAGATAACCCTTTTCAATAAAAATAATAAATGTTACTCTGCATTTAATTATAAACGAAATATAAAATATTATGAAAAAATTTTTTATTTTACTTAGCTTGCATCACAGCGTCTCTTCTTTTTTTCGATACGTATAATTAAAAAACAAGGTTTGTGGGTCCGAGTTCCACTCAAGAAGAATTACTTATTATCAATTCTTTACTCGAAGTAATATTAGGTTCCTTTAGTTTATAGTTCAAGGGCACCTAAGCTAGCATATAGAATGGTAGGTAGAAGCTATCTACCCTTCTACATGCGGGCTACAGCGTAAATAAATAAATAACAAATAAATTAATAATAAAAAAATAATTAAATAAAAATGAAGTGTAAAGTAGCAAAAACATAATTTACTAATAGTCATAAAATATTTACGACTGAACACGAATATGAGTCGCAAATAACAATTAAAAATGATAGACACATGTTTTATTATAAATGTTTATATATATATATATATATATATATATATATATATATATATATATATATATATATATATATATATATTATATATATATATATATATATATATATATATATATATATATATATATATATATATATATATATATATATATATATATATATATATATATATATAATATATATATATATATATATATATATATATATATATATATATATATATATATATATATATATATATATATATATATATATATATATATATATATAATATATATATATATATATATATATATATATGTATATATATATATGTATATATATATATATATATATATTGTATAGTATATAATAACTACGCTCTGCTACCAGAAAATGTATATAGTGTATATAATGAATATAATGAACTGCGTTCTGCTACCAAAAAATATATATTGAATAGTGGGTAGGGGTCAGCAATTGTGGAAGCGTGCTGAAGTGGAGGTTATTTATTAATTATTTACTTTATAGTCGGTTTTAGGATAATAGAAATTGTACAGTACCTTATCTTCACAGCACAAACACTGATTGTTCCCGGCCGGCATAGAATGTCTCACTTGAGTCTTCTTCACTAGGGGTTACTTGCACTATTATCTTTTGTAGGTTTGTCTTTGTCAGGTTCAATATCAAGAGGGAATACACCAAAAGGGAAATCAAATAAGGCTGAGGGAAAATCACACCGCTAATTAATATATCGACTCAGGAAGGACGTGCGCTCGCGTCGGCCGTCTCACGTGCCCCTTTTACTGCTTCTCGGCAACTACTACTAACTACTACTGGCACCGACCGCGCGGGGTGTTCGCACAAGACTCTAAACTAGTCGGGGTTGCCATATATGAACAAACATAGCCCCCGCCCTAAACATCTAATGTTTACGAGAAAATGGGAGTAGCTACCTAATAGGTAGACGACTAATTTGGTTGCCATATATGAACAAACATATATATATATATATATATATATATATATATATATATATATATATATATATATATATATATATATATATATATATATATATATATATATATATATATATATATATATATATATATATATATATATATATATATATATATATATATATATATATATATATATATATATATATATATATATATATATATATATATATATATATATATATATATATATATATATATATATATATATATATATGTATAAATAGGAACTAAAATTACAATATTAAAGCAAAAGGCTGCGTTAAAAGGTACTATAACTAAAAAAATAAAACACAGCAAAAAGATGTATTGAGTAAAAGGTCTAATAGCCTTACAGACGGAATTATAAAGCAGGGAATTTTAAATTTCGTAGTTAATAATTCATCAAATAATAATAATACACAAAACAAAGAAGCATGGCAGTCAAGCACCTCCTCCAATATAAAGCGAATAAACAAGAAAACATTAGACATACACAATCTTCCAAGCCACCGGTCACCGTGGAAGAGTACGACCAAAACTCTCCAAGGATTAAAAGTATAGCTATGGAAAGAAATATTAATGTAAAAAGTCAACTACTAGAACTACAAGAAGCAGTGAAAGATGTTAAATACGATGTATTAGGACTTTCAGAAATAAGACGACTAGGTACCAATATAGAAGAACATGATAACTTTATATTTTGTTACATAGGATCACTTTATAATAAACAAAAAATATAAAAATAATATAGAGAGCTTTACTTGACTAACGGAACGAGTCGCGGTACTAAACATGAACATAGAAGGATACCTCATGTCCATAATACAAGTATATGCACCGACGAGTAGCGACGATTTCTACAAAACAATCGAAAATGCTTTAGACACCGCTCATAAAATCATTATACTATTGGGAGATTATAACGCGAAGATTGGAATTCCAAAAACAGAAGAACGCCTTATCATAAAACAATTCGGATACGGAATTAGAAATAAAAGAGGGCAGATACTGATGAACTTTGCACTAGAAAATAAACTAACTATCATGAATACATATTTTAAAAAGAAACTCAAAAAAAGACGGACGTGAAAGTCCCCAAATGGCATATATAAAAACGAGTTAGAATTATTTCAAGATATTAGTACTATAAATTTAAACTACCCATCAGACCATAGATTGATTAGAGCAACTATTAAATTTA